>CM075330.1:103876699-104486699 GCA_037788925.1 Mytilus galloprovincialis
TGTACATTACTGATAAAAATGTACATATAACTGACTCATTGAAAAAGGAAGAGGTATCCATGATTTTGTACAACAAAAAAGAAACAGCTGAAACAAAGAGTCACACATGAGCTAATATTGTGAAACATGTTCCTCTGGAAATCATTTTTTAGGTGAAAGAAAATTCCTTCATTTATATTGATATTGTTTGCTTATTTATACACCCATCATTCATTATTAAGCAGATAAGTACAACACGTTTAGTGATCCTATGTTAAAGATATGCCCTTGGCACGAGTTTTATATGACTAGAAGCACCGATATGATAGAGGTCAACATGGTCAAAGGTCAAACTCAATGTCATAGTGACCAAGTTTTGGTTTCTGACAGATTGCCTTCCTATGATGCATCCATAAATCAAGTTTGGTCTAGGCTGAATGATATACGAGATATGTTCCGATACAAAATATCCACGGACAAGGTGAAACTTCGTTTATGTGAGTCTAATAATTAAGTGTCCATTTTTGGAAACTGGTACACATGTATATACTATATACCAGTAATAAAATGGCTTAATACTGCAATCACTTAACCTAGACATCGACTGTTCAAAGCCAGTGACTACTAGTATTTGTCCTTTATCCTGTCCTTTGTTTTGTTCTTTATTTGTTAGCAATTGGCTGATTGTCTGTGTGGATTTTTTTTTTAATATGGATTTTTTTCTGTTAAACTTTTCTTTTTAAATCATTCAACTCAGAAAAACATGTTTCGATCCAATTGAAAACAACATCATGATGCAACAGAAAACATTTATTAATACTTTTGAGTGCAAAAAAACAATATCTAACTCAACATTTAACATACATTAAACTAATTGCAAGAGAAGAAATACATAAAATATAAAATTAAAGTGCAAGATAGCTGACCAAAAAATAATACAATAGCTGTTCGAAACAGCAGATTCCACTGGCTGCTGAAACTTGACAGGTGTTTGTCTTAGCTAAAATTTGGACACAGCATTAGTGTGGATACAGATATTTTTTGCATACTAAATTAGTATGGCTACAATATTAAGTTTTGATCCTGTTGTTACTCCTTTTTGCTGTTCATTATATTATAACTTTAATAAAGCCCAAAATAAGTATTTAAAAAAGCATAATCATAAAGCTTAAAAAGTTCCCCTGTGGGTGGTAAATAAATTAGCAGAGATGGTCTAGGTAGCTGCATGGTGTAAATGCAGGTATTTGTGGTTGGTAAAAAGCTTGATCCTTGTTTCACTTCAACAAAATCAACGGAAGGATGTAAAGTAAAACCAAGCACTGGTTCCTCTGTGGAACCTGTAGCAAATTGTAACACATTCTGTAGAGAAATAAATTCTCTTCTACCACCTGCAAAAAAAAGCAAATATTAAAACTTTTAACAGAGCTCAATGAATTCCAGTCAATTTGTGAATACACTCCATGTATCAATTCAAGTTCTTTTATTTACAAGAACGGTATTTTGAGGTTTAAACACATCTTATATAATTAGATGTTTAGAAAGATATACTACAGTTGTGTCATGTGTGTGTTAGGTGTTAATATATACGGTAATATAAAGAAGTGTGGCGCAAAAAATGTCTCGTTGTAAAGATCTGATGTCAATTGTCAGAGACTCAGACTGACATGAACTCCCCTAGATGAATATATAACAACCAACAATAATTGGACAGCTGCTTGTAGTTACCGAGTGAGTGACTTAATCTGTAATCAGGAATATAAAATGTTTTCATACAAAATTAATGTCTTACTGCTTGCAGCCCATTTGTATAGAATGATTGTTGCAAATTTAAAATAAAGAGAAATGAAAAGTGAAATAAATTCAGGGTTAAGTGACACAACCCACTCCTCAAGACATTTCTACAGACCAAATCTGAAACTCCTAGTATCAATAGCTATTGAGAAATGTACTCCATGGACTCGATAGCATAAACTTAACAAGGGCGATGCTCAAGGTCCCTGTGTGGAAGTGAACAGTGTTTCTGTTGACAATGACTTTTATCTTTGACATTCAAGTGCAATATTTTGGTTCTATGGTTGTCCACTTGAAGATAAAAAGTATCGTTTAGGAGGACAATGTATATGAGACAACATTAAACAATAGGGTATAAAAAAATAATTTATTCTGTGATGGTATATTTCAAGCTTTTAACTTAGTAACAGTGACCTCGACCTACTGGTTGCTTTCTTGTCCACTAAACTAACAACTGTGTAAGTTTCTTTAACATCTATGAAAGTAACTCAAGTTATCCTGCAGAAACCAAACTTCTACTGGAAAATTCTATTTTTAGTGACAGTGACATTTGAACTACTAAGAAAATATAAAAATCGATTAAAGTTTTACTGATATACACAATGTTGCAATGATACACATGTAAGTCCCCTAATAGAATCTGCTGTTTGGCTTGCAAATTAATTACGTTTGACACACTGGTGCCCCACCCCAAATGTAAATAACCCCAAAAACATTTGTCTTCCCCTTGCATGTGCGGATCCAGGAATTTTCAAAAGGGGGTCCAATTTTTTTCCCAGAAAGTGAAAAGCAAAAAAATGAAAAAAAAAGTTACTTGGCTCTGACGTTTACTTTCTTAATGCAAAATACAACTTTTTCACCACAAAAAAAAAGGGGGGGGGGTTGATGTTCATTATTATGCCTATTTTTCAATAGAAAAAAAGGCTGGACCCCTGGATCTGCCTATTCCTTGCATGGTTATCTTTACAATGTATATATATTCATACATACACATGTACATTGAATTAATAAATTCAATTGTTTGTAGATTATTTTGTAACTACATTTGTATTTGAAGTCATGATCAAATCAAGGTTAAGGGAATTTTGGGGGTTTTGGGTTGCGACAGTTCCCTTGCATCAGACTTTAAAGTTTAGAAATAATTTACAAAGGAGGATCCAGGGGTGATAAGCTCCCCTTATTGGCAAAATGTTTTTCCAGAATTTTATCCAAATTTTTGGGTTGCCCCCCTCCCCCCACTTTTTCAGCAAGCAGTGTAGTTCCCAATCCCCTCTTTTCTAAAGCTCTGGATCCGCCAGTTCACTTGCCTATAATCCCAGTATTAAATCATCTTTCAAACATACAACAACATATGTTTGATAGATTTTTTAAGGGAGCGAAAACATAATATGTTTTATGTCACTGTCGGCAGCATAAAAATACAAGGCCTACCTACTATATTGAATTTTATTCTTAAAAATGTTTTAAAAATGCACATTTTCAGTGTGATTTTTGGACTGCAATTCATATATTTTGGCAGAGTAATTTACATTACACGTCTCTGATTACGGTAAAAAAAAAAAACACACTGGGAAGGCATGCGGTGGGGTCGACTTGACTTTGATAAGATTCAGAAAATACATACCTAAAGAAGAGTGATCATAATAAAGAAGAGTGATCATAATAAAGAAGAGTGATCATAATAAAGAATAGTTATCATAATAAAGAAGAGTGATCATAAAGAAAAAGCGTAAAATGACGTACCACAGCATATAATAAAAAACCCACAGCATATAATAACAAACCCACAGCATATAATAACAAACCCGCAGCATATAATGATAAACCCACAGCACATAATGACGGAACCACAGCATATGACAAACCCACAGCATATAATAAGAAACCCAAATCATATAATAACAAATCCACATCATATAATGCAAAACCCACCATCAAATAATGATTACTATCACATAAGACAGCTATGGCGTTCCATATTGGTTTACTTTTTAAAATTTTTATGGTCCTTTTCACCTTGCTGATTTTCAGTGATACCCACTCTGACAAGAGCCATGACAGGATCATGTTGTGAAGTGTTCATATAGTCTCTTTCCAAGTTTACAAACTAGTTAATGATATGATGGTTACTTTGTAATATGTAGTCAGTTTTAGACGAACATTTCCCACTATGGTGAAAATATGAATTTGAGCATTTTTATATAGAATTGACATAATATCAATTTTTGATTTTTTGCAGAGTTTCCCTTTAACACCATTTTTCTGCAACTAACTCAGGGTGTGTCAGAATGATACTGGCATTAAGTTATTCCTGTATGACCATTTAATATACATAGATAAGTAATTTGTTCAGTGTGAGAAGCAAGGGCTGGACCTCAAAGGGATTCGATCCCATGCATCACGCAACCCTTCAATGTACATCAATGCCAATATCCATTTGAAAATGAAGATAAAGGCACCAATATGAGGAGAATCTTTTTCCCTTTTAAGTTTTTAATGTTTCTTAAATAACATAGTATAAATAAATATGAATATTTAATTAAAATTTTCTTAGTTTCTCAGACAGTTGAATTGTCAGCAATCAAGTTAATATGTCATTTCTGCAGAAAAAGATCAACCTCAACTGTAATAAAGAGGACTTTCCCATACTGAACTCATTACAGAACATAAAGCTAAATAGTTGAAGTTGTTTTAACATCATGAACATTCACATTTAGAACGGTCATTTATGTAAACATTCTAAAATACTTCTTATTATTCAGAAGCAGATATTGTTTATATACAGATACAATTGTTATTGAATTCATTTGAAAAAAGTTTATATTGCCTACTTGATGTAATTGTCTTATGCTACATTTTGTATGTTGTTTGGTTGCTTTTATATATTGATAGTATCATGAATACATACCATATTTACAGCTGTTTTTGTTGTTCTCAATAATCTGGCACTTCTGGCTAAGCTGAACTTTAACATTAATCTTGTTCTTTTCCATTATTGCATTTAGAGGAGACACCAACAATACCTTATTTTGCTTTGTTCCAATGTCTTCAATTTACTCAATAAAATAAGTTTCATTTCTAATGTTAAATATCATACAATGAAAGTGTGCTTTATGCTTAAATTATATTTCTTTGGTTCTCATGCAACCGCTTCCATAACACCAGCTCAGTTACTGTAATGATGACAGACCTTAATTGGTACCCACGTACTTGAAATGAATTGCTCATTGTTAAGGTGGTATATATGGGAGTCTAAATAAAAAATGATAGAATTTGTTCATACTTTGCCAAAAGGTAGTATCTATTGATATATGTTCAAAAATATCATAAAATTGATAGGTCACCGTGCATTTTTCTCAAACTTGTGACAAAATGACACATTTTGCATGGATTATACAGGAAAAATCACCATTATGTGATTAGAAGCTTAATTAAATTATAAAGCAGAACTAACCAACACTTGTACAAATATTTATATTTATAAGTTATAATCTTATAAATTTGTTCTTTTAAATGCAAATTCACATTAGTTATCTGCATTCCTGCATCAAATTATGCTAACTTGATTGAAAATCTGGACCTTAGTTTCTCTGTTTTTTTTACAATCCAAGATTGTGAAAGACACCCATACCACCTTCAAGGCCCTGCGGTAAATAAAGTTCTGCACATATATATATATAAGACTTCTATATTTAAAACAATAAGATATAAAAATGTGTAAAAATACCTCAAAGTCTAAATCTGTATAGGTTCTGAGGTTAAAGTTTTTGTCAGAGTCTGTTGGTTGCTTTAGTGAGGTTATCAGGGTAGGGCAGGTTAAAGCCGTCCCCAGAGTAAAGGGGGGTTCCACCAACTATATGCTCCCATTCAAATGTATTGATCATCCAAAAAAGGGGGTTGAAAAATAATAGTATGTGTTATCTGCAAAGTGCAATCAACTCATAATTAACTTTCAAATGATTGCAAATAGTACTTAAAATGTTGACCATAATCACCTGTGTACATAATAGTAGTCCCATTTGGCCTTGGTATGTCAGTGTCAGTTCACCCTCTGGCAGATAATAGTACTAATTATTTTAAAAAATACATAATTTCTAAATGTATATTTTACTTTAATTTCAAAAACTTTTAAAAGATTTAAAATTAACAAAGAAATTATTATAACAAACTCTCTTATAATATTGATATATGGCCAAAACGACTTTTATTACATGGCCGAACAGTAAAGGATGTACTTAGGTGAGGTTAGGTGAAAATTAATAAATCAAGAATTTAAAATTGATACTATAAGCTGGTAGAGTATTCATTTAGGATAAAAATAAGCTAAAAATATTGATAGGTCATAGACCTCCTTTTCGAGATATTTGAGATTTAAAATTTGGCGGGAAAAGGCTGACTCAGACTTTTACCTTATATAGATATAGGAAGATGTGGTGTGAGTGCCAATGAGACAACTCTCCATACAAATAACAATTTAAAAAGTAAACCATTATAGGTTAAAGTACGGCCTTCAACACGGAGCCTTATATTTGCATTGATATTATTTGGGTCTCAAAACAAAAGAAAAAAAATAAAGAATCTTCCAAAATTTTGGTAAATGACCTTTCATGAGCTATTAAGCCTAATATGAAAAAATGAATGAGTGTTATAGGGCAAAATATTTTACCTTGTATTGTATGGAAAAACACCAAGGAGTCCGAACATTTGAGATGCATTCCAAAACCTCACCTAAGTACATCCTTAATGTTTTATTTTACAATGTTTCTGTGCTTTTCATACGATGATTAAAAATCAAGTCACTATAAAATTCCTCTCTTTCTTTATATATATATATATATACTTGTTTCGCATTTGTTTTTGGTTCCCCTAACAGATTTGTATACGTAGCTATGTCAGTCAGGGGTACTACTTATACAAGTAATTTTTATTTACTTGAGGAAGTAAAAAAAAAAAAAATACACACATATAAGTTAATTTGAAGGACACTTGTACAAGAGAATTTTATTTACTTGTATAGGTAAAAAAAATGGCTCAGTTATGTTCCTTAGACATTCAAATTTTTTTACTTGTACAAGCATTGTAAAAAAGTAATCCTATCTTCTTTTCTTGAATTCTTTGCTCTAATAGAATTTAAAATTGTCTGTCCTTTCCCAATGTCTTTACTTATCATTTTTAAAGTGTAATTTCATGGACAATGAAAATCCAATTTGTCTGTTACATGTATCTTCAGAACACTGCTCATTTACAAGCCCCCAAAGAGCAATTTTTGAAGGCATTCCGCAAATACTTAAGATCTTTGTGCAATCAGTTTCTTTGTTGAATTAATGAGATGAAACATTGAACTCTAATCTGCTAATCAAAAATTAAAAGCTAACCCGGGAATAATCATTAAAGGCATGATTTTACATCTCAAAACTTGAGAATTTTTGTGGGATTGTAAGAAAAATTTACTTATACAAGTGAATTTTGAGAAAATTAAGGGGAGATTATTTAAACATTACAATTAACTTATAAAATATATGTGTAATACATATATTTTTTTTTACTACCTCAAGTAAATAAACATTACATGTACAAGTAGTACCCCTGACTGTATGTATGCTTTAAAAGTTAGTATGACTCATTTCTTTAAAATATCAAAAACATTATTCCATATATTTGCTTTTGTTTCAAAGTAAAAAGATAAAAGAATGAGTGCCTCTTCCTCGTGAATTAAAAGGCTTTAAGCTGTATTATAAACTTTAAAAGTATTATCTAAAAGTTATATTCATTTCATCTAAAAGGTCCTTTGTGTTTATTATTCTGTTATGTAATTCAAGTATTACTTAAAATTCTGTTAGCTGTATAATTTAAAATATTTTCAATATCGCACACTTTAATAAAATGTCACCACTAGCATGACTGAGGGGGGATAGGACCTTTATCGGGACTCCGGGATCGGGTGTTTGTAAGCTCGGGATTTCGGGATTGACCCTTTTGGGATCCGGGAATTCTTTTTTTGCAATTTTCGGGACCTCTGGATTTTTTGTTTTTAAGCCCGGGATTTCGGGATTTCATTTTTTCAAGCCCGGGATTTCGAGATCAGGACCCCTCCTATCCCCCCTCATGACTAGTATGAATATATGGTAAAATAGGTTCATTATTTTTGCTCTGTAAAATTGACTAGTTTATATATATAAGAATTTCATGAATTTTGTGACAAAGATTTTGTTTCTTCTTTTATGGAAGCAGTTAGTGTCTTCTATACTATTAAACGAGAAGACCTCATTTTGGGTGTCGCTTCTCCTCCTTCCACAATAAATTGATCATTGTGACTATATGTCCTATAGGTACCATGCATAGTCGCATTTGTCATCCATTCTTATGATTATTCAGTTTCGGTTATTTTGGGAGAAAAACGGAAAAAAAGAAGTCCGGATATGTGTCCGTCATCACTCCGGCTTTTATTCATAGACAACTTCCTCTTCCGTTTATATTTCCAGAAGTTTGGCAAATTTACATTACATACCTATGGCAAGCCGTTCTCGTCAAAACTATGTTTAAACCATTTTTCGAAAAAATTACACACTGAGAATTACAACAAAGCACACTGAGATTTAAAAACTTCAAAACGCACACTGAGAATTGATAATTACACACTGAGAATTAAAAATTACACACTGAGATTTCATAAAGACGCAGTGAGATTACAAAAATGAAAAACGCACACTGAGAATTTAAAATTACACACTGAGAATTGAAAATTACACACTGAGATTTCAAAAAGACACACTGAGAATAAATAAACTGAAAACACACACTGAGAATTTGAAATTACACACTGAGAATTTAAAATTACACACTGAGAATTTAAAATTACACACTGAGATTTGTGCGCACTTTTTATGCGCACATATCTAATTAGCATACTTAATTTGAATCTATTACAAGCTTAAAACAACAAGGGGACAGAACTCGTTAGTCCTTCGATTTGGTTCCAAATTATTGATAAAAAAAACTTTAGAAATACAAGAACAAGAAAAATACCCACTTACACTTACCCACTTACTCTTATTACAAAATATAACCAAATGGTGAAAAACTTTATTAAAATTATCTGGAACAATCTGCAAAAGAATGCAGTGAAATTTTTACTCAAGTGTCTATTATAGCATATAAACGTAACAAAAATATAAAAGATTAACTAGCGAAATCTGGGAAACAGTTGGAAGATTTTGAAAAGGGACACATGTTTAATTACTGGTAGTAATGATCTGAATTATAGGCAACAAACTTATGAATATGAGCGATGTTAAGTCTTGAAATTTATTACGAATGTTGGTTGAAGGAATTGCATTTCATTATAATGACAAGAGTTCTTGAGATCAAGATATAAATCTATTGAATTATTCATCTCATTAATATTCATTAGTAATTTGCATATTAATCTCAGTGCGTATTTTTGAAATCTCAGTGTGTAATTAACAATTCTCAGTGTGTGTTTTTCAATTTATTTCATCTCAGTGTGTCTTTTTAAAATCTCAGTGTGTAATTTTGAATTCTCAGTGTGTGTTTTTTATTTTTTTAAATCTCAGTGTGTAATTTCGATTTCTCAGTGTGTTATTTTAGGTTTTTAATTCTCAGTGTGTATTTTTTCGAAAAAAAGGGTTGAAACATAGTTTTGACGAGAACGGCTTGCCATACATACCCTATATTATCATGTTTTATTTAAGATTCATTGCCTGAATCGTTATATAAGAATGTTGTCCCAAGTGTAAGCAACGACCCAGGCTGTGTGAAAATAAACACAATCATTTTTGTTATTCATTGTCCCAAGTGTAAGCAACGACCCAGGCTGTGTGAAAATAAACACAATCCTTCATTCTTATGATTATTCAGATTGAGTTATTTTGGGAGAAAAACGACAAAAAGAAATCCGGATATGATTCCGTCATCGGACTGACTTTTAGTCATCGATAAGCCTTCCAGTTTGAAACATGCACAAATACAACCAATGGTATTATAGATAACAAAAATGAAAAATAAATAAGCCAATCAGAGCGTTTTCCATATCATAATAAGAACCACAACTATTATACCTCCTTATAGAGAACAATTATTTTTCGCGTCTATCTACATGTAACCTACGATTATACTACTTGAATATATAGAGACTCTCTGTATTCTTTCTACTTTTCTTTGAATGTTTACTGTTTAAGGGGTCATACCAGTTACCTGTTACCTGTTACCTGTCTGGTAGGTTCACCCTTTCTAAGGGTCACTCCCAATGGGATTTATTTAGGTTAGTAATTAAATATGTACATTATTTACAGTTGTACATTTAAACTTTTAAAGAATTATACCTGTACAGTAACACCATAAACCAAGAAACTCCTACTTTCGCTTGATAGACTGATATAGTTCATTTAGTCAAATTTAACTCTTGTTCAACAGGGTTGTTCGTTTTGTATGTAGACCATAGCATAAAGTTCGTGTGATATTCTCAATGTCTCTGATATTTTGATGTTTGATGTTAACTATTTCCTTGATCTTTTCAGATGATGAGTCCAGAATAAACTGCACCATTTGTCCTTCATTCATAATTTTATCGAATATCTTGTTGCCTATATTGTTTTTCACATATGATATAAGTGTTGTTAAATGTTTATCTCTTTCGGTTTTCAGTGCATTGCATTCCAGCATAAAATGTTCTGTATCTTCTGTAGCTGAATTACATAATTGGCACATGTCCTGCTCTACATTTCTACTAAACTTGGCTCTATCTACTTGGAGTGTATAAGTCCTTGTTATAAGTTTTGCTTTTATTTCTGCTTTTTTTACTTCTAAGGTGTTATTTGAAGTGAATTTCCATATTTGGTGAGCATGTCCAATTGGCCTTGCTTTAATGTCAAGGTACTTCATTGTTGATTTTTCCAGTTGCATACATATTAAAAAAAAAGTAAAACATGTGACACAAGTACAAACCAATCGAAAAATGGATAACAAAAATGAAAAATAAATAAGCCATTCAGAGCGTTCTCCATATCATGGTGTTTTTAGATCGCAAGAATCACAATTATTATCACAGGCACTTGTTTCTATCCATACGAAGGTCGACTATCCATATAAATAGAAGAAGGTGGCTAACGAAATTTTTTTTAGGTCACGACAGTCTCCGCTTGGGACGCTTTTTCTACCCTTCAACTTAATGCTAAAAATCCCTACATTATATGAATCGATTCATTGAATATTTTCCTTTAACATTAAACTAATTTCATAATCCCCACAGTGTTCCTCTTCACGGTAATCTACTCTCAGTTCACTAAACCATGTCCAAAAGTTCAACTACCATCTTTTCAATGTATCTATTATTCTACTTCCGGTTTACATCGCAGTAAATTTATTTTGTTTTCATTGACCCAGTTTCTTTCCCCTAATTCTTATGAATCTGAATACGTTTTTTACCTCCAAAATAAAAGATCGATGAAATTCTTTAGAGTTACCATATACATTCGGAATTCTCTAGTATTATCGAATTCATTCAAATTAGTTTCTGACTTTCTGATTTTTTTTAATAACAACGAGAAATTCCATCTTTAAAAATATATTGATAATGAAAATAATAAACTGGTAATTTTACAGAATCATTTCGTTTTTAAAAAGATAGCATTCTGCCCACAACCGGAAGTAGATACATTGAAAAGATGGTAGTTGAACTTTTGGACATGGTTTAGTGAATTGAGAGTATATTACCGTGAAGAGGAACACTGTGGGGATTATGAAATTAGTTTAGTGTTAAAGGAAAATATTCACTGAATCGATTCATATAAGGTAGGGTTTTTTAGCATTAAGTTGAAGGGTAGAAAAAGCGTCCCAAGCGGAGACTGTCGTGACCTAAAAAAAATTTCGTTAGCCACCTTCTTCTATTTATATGGATAGTCGACCTTCGTATGGATAGAAACAAGTGCCTGTGATTATTATACCTCCTTATAGAGGACAATTATTTTTCGCGTTTATCTATATGTAAACTACAATTATACTACTTTAATATATAGAGCCTCTCTGTATTCTCTCTACTGATTTCTTTGTATGTTTACTATTTAAGGGGTCATACCATTTGCATATATATTAAAATAAGTAAAACATGCTCAACTTCATCTAAAACTACCACGACCAAAAACTTTAACTGGAAGCGGGACAGACGGACGGACATATATATTAAAATCATTGAAACATGCTCAACTTCATCTAAAACTACCTCGACCAAAAACTTTAACCGGAAGCGGGACAGACGGAAGGACGGACGACCGAACGAACGAACGCACGGATGCACAGATTAGAAAACATAATGCCCATAAATGGGGGATAACAATTTATTGTTGAAAGGGAAAATAGTGATTTGGCAAAAATGAAAGTAAGGTAGAGATTAGAGGCAGGCAGGACCTTTTTCGAGGCGTCGGGATCGGTGTTTTTAAGCTCGGGATTTGGGGATTGATCCTTACGGGATCCAGGAATATATTTTTCGATTTCGGGATTTCGGGATCAGGACTCCTCCGATCAGGACCCCTCCGACCACCCCTTAAATAAGCCTTAGTCGGTCTTAGTCATTTATACATGATTCATATCCTACCATTGGCATGTAAATAAGGCTCTCAAAAGAAAAAGCACTGATAGGATTGTCCTAGAAGCATATTTTATTAGACTAATAATGGTTCATATATATAAGCAGTTACATTTATTTCATGTTTGAAACGGTGCAAATTTTTAATTTGATTTGGCTTTTTTACCAAAAGAAGCATTGTAACAAAGGAGAAGAATAATTGTGGTCTGAGGCCAGACACACGAAAATAATTAAATTTAACAGAAAGGAAACAAATATCGGACTTTGGAAAAAGGGAGAGGGAAAAAAGGAGAGAGCTTTTGATACCTTTTATGAAATTCTCCATACATAATATCTTTTACAAAAAATCATCCTACAAAAGTTCACAAGCTGTATATTCCCGCGATTTCGCGGGTGTGTTCTAGTTAATTTTTAAAGTCATTATTATTATAATTATCATCCGCATACTATCTTGATCTATCTTATCAGGGGCTTTATGTAACTGGTATCTCATGCATCTAGTTAGGCGTTCTACTTTTGCTACACTGGCTGGAGAGAGTTTCCTTGATGTTGCTACCGGTGTAATGTCCAGAATTATTTGCAGATTTTTATTGTCCAATATTTCATTAAATTCCAAGACTGGTTATTTGAAAGTACATCAACTGTTTCTAGAAGTATCTTGTTCCTAATATTTCGGAGTTGTCAGCAGTGTAGTATGAAATGAGTCACAGTTTCAACAGACTCAGGGGGAATAGACCCAAACATGTCTATATAAGTCGTTCATGTAAGGACCCCGTATAGATATGTCATGTATGTGAAATTCAGCTTATGGAAGGTTTACAATGATCGTTCAAATACGGACATCTTCGAATTCGCCCTTAATCGGTAAGCTTCATAACTCTGCATGTACTCACCGATGAAAAGTTAATCAAAACAATACAGATCTCCAATAAAAATTGCAAAATCAATAGCTCAAACCTGAGATCAGAGACATATAATACATGTAATCTCAGCTCAAACGCATCAAACGAGTGTGGTATTCAGATGATTTTTCACCTGACAGATCTTCGTGAGAAAATGCCCTGAACGAAACATTTATAGTACAAACAAGTACCTTTTCTAACTTTCAAAAGCAATAAACAACACCATCCATAAATGAAACTTATCATCGATTAAGGACAGTCATAACATAGAGTGGCACTGAAAAAGCAAATTTCAGAAAATGAATAGTGAATTTGAATAGAACAAAAAATCCTTGTATATATTCATTAAGAAAGCCTAGTAAAGTGATCCTTTTAATGGTACGTTTTGGTGATATTTTGCTTCAAATACTTCTTGTGTAATACTGATATATTATGAATGGTTCTGATTGTTTACTTTCTGCCTAAACATCACTATTTTGTAGAGTACAACGAAATACCGAAAAGACTAACAGACAAAACAAAACAAGAATGTTATTATAATGAGGGGGCAAGGGGTTTAACTTTTATGCTGTTATT
The DNA here is from genome assembly GCA_037788925.1 of Mytilus galloprovincialis. Taxonomy (NCBI): domain Eukaryota; kingdom Metazoa; phylum Mollusca; class Bivalvia; order Mytilida; family Mytilidae; genus Mytilus; species Mytilus galloprovincialis. Next base: position 103,890,548 of record CM075330.1, read on the forward strand.
CACAGTGTAGATACTATTCTGTACGCTATCCGGAAGTCGCGATTTTCGAAGCGAGGATTTCAAACTGGCTAACAGAACGGTTTTGTTTTGGTGCTTTTTTTCATCATTTGTTTACTCCTATATCTATTAAGTGCTTTGCACATCTTAAAAGTATGTATAGCATCATAAATATGAGTAACTGTAACAAAAACATGCAGTAGAATATGAAATATACGTGTGCATCACGCCAACTTCATAGAAAAAAGTGAAATCGATTGACAATTTTGCTCTCGTAGTACAAAGCAACTAATCTTTTATTGCAAATATTTGCATCAGTTTACAGTTAAATATATACTGTTTCAATATTCTTACCATATTTAAGTAGAATGTTCGTATTTCAAATAAAAAATATGCTTTCCTTGAGGATCCCAAAATAAATTACTGTACGATCAGTCAGTATTCTAGAAGCGATTTCAGATTTTTTGTCTGTATGACCAGTCGTGATTTTGAAGAAAAAAAAACCCGGCAATTTGAAGGTATATACGTGTCTAAGTGATATTATGATTGTGTCCATGGAACTATAACGTGTAAATTCTTTCATCAGACAATTACAAATATATTTCTGATGATTTTTGTAGACGGCAAAATAATTATATTTTTTTCCTGTCAGTCTTACTTAAAATCAAATGCCTAAAAAGCAATACATGATTCGCTTGTGGACCTTTGTGTCGTTGCAGTTATCTGTTTAACGATTACATTTTTAAAGACTATTTACACCGTCTGCTGTTGACAAATTGGTGATAACATACATCAAGCCTGTCTCTTTTAAAATGACAAAAAAATAAATAGAGAAAGCTTTGTTTAAAAACTTTCGGTATTGAGGAAAGAATTAACGAAATTATACCCCGCCACTTCTATAGTCCATGTTTTGGGAAAAAAAATAAACCACCAAAAAAACTAAATTATAGGTGCACAGGGGCACCATTTAATAACGAATATGAGGAAGTTTTATTAATATATGGTAAGTTTTTGAAATTTGCGTATAGTAAACGGGTACCACCCAATAAGGTAGTGGAAAAGTCCTTATCATGGAAATAGAAAACTGGTGAATTTTCGAAAAATCAAAATAAGAGGTTCACAATTGAATTTAATGATAAGGAATCTGGAAAAAAAAGATTCATTAAGTTATGACAAGTGTCTGAAGGAAGTGTAGGATATAAAATAGGTTCGCCCAATATAAGGTTATGACAAAGTTCGTATTTTAGATATAAAAATATCAAAAACATTTTTACCAAAAATTCGAAATAGAAGGTCCATAATACGTTAATTGATTAAAAATGAAGCAATTTTACAAAAGTTTAACAGTTGGTTTTGGAGGTCAAGGTTGGAAATACCTGATGGGTGCCCCCATATAATGCAATGTTCAAGACCGTATCTTGAAATCCATAAAAGATTTTTAATAAAATTCGAAATACATTCCGTTTTTTTATATAAATAAGACCGTTAATTTTCTCGTTTGAATTGTTTTACATTGTCATTTCGGGGCCTTTTATAGCTGACTTTGTGGTATTGGCTTTGCTTATCATGTGTTGAAGGCCATACGGTGACCTATATTTGTTAATGACTTTTCTCCTGGATTGGACCTCCTCTCTATTTAAAAATGTTTGGAAACCCCAATGTAAATTAAGTGGTTTATGAGGAGATGCGCTTACAAAACCGGCGAAACATGTTGTACCGGTCCAACGGACGAACGGAAAGACGGACTTCATTACCACTATAAACCACCGCTTTACAAAGTGGTGTACAATTGAGTGTGAAAGAGACAGATCTACATCCAAAACAAAGTGAAAGAACTGTGATCAATTATAGGCTACAGTACGGCCTCGATTTTTTGTAAATACATGCATTTTTATATAACAATTAAATAAAAATACAATTTTAAGTATAACGGAGGACATTTTTGAATTTCATATAAACAAAAAAACCTTTCTCTTATTTCAGCAACATTCAAACATCCTTATACTTAATGTAGTAAGTCGAGTTCACGCTATCAAGCTAAAACATGTTTGATAAGTTTTCAGGATGTGAATTTATTAAAATATATTTGTGTTATTTAGAAAAATGCCATCTTCTAATGTATCGTAAATAACTTTGAAATCACCACTAGAATACAGTGAAATAAAGACTGATCATACAGTTTCAAAATATACAAGCGAGACTGATCGTACAGTGAGAAATTCAAACAAGTGTAATTTTCTTATTTCTGGCTTCAAAGATCTGACTGAATCTTTTACCACAACTTTAAATATACTTTATTTAGTAAATTAAGTCTGGTTCTTACGTTAATTTGTACAGTAAGGGTGCAAAAAGATTGTTTTTAGGTTCACCGACTGATTTTTCTTAGTGATGCACTTGAAAATCTCTTGATTAAGGCAAAGATACGAATAATGAATGTGCTAAATTTAATTTTAAACCATTTGTGAATATAGATGTCAGCTGAATTAATCATTAAGCAATGTACAGATGAACATTTTACCGTTTAATATAGCATATCAAACAAGTTTAAAATGTGATCCAAAAAGTTCTCGCTTCGAAAATCTCGACTTCCGGATAGCGTACAGAATAGTATCTACACTGTGTTATTGGGCAATTCAGTTGTGAGAAATGTTTTTAAACACTAGAGAAGTTTTCTTGTTATACCAAACCATATGTTTTTCAATAAATGGCACACTAATTGTTCATCCGGCATATGGTTACTCTAAATACATTTTGATTTGTATAATTATTTAATTACAGATCTATCTACCCATTGTGCAATTGCTGTATCACCCCTTGCATCTATTCCATGCACTAGCCGCGTCGTATCATGTGTGTTGTTTAAGTTTTGTGATCTTGATAATGCTGTTTGGTGGTATTTTTTTGTTTGTTTGTGAGATTAACATTCACCATTTGCTTTAGGGAGCTACCATTTGATTTTTATGGGGGGGCTAGGATGAAAAATTTTGTCCTGCCTTTTTTTTTTTAGCTGTAATCTCTGTCTTGCCTTTTTATTTTTCACTCTGTTCGGTCCTGCCTTTTTTTTTTTTAGTTTATCCTGACTTTTTTTTACCTAAATTGTCGTCCTGACTTTTTATTTTTCACTCTGTTCGGTCCTGCCTTTTTTTTTTTTAGTTTATCCTGACTTTTTTTTACCTAAATTGTCGTCCTGACTTTTTTTTTGCAAGTGTCTCATCCTGCCTTTTTTTTTACTCAAAACTCCTGTCCTGCCTATTTTTTTCAAATTTCATCCTAGCCCCCCCCCCCCCCCCCCCCCATAAAAATCAAATGTTAGCTCCCTTTTAACAGACTGTCCGAGGTTGTCGTCAGTAGCGAACGAATCGCAAAATTTGGTATAAATGTCGTCCTGTGAAGTTGAAGACCGTTGAATAGACAATGCATGGGATATGGTGCAGCCACGCATATTAGAAGCATCTTTTTAACCCGTACATTTCACGTTTATGGAAAGAAAAAGAACTAGGTGGATTCCAGTTTTCATTTAGAATGCTATACACAGATGCATTTGAGCACTAGGTACAGAAGTGGAAATAAAGTTTGCAATATCCTTTATATATATCTTTATTCTCATAAACCAAAGTACAATGGTACAGAGTCATATACCGGCAAATAAATTAACATAGTATAAATTTTAAATACAAATGTAAAATAGAGACATAAAGTTATTACCCAGGAGATTCTAGGTATTTAATAATAATTCTTATAAGTGTCATTTTCTAAAAAAAAAAAAATATATATAATAGGGTGAAAAAGTATTTTAATTTCTTCAAATCTAGCTTACAAAAACGTCGTTTTAATCATTAAACCAACAAAGTAATAACATATAGGGATACATGCCTTTGATTGTCTTAATTAAATCCTTTGATCCTTTAATTATCAAGTTACCCTCAGGCCAATGTAATTTATGACATGTGTATATATACAAAGTGCAACCTATACAAACATTTATTCAAGTAGAAAACTCACTAAACTCAGTTTTTCTCACATTATTACTCATTTATCAGAATTATAGCCATAAATAAATCACTGCATATACTCTAAATTATTCTTTACTGTACATTTTATACCCCCTCCACTGTTTCAATTTTTAAAAGAATTTGAAAACAAGACTTTAATTATTGCCAGCTAACCCTATTTGCATATTTTCTGATAAAAAATGATGCATAGAACCTGTTTAAAACCATTTTGACTATATATTGAAAGCATATCAGAATACTATAAATGTAATGTTTAGCAGTCAATCATTACAACATTCAATATTACATGAAGTATACAATCCTGCCATGCACTGTCTCCAGTCCACATCTTACTGTATTCCTCTTTGTCAATTAAAGTTCACATTTTCTGTCTCAAATGGTCAGTTTAGAATTCTTGTCACAACAGTATCATCTGTTACCATATATCTGACACAATTTAGATAATATATATACTAGAAGTGTTCAAACAAAGCCATATTTGCAATAGTTGTATGTATGCAGATACCAGTCTGAGACATAAATTCACTTAAAATGTTATAGAGATGGCTGCTAACATCTGATTTTTGCATAACTTTCAAGCATAGTTATGGTTTTCTATATTAAAAACTTTAAAATGATAAAATCATAGCATTTACGAGTTAATTTATTTGTTTTAAGACCCAGGGGGTAGGCAATTTTCTATAATTTTTGCCCCTGGGGCCTCTAATTTCTTAAATTATTCTGCTGTTTCTAACAATTTGGAATATTTAGTACATGTTCAGGATAGAACACACTATTGTATTGGAAGCTACTAAACGATCTTCAGAATAAAAGTTCATGTAATATAGAGAATAACATAACTCCGACTCAATGGATAAAGCATTTTCAGGACTTGAACTCTTTCAGTTTAGAAATATTAATTTACAGATCGTTTAAAAGAACTTGATAAAAAGCTAGAAGATGCTGAATAAAATAAATGTTTCAATGATCTAGATTTTCCAATAAAGGACTCAGAAATATATTCTACTATTGGTAGATTAAAAAGGGATAAAGGTCCTGAATTAGATCATATTAGCAACAACATGTTGAAAAGTGGCCAAATTTTCTTAACAAAATGTTTAATTAAATTGTTTAATACCAGTTTATTATATGGTTTATATTCTAAATCATGGACGGAAGGATATATAAAAACGCTGCATAAAGGTGGCGATAAAGATGAACCAAGTAACTATAGAGGCCTGACAATCACCAGCTGTGTTGGTAAATTATTCAATTTCATATTAAACTCTAGATTGGATAATTTTTTAATAAAGCATAATCTAATAGATGACTCTCAGATTGGTTTCACAAAAAAGGCTAGAACATCTGACCATATGTTTATATTAAAATGCATTATTGATAAATATTGTTCACATAAGGATAGTAGAGTGTTTGTCTGCTTTGTTGATTTAAGAAAGGCTTTTGACACTGTAATTCATACAGGATTAAGACTTAAACTCTTAGAAATACGGGTTGGTACTAAATTTTATAATGTTATTAAGAATATGTATTGAGTCTGTATTCTGTAAGTAAATCTTGTATAAAAACAAGTAACACTGCTCGCACTGAAATGTTTGATAGTAAATTGGGAGTTAAGCAAGGCGACAACCTAAGTCCTAACTTATTCAAAATTTTTATTAATGACCTTCCTTCATTACTCAAACAAACATCAGATTCAATTATACTAAACTCTCGACCTATACATTGTTTGATATATGCAGATGATATTGTTCTGCTCTCTTCCTCATCGCATGGTCTTCAACAAAAACTAGATATTTTAGATAAGTTTTGCAAACAGTGGTGTCTTACTGTAAATTTATCTAAAACCAAAGTGCTTATATTCAATAAGGCAGGCAGACATCTCAAATATAATTTCAAATACAATGGAAAAATTGTTGAACGTGTAACCAAATGTAAATATCTTGGCATTACTTTTTGTTCCTCTGGATCTTTCTCCTTTGCTCAAAATGAACTTTATCAGAAGGGTCTAAAGGCTTATTTTAAACTGTGCAAGGAATTTATTTCTCACTGTCCTTCACCTAAAATCTCATTACATGTATTCGATCACACTATCATGCCAATATTATTATATGGTTGTGAAATTTGGGGTTATTTTAATCCCTTTACAACAAGATTGAAAAAAAACCTGATTTGTCCTTTATTTATGAAATTTATAAAAGACTTAAATGTGAAGATTTGCATGTTAAATTATGTAAATTTGTTTTAGGTTGTGGGAAAAAGAGTACAAACTTTGCCTCCTTGTCAGAAATTGGCAGATTACTCACACATTTTGTATATCGTCAGTTCAATGCTTAAATATTGGCACCGTTTGGAAAATTTAAATAATCAATTTCCAATTCTAAAAGATGTCTATTTAACTTCCATAAAGTTGTACGAAAATAAACATCCTTTTTGGTATGGCTCTGTTTATATACAGAAAAAAACGAATTTTTGATAACCATACTGACTTAACATGCTTAAAGTCAATGAAAACAAATAGTTTTAAGAAGACATGTAAAAAAATATATGAAAATTCATTATATTAATCTTTTGCAAAAACAAAAAACATCATTATTAGATGGCAAACTGTTTAAGTACTTCAAGTTTAAACAAAACTTTGGATTTGAAAATTATTTAAATATTATAAAAGATTTTGGGCAGAGGAGAATTTTCACCAGATTCAGAATATCAGCTCATACTAGACTTCAAATAGAGTTAGGAAGATATCAAGGTAGTATCAGGCAAAATAGATTGTGGTCATTGCTCATCTGGCGAGGTAGAAGATGAGAACCATTTTTTACTAACATGTACAAAGTATAAAGGTGAAAGTTATGATATAATTAATGCTATTTGTTTGAAATGTCCTAATTTTACCCAATTACAAAATCCTGACAAATTTATTTGGATGATGAGTATTAATGAAGATCATGAAATTTTAGGTAAAATTTTTTGTCTTATAGCCAAACATGAACATACTAATTAAAGAGTAGTGGGACTTTGTCACTTCATTTGCACCTGTTACTGCTATGCTAGAGTGTTGAATATGTATATATAAGCATTTGTAAATATAATAACATACGATTTTGGATGCCAAAACCTTTTAGTATCATCCCTTGGTGAATTCTGCATTAAAGTGAACATTTTTTTTACTTTTGTGCACTAATCACGAGGAGGTTAAGACAGTCTCTAAAATTCCACTGACTAACATGTCCAAGTGCATTTGCCCTTGGTCTCTTTTCCATTTTAGTGACTTGTATTATTTATTCCTTCAACTTATTTTTCTGGATAAGAGACGAGGTGGACCTCTGTTAGCAAACTATATTGCCATTCTCAATTTAATATGGTGAATTAATAAATTATTATATTATTTTTGCTGGCACTCTGGCATGGCAGAAAAAAATCAAAGATATGAAACTTTGAAAGAACTCAAATAACTTATAAATAACAATTGTTTTATGTTGTGATATTTTTAATATATGATATATATATTCTATGATATTATCTCATCCTCTTCATGTGACTTGAAATTTTAATTTTATCTTCATTATATGTTTATGTGTTAAGAATCAGAATGTATTGTGTATTGTTGTCATAATGTCCCGTCAGGGGCCCTTAATTGGAAAATAAAGAACTTTGAACTTTGAACTTTGTATATATTTTAAATTGCGACTATCTATAGTTCCGTAACTTCTGTCCAGGCGCATAAACGAATGGTCGACAAAGTGGGTACATTTTTGTAAAATGCATGTTTCAAACTGTCCTTCACTATTGACAACGAATATATGATTACATTTTCCCAAATTTACTCTTGGAAAAATGTGTAAATAGATTTTTGTCTCGCCTTGTCGGAGTCAAAAAGCGAGACTTATGTATGCTGTTTCCGGCGTCAACAATGTAGTAGTTTGTGATTAGGTCTAGTTTATGGCGAACCACACGTGGTAGGTCAATCATATTTAGTATACAGTTGGCTTTTTTTTTTAAATTTCTAAATTATCATGTATTAGTTTGATATTAGGTGAGTTCAAGGGGAACTATTAGTGGTAGGCCAATATGTTAATTGGTATTCAGTTGTATAAGCATTTCCATGGAGATGATATAGCCCCACCCCCTCTTCATGGTTCATAGAATTTGAAACTTTTACATAGTTTATAAGTTAATGTTTGTATTTAGATTTTGGAACAACTTTTAATAAGTAAATGGTATTTGGTATTCAGTTGCATTAGCATTGGCACACCTCATTTACATGGAGATTGTTTAGCCATGTAACTCAGTCATGGTTCATTGACTTTGAATATTTGCATAACTTGTGTAAGATGTTAAAGCTTTTTTGATTTCAACATTTGCATAATCAAAATTACAAAAAGGCGAGACATGTCTCTGTGATAGCAGTTTATTATTTTATCAAATTTTTTTTTGAATTATTTAGATTTTTATAAATAATATTCTTTGCACCAGAAAAGTTATTTATTGAACAAGCGTATGAGTTTAGTAATGACTAGTATATCACTATCAGACACGCAAGACAGAGATGTATATTATACACCTGATGGTTCACAATGGAAAGTTACAAGTTATCGGCCATGTACACTGATCAATACCTTCAGAAGTGAAACGATGCATGAACTTGCAAGTCCGACAGGAAATCGCTTGATGACCTCGACGTGTCACCTAACAATACCTTTGGGAGTAATATCTTAAGCCATGCTGGTGATCAGATAAAGGAAGGTCCGAATTTAATTAAATAAGTTCATTATATAAAAGAATTATGAACAAATTAGATTTTCGAAAACAATTTTCACAGAACACTTATTTATGATCATTTATGACTTTGAACTGTGACTTTTCCCATATAAGCAGTTTAAAACGGACAGACCATGGTTGTTTAAAAAAAAATCATTTTCTGTATCAAGTTAGTTAGTCGGTTAATACAACCGAACAATTGACAAGATATCAACACGCAATTAGGACTACATTAGGTTACTATAGTTTTGGTCCTTTGTGGTTCATAGACATATCGTGGTTTCTAAACGGAGAAGATGTCAAAATGGCGGCACACAGAGAATTGGGGTGTTGCTAAAGGCGGAAACGGAAAACGGAACGTAAACGGAAAGAAATACTTATGAGGACGGAATTTAAGGGGGAAATGGGAGGAACTACGAAAATCAATAACGACTGAAGTAACGAAATAACACAACAATTATGTTGACAATAGTATATAAGCTAGATATCAAAGAAAATAGCAGACAGTGTTGGAAAAACATAACAGCTACAAACAACAAGAGACTATAAAGAGCACGTGTCATTCATCTAGGACCTCTCCAACATTATAGACTTGAAGTATCTTGAATAGTTCATGACAGAAATCTCTTTATCTACTTTAGTTTTTACCACAAAAGAGAGGATAAAAAAGTCGTCATTTAAGGGCAATCATTACTTTAAAAAGTCTACTTACTATAATGGAAATTTTGACTTGTTTGTAGATCTTGTCATGCTGATAATTTTTGTTTCTAGCTATCGCTTATAGTTTTCAAGATAATTGGCAAAAAAACAAAGACTGATAAATTCATTAACAACGAAAAACTCCAATATCGAGTCGACTCACGATTTGGCAGGACATTTTGACCTCCTTGTTAAGATCTTGTCTTGCTGTATTTGTAATTTAAAGTTGTTATCTATTTATTATTTATTATATATTTCAATATAATAGGCAAACATGGAAAGTGGTTAAATTCGTCATATAAGGGTGATAACTCCTAAACGAAATTATTTGACCGTTTGGCGTGTATGGACATAAGGTAAAACTCAACATTCTAAACATGTTTTGCACATCAGGGTTTCGCTATTCAAAGCAGTTTTCAATAGACAGCACTTGCATACTATCCCTGTGTTTTAATTTTAGCCATGTCGGCTATATTGGCTGGCAGACAGGGTTATTCAACACTCTTTTAAAACTAGATATACCAATAATAATAGATGCCAAGTTTAACCAAAACTGTCAGACGACTTCCTAAAAGACATGTGTTCGGTCACATGTTGACCAGTAGTTTCATAGAAGATTTTTGTAAAAGTTAACAAAGACGAAAACGGACGATGGACGCCAAGTGACGAGAAAAGCCCAATTGGCAGGGCCAGGTCAGATAAAACAAGAACTTTCAAAGGGTACCTCCACTAAAGACTAAAGCAAGTCTAACAGCAGAAAACGACCATGACAGAGCAGTAACATTAAATGAACAATTCACTATAGTAGTATCAACTAAGAAGACAACAACTAAATATACAACACTAAATAAACCATTATATCCAAAAAGGAAAGACATAATAACATAAACAAATTAGATTATGGACTCAAAACATTAGAAGTATGAGGGCCAGAAGAAATAAGCCATAGAATGTTTAAAATTTATAAAATAAATTATCAGCTTTCATATTATTATGCACCAATTTTTCAACAACTATCAATACCAGCTTGATAACTGATGAATTGACAACAGCAGACATTTAGCATTTGCACTTAGTATCTCAAACATGCATTCCCTGCAAGATGCTCTAACATATATAGTACGCTCCTACATAATGCGTTAGCCCTTCTTGATTCTTATAATATCATAAATGATTTACGATATATTAAGTCGAACATAAACAGTTACAGTAAACCAGGTATAACGCAATGTTGAATTTACATATTCCTATGCTTCCACAAGCAAAGAGTCGTGGTATATTCGAGAAAATCAAACAGGTTCAACAGGCCGTTTATTCTGTGGTATCTCAAGAAACTGTTCTGGGTCAGGTACTATTTAGTAAATGATATCAGTGATATCTTAGATAAACGGGTGTTTGGACAGTAGAAAAATCCAAACGATCAGATGCGTAGTGTAAAATAAAGTATCATTTCCGTCATAAAAAAGAACAGAGAAGTTTTCAGTTGCCTTGACAAAGCACCAAATTATTTAAAAACTACCAATAAATATAAAAGTGACTTTCAAATTTTAACATTCCTTAAGTGTGAATGAATATAAATTCATGTCTATCATAGTGTTAACGGGTGTCACATGTGAAGCTGGATATGAGATACCCCCTGCCCCCCTCCCCGTTTTGGGGGATGGGGTTCGTGTTGCTCAGCCTTTAGTTTTTATGTTGTGTTTTGTGTACTATTGATTGTCTGTTAGTCTTTTGGTCTTTTTTTTTGGGGGTCTTTTTTAGTCACGGCTTTGTCGGTTTATTTCTTCTGAGTTTAAATGTCCCTTTGGTATCTTTCGCCTATCTTTTAATGTTTTCAATTACCGGTATATATAGTAAAACAGAATACTGAATGAGTGACACTATATTATGAAATAAAATTCACGGTTACTTGTAGGGATTGAATTTTCAGAGAAGAATTAAGCAGCATGATATTAAAATCAGTGTGGAATATTTGATTTTGAAAACTCTAGGACATGACTACGCATGACTAACTTGGCGAGAGCACCACTGTGCAAACCTTATATCCATGTTAGTTAATAATTTTCCGACACTTGCATGTTTAACGTCAATTCGTATTTTATGATTTTAAAATCTAGAAGTTGTAATGCCGCTTTTCGGACGTTCATACCAAACAGCAGACTTCATAAATTTTTATTTTTTTGTAAATTTTTACATTAAAATAAAATATATTTAAGTCTCTATAAAGTTCATGGGTTTCCTTATCGGTTGTTGTCCGTGCACTATTGTCGTATTAGGATTCTTTACTTTTCTTTTCATTATACAAGAAAAGATAAAAGATAGATAGAAAATCACCAGTGCGGAACAACGAAACAAGATACATCACATCACATCACTTATCTGTATCCACGGCAATTAAAAAAAGACACAAAGAAAAACGATGAAAAGCATTTCTCCCAAAAGTATTACTTCACAACCTATCTATAGAATCAAAGCAGATGTCCGTCTTTTTAGTCTGTATATATTTTTTTTATGTTGTTGGGTAACTATCTTATTGTCATTGATCCAACTTTTTTTAAATAAGAAAAGTCGAACAGTGTGTGTCCGAGTGAGAACTTCTCTAGTTCATTACTTTAGGAATATTTATCAAAAAGTATAGTATCTCAATATTCAGCCCCATTCTACTATTTAGTCAGCCGTCAGTCGCTACCCTGATATACCCTATCTTTTTCGGGTAATTAACACGGATAGCGTTTGACATATGTAGCCGAACAAATTTATCCTTTTTACATAAATTAATTTATTGTATGCTGGTTCATATTCTGGACGCCAGTTTTTGCTCCTTTCTAAGAGTTTAGTATGGCGTTCATTATCACTGTACTAGTATATATTTGTTAAGGGGCCAGCTGAAGGACGCCTCCGGGTGCGGGAATTTCTTGCTACATTGAAGACCTGTTGTTGACCTTCTGCTGTTGTCTTTTCTATGGTCGGGTTGTTGTCTCTTTGACACATTCCCCATTTCTATTTTCAATTTTATTATAGACTATACAGAATCGCAAGAACGACGTACGCATGATCCTATCAAATATTTAAAAAAACATTATCTCATTATCTCCTGCTATTTCAATACTTTATGCTTTAAAATCTTTTTATTTAAAATTCATTCCTCTGTTTTTCTTTTTTGTAAACATGTGTTATGGTATATTAGATATGCCTATGTAGATAAAATAGCCAAAAAGAAAAGAGGTTAATTCGGTCTGTTTCCGTTTCCTTTCCGTATTCCGTTCCCTTTTCCGTTTCCGCCGTTTAGCAACACCCCAGAGAATTGATACTCTAAATTTAAAATCGATCGTGATCTCTTATCTAGCAGAATAAAACTGTAATATCTATGAATTTGAGCATTTTTATACAGAATTGACATAATATCAATTTTTGATTTTTTGCGGAGTTTCCCTTTAACACCATTTTTCTGCAACTAACAGTCCCTCAGGGTGTGTCAGAATGATACTGGCATTAAGTTATTCCTGTATGACCATTTAATATACATAGATAAGTAATTTGTTCAGTGTGAGAAGCAAGGGCTTGACCTCAAAGGGATTCGATCCCATGCATCACGCAACCCTTCAATGTACATCAATGCCAATATCCATTTGAAAATGAAGATAAAGGCACCAATATGAGGAGAATCTTTTTCACTTTTAAGTTTTTAATATTTCTTAAATAACATAGTATAAATAAATATGAATATTTAATTAAAATTTTCTTAGTTTCTCAGACAGTTGAATTGTCAGCAATCAAGTTAATATGTCATTTCTGCAGAAAAAGATAAACCTCAACTGTAATAAAGAGGACTTTCCCATACTGAACTCATTACAGAACATAAACCTAAATAGTTGAAGTTGTTTTAACATCATGAACATTCACATTTAGAACGGTCATTTATGTAAACATTCTAAAATACTTATTATTATTCAGAAGCAGATATTGTTTATATACAGATACAATTGTTATTGAATTCATTTGAAAAAAAAGTATATATTGCCTTCTTGATGTAATTGTCTTATGCTACATTTTGTATGTTGTTTGGTTGCTATTATATATTGATAGTATCATGAATACATACCATATTTACAGCTGTCTTTGTTGTTCTCAATAATCTGGCACTTCTGGCTAAGCTGAACTTTAACATTAATCTTGTTCTCTTCCATTATTGCATTTAGAGGAGACACCAACAATACCTTATTTTGCTTTCTTCCAATGTCTTCAATTTACTCAATAAAATAAGTTTCATTTCTAATGTTAAATATCATACAATGAAAGTGTGCTTATGCTTAAATTATATTTCTTTGGTTCTCATCCAACCGCTTCCATAACACCAGCTCAGTTACTGTAATGATGACAGACCTTAATTGGTACCCACGTACTTGAAATGAATTGCTCATTGTTAAGGTGGTATATATGGGAGTCTAAATAAAAAATGATAGAATTTGTTCATACTTTGCCAAAAGGTAGTATCTATTGATATATGTTCAAAAATATCATAAAATTGATAGGTCACCGTGCATTTTCTCAAACTTGTGACAAAATGACACATTTTGTATGGATTATACAGGAAAAATCACCATTATGTGATTAGAAGCTTAATTAAATGATAGAATTGTAAAATAAAATACGAGAAGATAGCTTTTCTAAAATGCTTTGAGAATATCAAAAGAAAAGATAGGGCATTTTTTCGGCTAAAATACGAAATAGCAAAATTCCATGTAGATTCCTTCAGAAAATGCACTATTTCAGAGTTACCTCCCCTTAAAATGCCAATTTAAAAATATTAAAATTTAAGCAGAACTTATCAACACTTGTACAAATATTAATATTCGTAAGTTATAATCTTATAAATTTGTTCTTTTAAATGCAAATTCACATTAGTTATCTGCATTCCTGCATCAAATTTTGCTAACTTGATTGAAAATCTGGACCTTAGTTTCTCTGTTTTTTTACAATCCAAGATTGCGAAAGACACCCATACCACCTTTAAGGCCCTGCGGTAAATAAAGTTCTGCACATTTATAAGACTTCTATATTTAAAACAATAAGATGTAAAAATGTGTAAAAATACCTCAAAGTCTAACTCTGTATAGGTTCTGAGGTTGAAGTTTTTGTCAGAGTCTGTTGGTTGCTTTAGTGAGGTTATCAGGGTAAGGCAGGTTAAAGCCGTCCCCAGAGTAAAGGGGGGTTCCACCAACTATATGCTCCCATTCAAATGCATTGATCATCCAAAAAAGGGGGTTGAAAAATAATAGTATGTGTTATCTGCAAAGTGTTATCAACTCATAATTAACTTTCAAATGATTGCAAATAGTACTTAAAATGTTGACCATAATCACCTGTGTACATAATAGTTGTCTCATTTGGGCTTGGTATGTCAGTGTCAGTTCACCCTCTGGCAGATAATAGTACTAATTATTTTTAAAAAATACATAATTTCTAAATGTATATTTTACTTTAATTTCAAAAACTTTTAAAAGATATAAAATTAACAAAGAAATTATTATAACAAACTCTCTTATAATATTGATATATGGCCAAAACGACTTTTATCACATGTCCGAACAGTTTAATGGTCTAAATTCACCAAGGCCGAACAGGCTACATGACCAAAACGTCTTGTTTCCAAGTGATTAAGTATAAAATTCTGCAAATTTAGATGTATTTAACATGGTACAGGTATATAATTCTATAACCAGTTAGAATTTTGATTTTGAAAAATCAGTCAAATTTAACGTTAGAAGAACCATTAACCTTATTAGGTGGTGCTGTAAGAGTGTATAGAAGAACCAGTCCATATTCTACAGCAGGCTATAGTATTC
Source organism: Mytilus galloprovincialis (assembly GCA_037788925.1). Taxonomy (NCBI): domain Eukaryota; kingdom Metazoa; phylum Mollusca; class Bivalvia; order Mytilida; family Mytilidae; genus Mytilus; species Mytilus galloprovincialis. The sequence goes on from CM075330.1 coordinate 103,905,861, forward strand.
CTAGTCCAAATAACTATGATGTCTGGCAAGGCTTTTTTAATTTTTTTCTGGGACGCTTATCATACAGTGACAATTTTTTATTTAACCTGATATCATCTGGTTGATACAGATTATTGCAGGTGAGTTTCACACTACACCTTCCATAATTCCTTGCGTTCCGTATCGGCACGACAATACGAATATTTTTCAATAAAAGTAAGGAGAATTAACCCAGGGTGAACAGACTATATGAACAAACCTTACCTCTATATCTTTAACCCCCTTTGTACATGTTGTAGATGAACCATATGCTGGTATGTAGAACTTGTGATCTGTAATTTCTAACGTTCAGTGATGCCTCCACCAAATATGTTGCAGTGAAATCCTACCCACACACACTTATATTAAAAATCAAGTCACTATAAAATTCCTCTCTTTCTTTATATATATATACACTTGTTTTGCATTTGTTTTTTGGTTCCTTTAACTGATTGGTATACGTAGCTATGTCAGTCAGGGTTACTACTTATACAAGTAATTTTTATTTACTTGAGGAGTAAACAAAAAATATACACATATAAGTTAATTTGTAGGATACTTGTACAAGTAAATTAGTAAATTTTATTTACTTGTATAGGTAAAAAATGGCTTAGTTATGCATGTTATGTTCCTTAGACATGTTAGACATTCAATTTTTACAGAGGATGACCTTGAGGTCACTCCGATGTATTGTTATCGCTTAAATTTCCGTCATGCATAAATTAGTCAAATTAGTTTTGGGTTTTCAACACCAGTGAAAAAAGTGTATTTTCATACCTGCGATTTCTGTTCTCCGGTTGTACGATCTTTCAACAAAATATGGAATCATTTCAGTTGTTGATTTAGTGGTGAAAATGTGACTGAATTATATCTTAATAAATACGGTTTTATATGTTTAATTGGTGTTTAAGAAAGAGGTCAGGTGCTCGTGTTCATTCATAAAATTATCGTTCATTCATAAATTTAACGTAAAATAAAAATCACTACACAGGTTATACGTGAAGTGTAAATGACTACCTGTAATCTAAAAATAGCGGTCTCACTAATAACGACAAGAAGATTTTAGCGACAAGAAGCGTCAAGAACGGACAAGAAGAATAAATTTAGCGACAAGAAGCGTCAAGAACGGACAAGAAGACTATTAAGCGACATGAAAACTTCTCGTATCGCATGAGGATGACACCTATCAAATGAACAATTATGTGTGGGACTTAGTTTTAAGAAATGATGTCAAAGTAACACTATGAAAATATTTTTAGTAAGCTGAAATATATATTTATTTTTTACATGTTTATGTCTTGTAAGATATTTTATTTCTGGCCCATTTTTCAACATTAGCGTCTCGAAAGGTGAAATGTTTTAACTGAATGGTTAATTTAAATTAATTATGAAAATTGTTAAAATTAAATCAATAAAAGTAATTATTGTCCAGTTACAAACACTACCAGGGGATAATCCATAATTATCCCCAACTTTAGCCTGGTGAACGTGTTGTCTCCTTGTGAAATATAAAACATATTAAAAATGATTTCCTGCTCAAGTCTTTTATTGATATAAAGTCAAAACCTTCTTGCTGTTTACTAGACAACCATGTCATGTCAGGTTTAATTCTTATATATGTAGATGAAAAATAAAAGTCCCCAAAACATTAACAAGGCAGCAATTACTTTTACAGCCTTTAAGGCTTTGATTTTTTTTTTACAGAAGAGTGTCCACCATGCACTTGCACTGCACTATAATAATAGTAGAATAGAATGATCATATACAAATAGATGAAAATTATATATATGCAATCGTAATATTAATAATATATATAACAACAAACCAGTGTATTCTCTACGACTATTAGGCAGCAACCATTTGATTTTCTGGGGGGGGCTATGGTTTTTTTTGGAAAAAAAAGTTTGTTTCCAGTTTTTGGAGAAAAAAATAATTTGTTTTGAATTCTGAAAAAAAAAAATTGTTTGTTACACCCTCAGCTGCCACTATATGTAATGCTAAAATTGAAAGAAAAGAAAAAAATTGTTTTCGACTTGTCGCGAAAAAAATAGTTTGTTTTTCGCCATAGGCGAAAAAAAAAGTTTGTACAGAAAAAAAAAACATAGCCCCCCCAGAAAATCAAATGGTTGCTGCCTTATTATATAAGTATAATAGTCCAAGGTATACTGATTTCTTGCACTACAATATAACAGTTATTACGGTGAGGTTGAATTTCCTGTCATTTATTCATCATCCAAGCACGAACTTGTATCAGAAAAAAATATCTCTGTAAATTAACCCCAGTTTCAGGTACAGAGATGTGATCTGTTTCTGTGACATGTGCTTTTGACCATCCACAAGAACCTGCGGTCATCCGATGTTCAGTACTTCAGTACTTTGATTTTTACTTGTATAAGTAAAATAGTCATCCTATCTTCTTTTCTTGAATTCTTAAGATTTCTTTGAATTTTTAAATTGTCTGCCCTTTCCCAATGTCTTTACTTATCATTTTTAAAGTGTAATTTTATGGACAATGAAAATCCCATTTGTTTGTAACATGTATCTTAAGAACACTGCTCATTTACAAGCCCCCAAGGAGCAATTTTTGAAGGCATTGTGCAAATACTTAAGATCTTTGCCCAATCAGTTTCTTTGTTGAATTAATGAGATGAAACATTGGACTCTAATCTGCAGCTGCTAATCAAAAATTATAAGCTAACCTGGGAAAAATCATTAAAGGCATCAATTTACATCTCAAAACTTGAGAATTTTTGTGGGATTGTAAGAAAAATTTACTTATACAAGTGAATTTTGAGAAAATTAAGGGGAGATTATTTAAACATTACAATTAACTTTATATAAAATATATGTGTGTATTTTTTTTTTTACTTCTTCAAGTAAATAAAAATTACATGTACAAGTGGTACCCCTGACTGTTTGTATGCTTTAAAAGTTAGTATGACTCATTTCTTTAAAATATCAAAAATATTATTCCATATATTTGCTTTTGTTTCATGGTAAAAAGATAAAAGAATGAGTGCCTCTTCCTCGTGAATTAAAAGGCTTTAAGCTGTATTATAAACTTTAAAAGTATTATCTAAAAGTTATATTCATTTCATCTAAAAGGTCCTTTGTGTTTATTATTCTGTTATGTAATTCAAGTATTACTTAAAATTCTGTTAGCTGTATACAAATTTAAAATATTTTCAATATAAGATCGCACACTTTAATAAAATGTCACCACTAGCATGACTAGTATGTACATATATGGTAAAATAGGTTCATTATTTTTACTCTGTAAAATTGACTAGTTAATATATAAGAATTTTGTGACAACGATTTTGTTTCTTCTTTTATGGAAGCAGTTAGTCTTTCCTTTTAAAAGTCATTATTATTATAATTATTATCTGCATACTATCTTGATCTATCTTATTAAGGTTCATCATAACAAATGGACAAATATGGTCGTATTTTCACCTCAAAAACTACTCTGTGTACAGACTTACTAGGGGGCTAGGATGAAATTTGAAAAAAATAGGCAAGACAGGAGTTTTGAGTAAAAAAAAAAAGGCAGGATGAGACACTTGCAAAAAAAAAAAAAGTCAGGACGACAATTAAGTCAGGATAAACTATAAAAAAAAGGCAGGACCGAACAGAGTGAAAAATAAAAAGGCAGGACAGAGATTACAGCTAAAAAAAAAATGCAGGACAAAATTTTTCATCCTAACCCCCATAAAAATCAAATGGTAGCTCCCTTAGACGAGTTGTCTGATAATGATGCATTGGCTATCATTCCACATCTGCTTATCTTTATAATAATTGTACATGTCTTATCTATAATCAGCTTTTAATACAAAGACATGTTTTGCCTATTTCTTATTTTGATAATGCAAATAATACAATTAAAATAGAAATGCATTAAATGCATGTAAAATATATTCAAAGACAATGATCCATGACTGATTGTACAGGGCTGAACAATCCCTATGGAAATAAGATGTGCCAACACTTGTACAACTGCTTACCAAATACCATTGACTTTTCATAAGTTGTCCCCTTTAAACAAACCTTAACACATATCTAATTTCTAAGTCATTCAATGAACAATAATGAGAGGGCACGCCCCCCCCCCCTTTTTGGGAAAAAATTTGGTTGCTTATATAGGGAATCACTGAAGCGTGACTGGAGCGGGCCCCCTCTTAGGTCAGTCAGTGGGCCCCCACTTATGAAAATTTCTGGATCTGCCACTGCTAATTCAAGTGAACTAGTTAAAAGTTCAAAGTCAATAGATCATGCATATGACCAAGGGGGGTAAGGACCAAATATCCTCTATGGAACTGAGATGTACTAATGCTTCTTCACCTGCATGGTAATCATCATTGACTTACAACAATTGGTTTCCCCATAGTAAAATAATCAAAAGCTTTTTGAAATTTAAAGTAACATAAGTTTCCAAGTAAAAAGAGAATAATTGAGGGGGCAGGGCCAAATATCCTCAATAGAAATTGAAAGTGACAAAGTTTATACAACTGCACACCAAATATCATTGACCGTTCACTAGTGGTTCCTCAATAACTGTCCTAATCAAAAGCTCGTACATGTAAACTAAGTTTCAGAGTCAATAGACCATGACAAAGGGGGTGGGGCAAAATATTCTGGTAATGAGATATACCTATGCTAACACAACTGCTTACCAAATTACATTGACCTCCCATAAACTAGACCTAATCACACAATCACAAACTACATTTTTGTAATACATTGTTGATGGTGACAAAACAACACAACTATATATATGCCTCTCTTTTTGACTCTGTCATCTTTGGCAAGACAAAAATTCCAACAAATTTAATGCAATTATTTTGTCCATCTTTTTTTAATATTTCTATATTCTTAATTTCTTAAATAAATCAATGCTGCATTTACACATAATTCAATATCAATTCTTAACGTTTAACAGGTTTAATGTCTACTTCAATACGCGTCAAAATCACTTCACTGTCCGAATGAGCTTAATTTTTAACTCAATTAATAATTATCATTTGTCGAAACTACTGACAAGTTTATAAATAATTCCTGTCAGAAAGCTGAATCAAAACTTGTTGTACTAGTCGACATGATTAGACCAGACATAACAATCTTCAAAATTGATCATATATGTAGATGTACATGTAGATATATGTAAATATCTTCATAACACAATACATGTAGTAGTCTAGAGTTTCATTGTTGTTGTGGAACTATAAGGGTGAATAGACAATCCAGTTGCTACAGAGAATCATGTATTGTACATATACATGTACATGTATGCCTTGCCTCATCTTGTATGAGCCATTGCCAAAGATTGGAATCAAGCTGAAATAAAAACAAATACAAATAGGTATAATATTCATTATTGCTTTAAAATGTTTACATATACAACATACCTGCCAACTGTCACTATTTGCGGGGGATTTCCCCCATGGAGGCTCCCAAATTGAAATTTTGAAAGAGCAATTTTGTCCTCAATTTAAACAAAACAATTAATTTTACAATGACTTAAGGCTTAAAAAAGTATGAAAAACAACATTAAAAGGTATTTGCAGGCCCCCCTAGAAGGTTTTTTAGGACTCTGACAGCCATCTTGCAAGCAAAACCCCCATTGGGATTTTGAAAAATTGGCAGGTATGATACAATGTAGCAAAAAAGGCTTCATGTTACGTGCACTTGTCCATCTGATGAGTTGAGCCTTTTTCAACTGATTTTTATAGTTCGTTCTTATGTTGTACTGTTATACCACTGTCCCAGGTTAGGGGGAGGGTTGGGATCCCGCTAACATGTTTGACCCCGCCACATTATTTATGTATGTGTCTGTCCCGAGTCAGGAGCCTGTAATTCAGTGGTTGTTGTTTGTTTATGTGTTGCATATTTGTTTTTCGTTCATTTTTGATATAAATAAGGCTGTTAGTTTTCTCGTTTGAATTGTTTTACATTGTCTTATTTGGGCCTTTCATAGCTGACTATGCGGTATGGGCTTTGCTCATTGTTGAAGGCCATACGGTGACCTATAGTTGTTTTAATAATGTCTGTGTCATTTTGGTCTCTTGTGGACAGTTGTCTCATTGGCAATCATACCACATCTTCTTTTTTATATATTCATGTCTAAAATATTTATGTATTAGTTTTGTCCATGTTCATTGAGGCCCATATAATTACATTTGTAATGCTTAAATTCTCTAGGGTCACAAGTCAGGATTGTTAGTCTTCTATGATTTTCAATTATAAATTCTTGTGTATAATTCTAACTTAAGTTTAGTATGACTATGAAGTCCATAATCACTGAACTAGTAACTTTTGTTTAGGGATCAATTGAAGCAAGCCTCCATGTATGAGAGTTTCTCGCTGCATTGAAGACCATTTGGTGGCCTTCAGCTGTTCTCAGCTCTTTGGTCGGGTTGTTGTCTTTTTAGCACATTCCCCATTTTCATTCCAATTTTATTTGAAATTGTTAGTGAAATATCTTGATCATGGATTCGCTGTCATCCATTGCCATTGTTATAATAAAATAATATATCTGTTCTATAAATAATTGATATAGGAATTAAGAAAAAAAACTGTTTGTAACTTGTTGAAAACGTAACTTCGTAAGGCACAACGTTACCTTCTATAGGGCTTCTTTTCGTACCATGCAAGGTTTTTTTAACAGTAATTTCATATAAAAGTGGTTTACCAGTATCAAGTTGCTGAAGGAAACGTAAAGTTATGATTCTTGAAAACTTCAGGAGTGTTTAAATATGAAAAAATCACAAAAAAAACATTGCAAAAAGATGTTTTTTTATTTCCGTAAAATGAAAAGTGCTTGTAAATCCAAATCAATTACGGCTTGGGACGCGTCACAAATTTTGTACTTAATATTTTACAATTATATGCGACTTTTGAAGTGAAATAATGCTGTCCTTTAGCAAATTATTGATAAAGTAGTAATCTTAATATTGTTTCAAGCGCCTTTGTCTATATCAAAGCACATGTAGCAGTCTGTAACACCAAAGCCTTAACTAAAACATGATAAAGGAAACCATCTTGAAATGACCTTGACATCGACAAAATCTATAAATACATATTCAAATGAGGTCCCGATTGAACAAATTCAAGACTTATACAGAGAGGAAGTAAGACAATGCTTTTAAATATTTACCTTCATTAGGATGGAATCCACCAAATTCAACAGCGTCACTGATTAAAAATAGCCGCAAAATAATATCCATGCACCATTTGGCAAATTTTAATGCCTTCATTACAAACATTTTCGGCGATGAAATTATTCTAACAATAGTTCACTTACATCTTCATCAAAAGCACAGACGATAAAAAGCTATGCTTAACTTTTTAATTAGCACTTTTTCAAATGGGGAACATCAATTGTTTTGGGTAAATAGACGATCATTTAAGGTAATCTTCCTTATATTTATTGTTTTTCATAACAAAAAGTGTGAAAAAATGTCTAATTAGTTATAAAGAATCTACCAGACCTGCCAGATCAGAGCAATGGCACTTTTTCAACTGCCTAAAAATTTATATCTGTACTACTATCTCTCTCTGTTTATGAGAATTTTTTATGAGAGTTCTGTTTGGTGCCTTTCTTTCAAATGAAAGATGCAAATTTTAACCAAATTTTCAATATAAAAGTAAAGACTTTCACAAACTTTTTCCTTAATCACTTACATTCACGGATTAAAAATAAATTCTACATATAAAAAAGACCAAATTTAGAAAGGGAAATAATTCAGGTTTTCCAACTGGAACTGTGCCTTAAAATAGACAAAGAAAAACTGTAAAACCTAGTAAAAGTGATACAACACAAACAGTTTATAAAAGACTTACCAGAAAAATGACTTCTCTTGTGCAAAACATTCCATATAAGGATACGGATACTCAATCTGTGAATGACACCAAACCTGCTGTTCTGTTGCGACCAAGGGGTACTGCTCCTAAAATTCCAAAAACAAAGAAATCAGCAAAGAAAAATCAAAGGTAGGTTAAATGATAATTAAAATAATAACATAAAATATCAAAATGCCAGTTAATATGAACATAGGTATTAATTAACTCTATTTTAAATCATTTTTCTAAAAGCGGATTGATAATGCCTATAAGTTCATTAAATCTACAAATTTTCCTTGAAATGGTCCTTTGTTGTTGTTGTACCTTCTTGAATTAATAAAATATATGCTTAACTTAAAAAAAATAATGACACTTTAACTTGCTTAGCTTCATAATACCAAGAAATTCCATTTTATATTTGTGCAAAAAAAAAATTTGTGACCAAAGGGAGGTAATTCACAAATATTTTGAAGTACATTTAGAAACCAGTTACAGGTAGAAAAACACTCTCTTAAGGCATTTTTTTCTATCAAATTTTAGGTCTGAGGATTCATCTAATAGAACAGTTAATGTGAGACTGAATTCAGTAATGTGGAACTCTGTATTTGGAGAACACCAAAGACTTCATCCCAATTGTAATGGATTTTTACAGTGGAATATGGAACAAGAAGAAAAGTTTGGATTTGTTAATCGTGAAGAGGCAATGTGTGACAAATGCAATTATCAATGGAGAAAGTTCAAACTGTATGAAGAAGAGCAAACCAATAAACCAGGAAGGAAGACAGCCAAGATAAATGTATCTGCTCAAGCAGCATTAAGTCAAACACCACTTGGATATACTGGTGTGAGGAAAATAGTACTTGGCTGTAACATGCCAGCTCCATCCGCTTCAGGACTTCAAAGGAGGGCAAATAAAGTGCTACCTGAAATAGTAAATATAAATAAGGAAGACATGAAAGCACGACGCAAACAGCTGATTGCAATTAATACACTCAGAGAAAGAAAAGATCCTGGTTCTGTAAGTCTACAGGCTGACGGTGCATACAACAATGCGTTATATTCCGGCATTGGAAAATCCCCATTTCAGTCTGCTACACAAGTGGTGTACTCTGTTGCAAAATCTGAAACAGAAGATAATAGTATTATAGGAGTGGTTTTCAAAAATAAACTTTGCTCAGTTCATCCAATCAAGTCCGGTAAAAAGTGTACTTCTGCATGCAGTTCAAATTTAACTTTTATAAAAAGCATAGATAAGTACACATGGGCAAAAGAAGCTCTTCCAGATTTTGCAAGTGATGGTATTGAGGCTAAACATTTAACAACAGATCCAGACAGCTCTCCTTATAGAGCTGCAGATGACCTGTATCTTGAAAATACAACATCTTCAGAACCAGAACATTTTCTAGATACCAGGCATTTTTCAAATAATCACAGAAAAAACAGCAAGAATAATAAAGAATTGGGAGAAATAATGCCCGGTAGAACTTAAAAAGACCGTGAAAAGCTTTTGAACAATTTTGCTCTGGATTTAGCTGAGAGATGTCAGTCAGAGTTTACCAAGGCCATGGAAAATATCCATGTAAAAATATGGTGGTGACTTTACCAAAGTGAAGAATAAAATCTCTTTCACCGTTGATGCCATACCTGCATGTTACACTGGCAATCATGAACTTTGTTGTAGACATTCCTTTGTTTTCAAGGGTGGACAAAAATTCTGGTTGTCCAACAGAGCTTTCTTACCAAATAGTTTCAAAATCAGAAAATTGGATGAGAACTTGAATGCCATAAGAAAGTGTGTGTTATATCGTCTCAGTCCGAGTGCTTTAAAAAAGACGAGATTGATCCTAAAAAGTTGAGGGATTTAACAGATCACTGCATAGATCACTACCAAAAAAATACCTATACAAAAAACTTTGAAGGTCGTGTCCATTCAGCTATTCATAGTGTAAATTTTGGTCCTGGTGAGTCTCTCCAAGTGATCTGTAAGCAACTTGGAGTAGAAATCAGTCCTGGGTCTGCTGCTGAAAAAGAACTAAAAGCTATACAAACTAGAGGCTATAAAGAGCCTGTGTCGCTCACCTTGGTCTATGTGAATATTAAACAAAGGAAGCAGATGGATTCATGACAAAATTGTGTTTTGGTGATGGTGATGTGTTTGTACATCTTACTTTACTGAACATTCTTGCTGCTTACAATTATCTCTATCTATAATGAACTTGGCCCAGTAGTTTCAGTGGAAAATGTTAGTAAAAATTTACAAATTTTATGAAAATTGTTAAACATTTACTATAAAGGACAATAACTCCTTAGGGGGTCAATTGACCATTTCAGTCATGTTGACTTATTTGTAAATCTTACTTTGCTGTACATTATTGCTGTTTACAGTTTATCTCTATCTATAATAATATTCAAGATTATAACCCAAAAAGGTAAAATTTCCTTAAAATTACCAATTTAGGGGGCAGCAACCCAACAAAGGGTTGTCCGATTCATCTGAAAATTACCGGGCAGATAGATCTTGAACTGATAAACAATTTAACTCCATGTCAGATTTGCTTTTAATGCTTTGGTTTTTGAGTTATAAACCAAAAACTGCATTTTACCCCTATGTTCTATTTTTAGCCATAGTGGCCATCTTGGTTGGATGGCTGGGTCACCAGACACATTTTTTCAAACTAAATACCCCAAAGATGATTGTGGCCAAGTTTGGATTAATTTGGCCAAGTAGTTTCAGAGGAGAAGATTTTTGTAAAAGATAACTAAGATTTACGTAAAATGGTTAAAAATTGACTATAAAGGGCAATAACTCCTAAAGGGGTCAACTGACCATTTCGGTCACGTTGAATTATTTGTAAATCTTACTTTGCTGAACATTATTGCTGTGTACAGTTTATCTCTATCTATAATAATATTCAAGATAATAACCAAAAACAGCAAAATTTCCTTAAAATTACCAATTCAGGGGCAGCACCCCAACAACAGGTTGTCTAATTCATCTGAAAATTTCAGGGCAGATAGATCTTGACCTGATAAACAATTTCACGCTGACAGATTTGCTCTAAATGCTTTGGTTTGTAAAAGTTAACGACGACAGACAGTGATGCAGGACGACGATGGAAGACAGACGCCAAGTGATGAGAAAAGCTCACTTGGCCCTTCGGGCCAGGTGAGCTATCAACAGACAGAATGCAGAAAGCTTATAAAAAATCAATGAAATATTAAAAGGAGAGGTCTGATACTAGGAAACATTTGTATAAAATATATGAAAAACATCAGGAAGAAAAGTGTTACCAGAAAAACAAGCTTATGCGGGCAGTTAAATGTACCAAAACACAAGCCGAGGACAATCCATATGCCAAAAAACCACAAGTTGCAATGACAAAAAAGTGTTAATTTGTAAATAAAGCATACTTCCATATAAGACAGTGTGGTTCATGACATTTTGCACATAAATTTTGCCCTTTACAATGAATAAGTTCCTGGTTTGTAGCATGGGACTCAAGTTTAATATGCTCTTAGTTGACACAGGTCTTATTATGGCACAAGTGACTACATTCTATGCGATTGTTGTTTTCATCAAGTCTTGGCATATCATTGTGGCTTATTCTTTCCTTAATCATATATGTTAGTCTATGTGCTCTTTCTTTTTTTGCACCCTCCCTTGGCCAGTTTACATTCATGACACCGTATCCTAATTTATCAACATAGCTGTCCCATGCAACCATGAATATTGCCCAATTTTTTTGTTTTCCTAAGAAATCTCCCCTCTATCTAAATCTTTATAAAAGTCCTCCATGATGCTGACACAATCAGAAAAACGTTTTAAAAAAAGTCTGATTCAGCAACTTGCTTTTCTAAAATGAACATGATGAAAGTGAAAGTAAATTTCATCCCAATATAGAATGTAAAAAACAATTGATATTTCCATTGCCGACAATAGTAATGTTTCTTGCTGTACTGATTTTATTGAGTTGAATTTTATTATAAAACCTTTTTTAAAATAAAGAATATTTATTGTGTTAACATATTTCATAAAAAAAAATGATATGATTGCGTTGCTTTTCTAGGTGTTATTTACAGATGTCAAGGGTGACCGTCAATCTCGCACAAAAATAACAGTAAAATTTAGGCATTCAACAACAGGAAGAAAAAAAACTTCTCAATTATTTCTGAAGGAGGAATCAAATTTTATTTTGTCATTGCTATAAACCAAGAATCAATAAGGTTTCAGGAAAAAAAAAATTATTTGTGGCATACTCCACCCAATCAAAATCTGCCATGTTTTTGTTTCTGAATACTATGTTATGCTCATTTTCGACTGGTTCCAAAAGAGCTAATGGCAGATTATAACCTATAGAATCAAAACTAGAGGCTCTTAAGAACCTGTGTCGCTCACCTTGGTCTATGTGCATATTAAACAAAGGAAACAGATCATCAGATGGATTCATGACAAAATTGTGTTTTGGTGATGGTGATGTGTTTGTAGATCATACTTTACTGATCATTCTTGCAACTTACAATTTTCTCTATCTGTAATGAACTTGGCCCTTAAGTTACAGAGGAAAACATTTTGTAAAAACTTACCAAAAATTACCAAATTAATGAAAATTGTTAAAAATTGACTATAAAGGGCAATAACTCCTTAAGGGGTCAACTGGCCATTTTGGTCATGTCGACTTATTTGTAGATCCTAATTTGCTGAACATTATTGCTGTTTACACTTTATCTCTATCTATAATAGTATTCAAGATAACAACCAAAAAACGGCTAAATTTCTTTAAAAATTACCAATTGGAGGGCAGCAACCCATCAACCAGTTATCCAATTCATCTGAAAATTTCAGGGCAGATAGATATTTACTAGAGAAACAAGTTAATCCCTTGTAAGAAATGCTTTGGTTTCAGAGTTATAAGCCAAAATCTACATATTACCCCTATGTTCTATTTTTAGCCATGGCGTACATTTTGGTTGGTTGGCCAGGTCACCGCACACATTTTTTTAAACTAGATACCATTATAATGATGTTGGCTAAGTTTGGTTAAATTTGGTACAGTAGTTTCAGAGGAGAAGATTTTTGTACAAGATTACAAAAATTTACAAAAAATTGGTAAAAAATTACTATTAAGGACAATAACTCCTTAAAGGGTCAACTGACCATTTTGATCATGTTAACTTATTTGTAGATCTTACTTTGCTGAACATTATTGCTGTTTACAGTTTATCTCTATCTATAATAATTTTCAAGATAATAACCGAAAACGGACAAAATTTTTCTTAAAATTACCAATTCAACCAACAACCCATTGTCAGATTCATCTGAAAATTTCAGGGCAAATAGAACTTGACTTATTAAACAATTTTACCTCCATGTCAGATTTGCTCTAAATGCTTTGGTTTCAGAGTTATAAGCCAAAACATACATTTTACCCCTATGTTCTATTTTTAGCCATGGCCCCCATCTTGGTTGGTTTGGAGGGTCACTGGACACAATTTTTAAACTAGATACCCAAATGATGATAATGTGGCTAAGTTTGGTTAAATTTGGCCCAGTAGTTGCACAGGAGAAGATTTTTGTAAAATTTACGTCGACGGACGACGACAGACAATGACGGACGCCAAGTGATGAGAAAACCTCACTTGGCCCTTTTGGCCAGGTGAGCTAAAAAGGGCCCAGAATCTAGCAATTTTTAGGCTAAATAAATATTTGTTATATCTTGTAATGGAAAAGTTGTAGAAAAAAGATGTTGATCACTTACAAGGGAAGAAAAAAGAAAAGTTCAACAGGTACCCCAAATGACGGCAGAGGAAATGTGAAGCTGAGAGTTGATTTTTAAATGCCAAATAAAACTTATTTATTTTCTTATTAAATATACAAAAGTAATAAGTCTGTGTGTTTTATAAGTAGACTAGTGGATAGGACCAAGTTTGGATTAATTTGGCCCAGTAGTTTCAGAGGAGAAGATTTTTGTAAAAGTTAACGACGATTGACGACAGACGACGGACGCAAAGTGATGGGAAAAGCTCACTTGGCCCTTTGGGCCAGGTGAGCTAAAAATGACAATTTTCTTAATTTGAAGTATTTAAAAAAGTTTAATCTGAAAAATACCAAAATGTTTATGTTAGTTGAAATCAAACATATTTTGATTTTGGACCTATCAAACTTCAATATGGACCTATTTGAAAACAGGTATCAGGTGAACCTAAACATTTCTATTTAGCAGCAGTCTCTTACTACATATCTCCTTAATTTTACATGATAGTCCTACAAAAATATTGAAAATGAGTACATTTAATTTTTTTCTAGGTTCTGTCATGTGAAAGCGGTACCTTCTTGGTCACTATTTATGTGTTGCATCTAAATAAGAATTGTAACACTTTATAGTGACTGAACAGGTTAAACAAATGCTTCTCAAGAAACATAAAAAGAAGACAACTTGAAACAGCACAAGCCATGCCAGTATATGTATGAATAAAAACTCAGATCAGAATAGCATGGACAATATGTTAGTTATAATAAAAAAAAATATGTCCTGGTGAATATATACATGATATAGTGTGGAAAATGAATATCAATAACTCTGCAAATAATGCAATTTTATCAAGTGTTTTGTACATTTTCTGTTAAAATTTTCACACAATCAGTGAAACATTCAAAAAGGCTTAAATATTTTTTTATTACTGATAGTCTAAAACAATGACACATGTTCTATTTACCAAATAACTCATGTCATGCAGGTGTTTCTGTGAGAAAAAAAAATCATGTGCAATTTTGGGAATTAAAGGGAAAGAAGATCCTTTTGCGGCACACTGGCTCATGTCAATTGTGAAAATACTTACCAAATATATTTTCTGTATCATGATACTGACAACGACATTATCAAGTACACATCGTAGAAAAAATGCACAAATTACAGATAAAATAAAGAAAAAAACCCTTGTTTGTGTGCATCTTCTGCCAAGTCAATATTTTAAGCATCTATATACTAGATGAATAATAATCAATGTAAATATGGTACATTTTTGAAGAAAAAACCCAAATTTTGTAAAAAAAACACCCCAAAAATGTTGTACCATAACCCCAAAATTAATTCTAATCTTCCATTTTGTGTATTAAACCTTAATTCTAGTACAATTTCATAGAGATCCGTTCACTTATACTAAATTCCATTCTAAATTTTACTTATACTAAAGTTATTGTCTGGAAACCAAATGTGTCTTCTTGAAAACAACAACCACATATGATTAAGCATTACTCGAAAGCAAATTTTTGACATGCTTGTATTTCCCATTTCCATTATCAATTTTATTGTGCTGTCATATAAAACTTGAAAAGTAAGCTAACACAAAAAATATATGCAAGAAATTACATAAAACTGACTGAATTAGTACATGAAATTAATGTAGAGCCCACAAACTGAAGATGATCAGGAATATGAACATGATGAATGGTTTTTTGTTCGAGTCAGATTTTTTTCACCGAAGCTGTTCAGCGCTATCAATAAGAATTATTTAGTCAAGATTTAACACTAGTATTAAGGTTCATCGTAACAAATTGGCAAATACGGCCGTATTTTCACCTAAAAAACTACTGTGTACAGACTTTCTTACCTGTGTGGTTTGGGTAGTTTTAAATATTTTTAGTTTATATATAAAAGTTTAATTTATTTTGCATATCTGAAATATAAAAATCATTTTGGTGAAGATCTGGATTCAAAATATTTTTTTTTGTCCTCTGCTTGAACCGATTTTTTCCCCATCCTCATCGATTTGGGAATTGAATAATTCAAAAAAAATAAATAAAAAATACCATACCCCGTCCTGCCTTTTGAAGTTCAATGATCGTTCCCTAAACATTTTCCATCTGAACTTATTATTTTATTTTAGACAAAAACTATATATATATATCATATGTTATGTAGCCTAGGTCTAGGTCTAGGACATTCGACCTGACATGCATGAAATATTTGCCACTGGATGTTAAGTAACCAACAACCAATCAATATATAGGACATTGTCTTGGTATAAAGCTGGCATTTAAGGTAGCGCCTTTCTAATATTATAGTATATAATTAAAAAAGTTTATTTTTTTTATTTTGATTGATGTCAGTCTCTTGCTTCTGGAAGGCTATATCGTTGATTCTACATCTACATCTACATGGTGAATCCGTAAAGAGTCGGTTGACTCATCACATGAATGTATTAAAATTAAAGTTGTGTCATCCAAAATGTGCTCTTTTAAAATCATATGTACAGGTGCCAATGCAGATAAAAACATGTGTGTGCTGATTTACGGATATCTGTGTGCTATGAGGTTGGTTTTGAATGCCTCATATGCATCAATGTCCAATAAGCTAGGCGGTAGTTCATTCCAGTTTGTGATGGTTCTTACGAAGAAGCTATATTTTCTTTGTTCAGAACTTGATCCTAATCTGACAAATCGTCGTTGATGGAACTGACGTGTCATTCTTGCTGGTGTCATCAAGTATTCTGGAATCGGAATAGCAATAAGTTCAGGGCTTAAATTAAAATATTGTTTGTTTGCAGTTTACCGACCGACCCTTGAAAATCCTCCCGACTGTGAAAATGTTATTGCTTTAAAATTGAAGAATTTTTTTTTAATACTTCTATTGACGCGATCCGGAACTTTGGGTCCTTTCCGGAAATGATTTAAAGTCTGGGTCAATTACGCATTTCAAGTTCGGTTTTTCTTAGCTTCCTGTCAAGCGTTTATGTGACCATTTAAAGATAAAGCACATGGAAATTGTTTACAGGTATCCATGAAGTCACGGAGGAGTACTTTACGCTGTCGTCTCGTGTCAATTTTAAGACAAATAACAAGCAAAAAAGTTTATTAGTAAACTGTTTATACAGATTCAGGCACATGTAGTCATTGGTAATGATGTGTGATGATATTGACGATGATGCAGCGGATATTCATAACTGACACGATAACCATTCTGTCTCAAACAAATCGGGTACAGAATCTGTAGAGCCTGACTTTATGGAACCAATTTCAGTGGTTAAATAATTCGACAGCAGCGTGAAGTATGGCATATTTTCTACAAACCGTTGTGAAGATGACAAAGATGAAACCACTCCTACGTGACTTAAATCTTCATGGATATCTGTAAACACGCCTGTACGGAGAAATGGGCTCATTTGAAATGAATAATGGATATAGATCATGCCAAATCAATAAGAAGCAACCCTAACTACACAAAGATGTAGAGAAAATGAATGGGTTAGCTTGAAAAATAAATATACTCTCTAGATATATTAAATCTATCTTCGATTGCAATGCGTATGCTCCTTTAGGATAAGGGGGGCTGCCCCACTCATTGCAATTATTCTCTTTCTTACAATATTAAATATACCCAAACTGTGTGGCCTGTGTGAATTCAATTAAAACATGTGACTCATTCAAGAGAAGGCGTCCCAGAAAAAAAATAAAATAGCCTTGCCAGACGTCATAATTATTTGGACTATGTCAATACCTATGTCGTTGATAAAACGGCCCAAGCACTGTGTCTGTGGTACGTCAACCGGATTCTCTCTTGAATGAGTCACAATTTCAACAGACTCAGGGCGAATGGACCCAAACTTGTCTATATAAGTCGTTCATCTATAAAAATAAGGACCCTACTCACCGATGAAAAGTTAATCACAACCATACAGATCTCCAATAAAATTGCAAAATCAAAAGCTCAAACGCACCAAACGAGTCACCGTCGAGTGCAATCTCCCATGCAGAGTTGTCGGTCCTTGCTCCATTCGAGAGAGAGCAAGGACCGACAACTCTGCATGGGAGATTGCGTCGAGTGTGGTAACCAGATGATTTTTCACCTGACAGATCTTCGTGGGAAAATGCCCTGAACGAAACGTTTATAGTACAAACAAGTACCTTTTCTAACTTTTAAAAGCAATAAGCAACACTATCCATAAATGAAACTTATCATCGATTAAGGACAGTCATTACATAGAAAGGCTTTGAAAAAGCAAATTTCAGAATATATATAATGAATTTGAATAGAACAAAACATCCTTGAATATATTCATTAAGAAGGCCGAGAAAAGTGATCCGTTTAATAGTACGTTTTGGTGATATTTTGCTTCAAATGTTTTTTTGGGTAGGACTGATATATTATAAATGCTTCGGATCGTTTACTTTCTGCCTCAACATCACTTTTCTGTAGATAACACCAAAATACCGAAAAGACTATGAACAGACAAAACCATACTTTAAAAACTTTTTTTTGCTAATTCCTATTTCAACTGAATTGTAAATTATACATTTCAATCTCAGTATTTTCATTATTATGTGTGTGGAGGATAATATTTCCTGTTTATTGTAAATCAGGACAATTATGACATGTTGATAGTGGTGTTAAGGGAGCTACCATTTGATTTTTCATCCTAGCCCCCCCCCCCCCCCTAAAAATCAAATGTTAGCTCCCTTAATAAAAAGTAGCTAGGGAGATCTATAACATGTTTTTATTTTACAGCTTTTACAAGTAACAACTTGCATGTTTCTTTCTTTTTAGATGATGCAATTTCCTCATTAGTTTTCTATGTTATCACTATTTTCTTAAAACTACACGACAGAAAATAGACTCAAAAGTGACCATCCCATATTACGTTCAGATTTCCTATAACCTTAATTTCCATAGATTTGTTCAACATCTAGCTGGTCAACCTTATCAGAATATGTTTGATTAACAGAATCAGGGCCGTAACTACCTATGAGGCAGGGCAGAACTGCCTCCCCTAAATTTTCTACACCAAAATTTATTTTTAAGTAATATAATGGGTTACACGCCATTATTCCGACAGCCCATTAGTCCGACAGCCCATTGGTCCGACAACCCATAAGTCCGACAACTCAACAGTCCGACAACCCATTGCTCCGACAGCCCAATACTCCGACAACCCATAAGTCCGACACTTATCAAGTCAAGTATCAGGGTAAAATATTTTTTGTCTGTCTGTAATATTACGTTTATGTAATAGCATATTTTAAGAAATAACTCCGTATATATTACATAAGACTAAGGTAGTTCGAATACTTTCTATATATTTAATTCGAAATCTGTATATAGAATAGAACAGAAAAGAATTATATTTCATTTTCCAAATAACACAGTCTATAAAGAGCATACAAATCATGACCAACCAGTAATGGTGCGAGCTACTGGTGATACCCCCGCCCAAATATTTCGGTAAACAGGAAATTGTGGAGATGTGAATCTAAAAAAGCATCACACAGTATAACTGACTTATATAAACCTTGAAACCAAATTTCAGAAATCATTGTATTGTAGTTTCTGAGAAAAATATGACGAAAATGTTCAACTTAGCTCTCATGTAAAAAGTGTCCGGTAAACAGAAAGATGTTGAGTTAAGAATCTGAAAATGCATCACGCGATAAACCCGACTTCCATAAACCCTGACACCAAATTTCAGAAATCCTTGTAATGTTTTTTCAAGAAAAAGAAAAAAGAAAATATTCATAGGGCGGACGGACGAACTGACGGATGGACGGACGGTCAGACAGAGGTAACACAGTATACTCTCCACTTTTTCGAAGCGACGGTATAATGATTGGGTCAACATTAAGACATTACAATACTAATTTATACTAGTTATATTTATTTCACCATAAGCCTCAGTCACAATATGAGCCAAAACAAAATAGGAAAAAAAAAGAACTAACACATTGATATGAAACAACAGTTAGTATCAAGACCTGTACTACATAATTCAAATGAACTAATAATAAAATCATATTTTTTCCAATAAAAGTTAAGTTTTCTTGAGTTAACATTGAAGATTAATCATGTTTATCTAACTTTTTAAAGTTCTGACAAGTGCTAGAAATATGCTGAAAGAGTTCCTCACTCAAATTATTATGAAGGGAGCATTCGATTGAAAAATGACGCTCATCCTCAACCTATCAGCTGTACAATACGATTTTTTTAGTATCTGGCATTTTCTATTCCTAATGTAATGGGTGAGCACCGAATCTTAATTAACATATGAACTACCTTTCTTAAAATTAATGATATCTAAATATTTTTCTCCTTGAAACATAATGAAAAATAAGTGTCAAGTATGCCACAAAACACATACTGTACTAAGTTTTTACAACTAGATAATTTGACAAAGACACAAGCGTGACAAGAATTTCACACATTGTCTTAGATTTTTTACTAGTTGTTATTGGCTTTTATATTGCACTCGTTCTATTTTTAAAAGCAGTCATTTTGAGTTGACTGTTTGTTTCTTTGTCATATACAGTCCCTGAATATCACTTTTCCTCATGAATATTTAAATAGAAGTTGCCGAAATGTTCATGTCCGTCATACTTGTTTTTCGTAAGAAGTCTTGTTGTAAATCATAAGTCCTGCTCCTCCCCCAACCATTTTAAAGGAGGGATCATATTTTTCCTAGATTTTGAAATAAGCTTGGGATATAAAATTGGTATCCCTACAAATATATTGAGTGTCATCTCTCAGACTATGTCTGATCTATCGTTTTTGGAAGTGACTTGTAGTTGTCTCAGTATTTCGTAGATTCACATTCCCGAACATGATACCGTATTCATAAAAACACCAGGCGAACAAGAACATCACAGACTGACAGTTGACACACAAACGACGAAATGTAAACAAATAAATACCCAAACACGTAAAACGAAAGAGGGTCGAATGTAAGGACTTAGCAGTAGCAATTAGCATGTGTATCACTCGGTGTATCAACTCCAATATAATGAGACAACTATCCCGCATGGAAAGAATAATAGGAATCAAAACGGACAACCCCAAATATTGAAGAGAACAGAGTTGGTCTTTTTAAAGAAAAATTACCAATACACACAAGACAGATGCATTGTCGGAGTAATGGGCTGTCGGAGTAATGGGCTGTCGGAATAGTGGGCTGTCGGAGTATTGGGCTGTCGGAATAGCGGGCTGTCGGAGTAATGGGCTGTCGGAATAATAGGCTGTCGGAGTAATGGGCTGTCGGAATAATGGTTGTCGGACTAATGGGATGTCACCATAAAATGAAATGTTGACAATATAATATGTACACAAAAAACTTGAATTTATATGATAAACAACACAAGTTTACAGTTTTAACAGTGTTATCATGATACGTGATATATCTGTAATTTTCCGGATTTTTGATCGAAAGTGAACCGTTTCAGTATTTGTTTTTGTTTTGTTTTTTCGTGTGGCCGTCTGTCTGTTATTCAGTATTCATACGAGAACAATTTTGAAACTATTCACATTTATTTAGGGGCTCAATTAAGCAGAGGAAGTTCCCTTTGTATTGTGAATCTTTTATGATATCGGAAATTCGTTACCGGCTGAATCAGCTGTTGGGTCATTTTTTCTTTAACGTCTCCCGATCGTTCGGGAAAATTATGGTCAATGCATTAGTAGTTAAACACTCCCATTCGTTGTAGCAGATACATTTTTTTATCGAGGACCTTGAATTTCAATATTGTTGAAAGCTGAACAGACAACCACAACCAGGGACTTTCTATACTAGTATTTCAATATTGTTAAAAAGCTGAACAGACAACCACAACCAGGGACTTTCTATACTAGTATTTCAATATTGTTGAAAGCTGAACAGACAACCACAACCAGGGACTTTCTATACTAGTGTTGAAAGCTGAACAGACAACCACAACCAGGGACTTTCTTTACTAGTATATACTTAGTATAGAAAGTCCCTGGTTGTGGTTGTCTGTTCAGCTTTCAACAATATTGAAATTCAAGGTCCTCGATAAAAAAAATTATCTTGCGTTCTATGATCTTGCTTTATATGTTTTTTTTTACCAGTTTGATTTCTAACAAAAATATCTTTAAATACAGATAATAATTGTTTGCATAAAAATTGCTTCCAGGATCCAGCAATACTGATGTTTCTTTAAGTAAGGAAATTGAGGGAAAACAGGTCACTTTTAGCCATATTGAGAAAAAAATCCGCGGTCATATTGTATCTAATGTTAATAATTATAGGTCAAAGTACGACCTTCAAGACGGAGCCTTGGCTCACCCCGATCAACAATCTCAGCTTGTCTAGTGTGCATAAAAATTGCTTCCAGGTTCAAGCAATACTGATGCTTCTTAAAGTAAGGAAATCGAAGGAAAACGGGTCATTTTTAGCCATTTTACTGAAAGAAAAAAATCGACGGGGGGGCTGTGCCCCCCTCCAACCCCCTCTCAAAGTGGCCTCAATCGACGGCCCCCAAACCCCTGCCTCCTCTGAATTCGACACGGCGACATATAAAAAATCGAGGAGCAAGTGATGAGAACTTATTTTAATTAATAAGATTGCGTTTTATCATCATGCTCATACATGTCATAGGCAATTAGAATGCATTCCCTATTTACCTCGTGTTTTTTTTTTATTAATGAAACCTTTTGTATCTTAAACTTAAAATTTATGCCTCTTAAAAAATGGTTTTATTTTAGATCATTTAATCTCTCAATGCGTCTCGTGGGAGGCTTACGCTTATTCGGATGATCGGTAGTAAGGAACATCAATTAATGTCTTTTACCAGTTGACCATTTCGCAATGCCTCATTAATTATTTTTAGATTAATTTAATGAATTTTTGAAAGACTGAGGATACATGTGTCCATGTTTTTGAATCATTATTATTCTTTAAAAATTATACATATGGGAATCTATTTCTTTTTTTCTTCTATATAGATTATCAACTATATCTTTCAAGTTTTAGATATCTTAAATGCTCGGTATGGAGGTGCTCTCATAGTAATTGCAGGAAGCTAATACCATGAATACAGAATGTACATGCAGATAAGAAGAATAAATGTTCCGAATAAACAATATTTAAGGTTCCGAATATTCCTCCATAGACTATAGTCCCCAGGGGCTCACGCAAAAATGTTATAATAATGAGGGGGGGGGGGGCAAGGGGTTTAATCTTTGTTATTTCTTATTCTAAACATTCTGTTAGCTGTTATTATCTTAGTCCTGATTAGCTGTTATAGAAATTTTCTTTTTTTTTGGTAAACTGTGAGAATGTAATTGCTGAACATTAACTGTTATTGAAAATTTGACGGTTAGCATTTTGGGGTTACACGCGAGGCCAGTTCCGGGATACGGTTTTCAGACGAATCTGTCATGTGACTTCCATCACCAAATGACAAAAATGTATGCAGAGTCTAGGGGTAAATTCAGTAAAAAATCTCCCATTGACTTTAATGCTAATCTTTGTATGGAATTAAATTCATACCTGATTTACCTTTAGAAATTGGAAACTTTCATATAACATTCATGAAAGTACAAATGTAGCCCTATCTTTTGCACTAATACAAACATAGGGTCATGCGGCATTTTTGGGCATTCACATGGCCTTGTTTACAAACAATGTAGATTCGCACTGAATTCCTATACTGACCCCCATTACTTTTCAACCCTGTAGTAAAAAAATTTAGTACATTCAGCATTTATTTTTTAATTTTTTTCAACTCTAGTTTTGATCCATCTGCCAAAAAATATTTATTACAAACATTATCTACCAATCAGAAGAGCATATGACTTCAGTGTTATACAGAAAGCTCTCCCCTAAATGGGCGGTCCCAGATTACGTATATTTATTTACTGAATTTACCCCTCTAATTTCCAGCAACATCCAACACACATGTTGAGCAAACGGGCATAAGTGGCAGGGTTCCGGTGCAATGTATAGTTGACATACATTTTGTGTCCGGACACAGTGGACACAACGATGAATAACAAATTACCAAATGACAAATGACACGTCAAATGAAAATTTCAATCAGATACAATTCTTAAATATAAATTATACTGTAAATTCATACAATTTTCTTAAATACAAATTATACTGTAAATTCATACAATTTTCTTAAATATAAATTATACTGTAAATTCATACAATAGACCACTTTCGAGTTCATCCGTCACCGGAAAAAACTCGTCAATTATACGCGCCTTTATGACGTCATTTACCAGATAGAGGGGGTCGCCTGTATCCCTGCACTATTTACGTTCATCAAGCGTCACGGTGATCGTCATTGTGCAGGATAAACTAGAAATAATGGTTGTTCTGTAGGTACTTAATGACAATTCCCTAATGACATCAATGCTGATTGTCAATTTTGAGAATTCAATTTGTCGTATAATTCGTATAATATAGAATTATAGTTTTCCAACCACTCGCTCAACATTGGAATGGAAGTGACGACGCCCCTAAACGCACAAATGACGTTCACTAAAACCAGAGTTTTTGACGGAAATGCATCGAACTCGAAAGTTGTCTATTGTCTTAAATATAAATTGTACACAGGCACTTGTTTCTATCCATTGGAAGACCCACTATCAACGTATATTTACGAGAAGGTATATATACCCAACTACTTTTTTCACCTCTCCGCTTGAAACCCTTATTTCTCTGTCAATTCATGCAGTCTCAAATTTTTGTTCCATACACCATTCGATTCATGAAAAGTTTATCTTTCAGATGATATGCATTGTATTTACCCTTAGAGTACCCCTTATCCCCAGTCCACAAGATTTGTCAATAAATTTTCATGTTATAATTTTAGTCCTCCTACAAAATACAACAACAACCGGTTTAAAGCAGAAAAATTCAAAACCGCTTGTGATTGGTCGGTTCATAGTTCATAGGGTCATTCACTCTCTAGATGTTACGTTAATCATTTGTGACTCTTTAGAATTATCCTTCACTGTTTTATGAAAATTATTTTATAGCCTTCTAATCAATGAAAATGATAGTATACAACAACTAAATCAAAGACAGATCTCTATCAACATCAACAACCCAGGAAGTTTCTATAACATGTATCCAAAACTTTGGAATTGTACGACCTACCCAATCTAGAATTATCACTGAATAATCAAATGAACAAACTACAGTGGAAACATCAATGTAAGATAGCGATTTTAAAATAACTATTGGTCAAAAGACCAATCAGCCAAAAAAACAACACTGAAACATCTCTGTGTAGAGCAAGTGGAAATAGGAAAACCACATCAAATTTGGCAATCTATTGGGTCATCAGTCACTGAGGTTAAAAGGTCTATGAACCACTGTTGTATAGCAACAGGAACATACCTACTACAAAACAACATAGCAAAATTCAGTAACAATAAAGAAACTGCAACATGTCCATTATGTGGTCTAGAAGAGGAAGATATGATACACATGCTCACAAGTTGCATACTGCTACATGATGTCAGAAAAACACATCTATTAAGACTAAAAAAACATCATCATTGGATACATTGGACTAAGACAATGGAATGCATTCTTTTTCGATAAACAGTCAATAACACAGCTGATAGTTGATCCCAGCTACTACAGTAAAACAATGATATCAACATTAAATTTAGTACATATAATGAAAGCTACAAGTGAAATGTGCTATGAAATCCATCATAAAAGACTGAAATTAAAATTAGAACTGAATATTACATAAAGGTTCCAACCAACAAACAGCGATCATTCTTAGATTTTAGAGATACTCCTTTAAACAAACAGTATAATATAGTAACTTATCGTTATCGTAATATTTGAATGCTGCATGAAAGTAACTGTTTTATGTTTTAACTATTCTCCACATTCATGGCGTACTGGTGAGGAAACCAAATAGTGCTTTTAAAATATAATACAATCTCATTTTATGGTGAACTGCATGAAATAAGAATAACGTTTTAACTGTACAAAATCTTATTAGAAGGAAAGAAGAATTTTGCTAGCTTTGAACATGAGCTATCTGTTAGACAATGTGCCGTTACTCTATAAACATTTTAACCTTCCTGTAGTATAACCCAAGGATATGGATGTATATATGTTGCACAATCTTTGCACTATAGTGTTGTATATATATTAATGGATGACACTTTTTAACTTGTACATGGGGGTTGGAGTTGTTCAGTAATTTTTTACATTTTAAAACTATCCGATGTATATAGTACTTACTTTAAAATACTTTTAAATAATACAAATGAAAAAAACTCCGTTTCTACTTGGTGTTCCTAATTGGAAGGAAATACGAAGAAGAAGAAGGAGGACTAAAAACGATCACATGAAAATTCATTGACAAATCTTGTGGACTGGGGATAAGGGGTACTCTAAGGGTAAATACAATGCATATCATCTGAAAGATAAACTTTTCATGAATCGAATGCTGTATGGAACAAAAAAAATTTGAGACTGAATTTACAGAGAAATAAGGGTTTTAGGCGGAGAGGTGAAAAAAGTAGTTGTGTACCTTCTCGTAAACATACGTTGATAGTGGGTCTTCCAATGGATAGAAACAAGTGCCTGTGAATTTATACTGTAAATTCGTATTACATTATGTATAGGCAACGGACATGTCAAACGTGAACAACAATACTAATATTTTATATTCAAATAGTTCCTGGATAATGGAAAAGACAAACTTGCGTTCACAAAATTCTTGCAACTTTTACTTAATCGGAACTACTCGGCCTTCCTGGTTGCACGAAGAAATATTGTAATGCATAACGAGAATGGCCGAGTAGTTACGATTGACTTTTACTGTAATGCACTGAAAAGCCGACATAAATTGATCCTCATGACTATTGATAATACAATCGAATGGCAATGCAACTATTTCAAAGTTAGAATATATATTATATTCCTAGATAATTATCAGATGTAGGCTTATTAGACGTTTCACACTCGCCTGGAGAAGGGACTTTCTATATTCAGGAACTTATAATGTTAGATATACTGTTCCCAGCTATATTTAAAAAACGATCCGAGAAATCTTTTGAAAAACATCATTTTGAAATGACAAAATGTATAAAATTTCATAAAAACGATTTTTTATTAAACTTGAACATATAGTTATGAAGAACACTTTGTGAATGCAGAGACATGTTAATATATAGAGGAGTTTTAGCTTTGAGGCAGCAAAGTTGTGGAACTCCCTGCCTTACCATGCACAGAGCCTCTCAACTTTGGAACAGTTCAAACATTTCATTTCTTCATGGTGTTCTTCAGAAAACTGCCTCTGTTGCTCATGTAGACATTAACTTTGCTGTTCTCAGAGCTGGAATCTTCTGGCCCTATGTTCTGTTTATTGTTTGCTTTTATTTCTATTTATTTGCTTAGCTTATGTCATTGTGCCAGTTAAAGCAAAATTTGCTTTTCCTTTCTTTTAGCTTGCTTGCTTTGATTTATGCATGTTTGCTTTGCTAT
Organism: Mytilus galloprovincialis; assembly: GCA_037788925.1. NCBI lineage: Eukaryota > Metazoa > Mollusca > Bivalvia > Mytilida > Mytilidae > Mytilus > Mytilus galloprovincialis. Next base: position 103,932,963 of record CM075330.1, read on the forward strand.
TATATTATGCATGTGTTTTATTTGTATGTGTAGTCTGTTAAATGTGCTGATAATTTGTAAATTATTGTTTAATTTAAATATCAAGTCGGTTAAGAGCTCTTCTGAGCTCCTGTTTACCTTGTTGAATTCTACATATCATGCCCGACTATAAATAAAATTTACTTACTAACTTACTATATATATGTCTCTGGTGATGGGAAATTATTTGCTATAAAGTATCATGAAATCAGCTACGGACGAGATCAGTCTGATAATTTTTGTAGACATCGTTATAAGTGACCAGTCCCGTTAGTATAGAAAGTCCCTGCCTGGAGATAATATGTTCATAATTATAGCGAAAAATGGCGGAAATAACAAATTTTTAGCAGTATATATATGTATATAAAACATCTTGGCCACAAGTTTATTGTTTTCTGTTTAGTATTAAATTTTGTATTAAGATCCATTTTGTAACATCTTGTGATCAATTTTATTTGGCAATCGCCAATGGCAGTCAGCAGGGTTAACGAACATTGGTTGTTCGATCTGTTAGTCAAATGTGTTTTGTTTAAATATACTTTTTCACTTTTTTGGTCTTTTGGATAATGTTGTTTGTTCTGTATTTAGACCCTTCTACAATGCATTTACATCTCCATGCCTTATACGTCATGTACTGTAGTACGACGCTAGATTAAAACTGAAATGAAAAGGTAACACCCGGCCACCGGAAGCTTCATTTTTATGAAGCCCGGTCGGTCGTGTGGTCTAGCGGGACGGCTACAGTGCAGGCGATTTGGTGTCACGATATCTCAACAGCATGGGTTCGAATCCCGGCGAATGAAGAACAAAAATTTGCGAAAGCAAATTTACAGATCTAACATTGTAGGGTTGATGTTTAGACGAGTTGTACATATATATATATACAAGTCTAAATTGAAAACTACGTTCAAACCTATGATTGCGTTGGATAAAAACCGCAATTTTTATACGTGTGCATGTACAACAAATTTCGTTGTAGAAGGGTAATATGATCTTATGGACAAACCTCATTTGATATACAATGTTGATAAGAAGGGTGTAACCATCAACCACAACCCATCAAAGATAGTGTCAGGAGTAGAGACATCACCGCAGGAGGTTCATCGTGACTATCTTAAGGTTTGGAAAAACAATTGCCAATGCTTTACCCTCTTATTTTGTCTCTTAGGACAGAGAATGAATGATCAGTTGCTGGAGAGGTCTACACCAGTAACAGGCACTGTCTAAGACGGGGTGGTCTAATTCGGAACTGTTTATGGATTTCCTCAGCAATCATTTCAAGAAATTTGTTCCAGGTAATGGGCATATGATGGTATTGTTAGATGGACATAAATCTCATGTTGCTGTAAGCACAATTGAATATGACAGGCGTCATAACATTGTAATACAGTTACTTCCAGCACACACCAGTCATCTTTAGCAACCATTGGATGTAGGTTGTTATGGTCCTTTGCAACATATGTACAACAGCCTTTGTCATAGAACTATCAAACTAAAACAATGTGCACTAACTCGTTATGATGTTTGCAGCATGGCATACAAAGCTTACGGAAATGCCTTATCTGTCAGTAATTTGCAGTCAGCTTTTAGAAAAACAGGCATTTATCCTTTCACAAAATACATTATTATGGAATTGCCACTGACACCATCAGAAGCTTTCCTTAGTGACATTGAAGAGTATGAAGAAGCTTTAAACAGTGCTGCAGTTGTCAGAGAAAATGAGAATGTGAGTGAACGAGAGGAAGTTGTGAGTGATGAGGATAATGTGAGTGTTGTGAGTGAAGGAGAGATTGGTTTTGATGTAGGTAGGAGTGTGTGAGTTATAGAGAGGAAGTTGAGAATGATTAGGAGAATGACAGTGTTGTGAGTGTAATTGATAGAAGGATAGATGTGGCAGTGCAAGACAAAGGAAGTAAGAGTGGTTTTTTTGTACAGAAAGTAGTTGACATGAAAAGAGTGAAAGGTGAGAAAAAAAGAGGAATGTGTTGAGTAGAATCATCAGTGGCAAGACTGTGACAGAGGATGATGTGTTAGAGAGGGTGAAAGAGCATGTGAGTAAGAATCCTGGGAAAAATGCAAGTGAAAGTTTGAAAAAAGTTGTAAGAAAGGCCAGAATGGATCTGTGGGAAGTAAGAGGAAGAGAGGGCAAGAGAAGAACAAACGGTAAAATGTTGAAAGAGTGATTCTCAGAAGCCAGGAACCAATGGAGTGAGTAGATGTGTGAATGAGTGGGCAATTGGCAGTGAGAGTGAGAGTGAGTCTGAAATAAGAGAGGATGAAAAGTGCTGTGTTCGAAAAAATTTGTACCAGGGGCAGAGTAGCAGCTTGATTTTTACAAAGTGGGCACAGTGTGAGAAGTGTGAGAGGTGGGTGCATCTAATTTATTGTACAAAAGTGAGAGTGATTAGAAGGAGTGATAGTTTCATGTGTGTGTTTGTGAGAAAGGTGTAGATTAATTGATAAATAAAAAATAAAAATCATATTCTGAAACATTATTGTACTCATTTAAAAAAGAAATTGCTTTTGAGTTTAATTTAAAAAAAATCATTACTGGTGAACTCTTTGAAAATTTTCATTGATTTCTATTTTCATGGTAATAAATGATGTTCCAGGCCAGGTTACATCAATTCACAAGTTATTGAAAACAGTTTGAAAGAACTGTCATACAAACAAATAATGTAATTGCCTTAGACTAACAAATCCTCTAATTGACAATAGAGCAATTTTATTGGGTATAACGATTTAAGGGGTCTCATGGTTTTGACGCCATTGGAATTTGAATGTAAACAAACACGATTTAGCATGGAACAACATCGAACATTTAGTGACTGAGAAACAATTATGAGTAACCAAGCTTGACAATGCACGGTAATAAAAAAAAGCTAGGTCTACAGAAAAAATATATTAAAAAATGTCCTAAGGATAACGACTTACCAACATTCTTGGATATCATAAAACATGATTTTTTTTCTGTTTATATAGAGTTAATATAGATTTAGATATATAATGCTGTTGTACTCTTTTTATTGTAGCCATACATACGTGTCCATGTATCCCCCGACACAAAATGCATGCTAACTATATTTTGCACCGAAAATAGGACATATCTACAAACGGGTGAAATTTTCTTATTTTATACTGCACAAAATATTTGGGAAATTAAAATCTAAAAGGATGGTCACCCTCCTCAGTCATATGGCAATTGCTATTATGTACTTACGGAATATTAATTATTTCTATACTACCTTACAGAATGTCGTTTATGAAAGGACATAAAAGTGCTGGAAACTTTCAATAGATCAGGGATACAGGCGCGCCTTCTATCTGGTAAATGACGTCATAAAGGCGTGCGAAATTGACGATCTTTTCCCGTGAAAGACATGGTTCATGAAATGACCTTTTATTCCGACTGCCCACTAGTCCGATAGCCTATTGGTCCGACAACCCAATATACCGACAACCCATTGCTCCAACAGCTCAATAATCCGACAACCCATTAGTCCTGACCGTGACTATCAATGTAAAATAAAATTTATTTGTCTAAAACATATTTTAAGAAATAACTCCGTACATATTTCAAAAGTAGTTCGAATACTTTCTACATACTTAATTCGAAATCTGTATATAGAATGGTACATATTATAATATTTCATTTTCAAAGTTACAAGGTCTATACAGAGCATATACATGTATAAATCAAGAACAACAAATGAAAGTGCGATCTACTGCTAAGTGATGATACACTCGCCCAAATATATCGGTTAACAGCTAGAAATTGAGTTATATATTTGAAAAAGCTACACATGGTTTAGCTGACTTATATAAACGCTGAAACCAAATTTCAGAAATCCTTGTCATGTAGTTCATGAGAAAGTTGCAACGAAAATAATAATGGGACGGACGGACGGACAGTTCTTAAACAGTATACATCCACTTTTTTTTAGAAGCGGTTGTATAATGATTGGGTCAACATTAAGACATTAAAATACTAGTATAATATAATTATCATTATATCACCATAATCTTCAGTCAGAATCAACGCCAAAACAAAATAGAAACCAGTAACAACTAACACATTGATATCAAATAACAGTACCAATACCTGTTCTACATAAGTCAAAAGAACTAACAATAAAATCATTAGTCTTCCCATAATAAAAAAGTTTTCCTGTGTTAAGATCAAAACAAATTTCGAAGATTTATCATGTTTATCTTACTTTAAAAAAAAAGTTCTAACAAGTGCTAGAAAGAGTTTATCCCTCAAATTTATTATTCAGTGAACATTGATTTCGATTGAATAATGAGGCTCATCTTCAACTTTATCAGCTGTAAAGTATTAACAATAGATTCCAATATTATATTTAACAAAAACACATAATTTGCTTATTTTTTTTTATTATTAAAACTTAATTGAATCTCTTTTTGTAGAAATTCCCTACTGGAAAACCATGTTTTGACCTAATAAAAAATATTATAATAACTCATAGTTGAGAGGGTGATAGAGCAGATTGGTACCCCGAGAAAACATTGTCAACCGCGGCGAAGCTCAAGATAAACATAATAATGTGAGTACATTTACGACATTAACTGCAGTATCAGATGTGCACAAGACACTTTCACCATCACATAAGCTACCCAGAAAACGTCGTCTATCAGAATCGGATTCTGAAGAAATAATCGTCGACAATAAAAAGATGAAGTGTTCGAAATCACTAAATCTATGCCTACACCCGCTTATGATAATATTCAGCTCAGTGCAATTATGAACATGATAAACAAGTTATCTGATACATGTAACTTCAATAGTGTAGCCACCAGGTTAGAGAATCGAATGTGTGAAATCGAGGGAAATGTCGAAAAACGTGTCACTGTAAAATTCAACACGGTCATATACGACAGAGTCCAAACAGAAATATGTCAGTTAAAAGATGAAATGTCAACAGAAGTTAAGGAAATTAAGGAAAAAGTTATGTCACTAGAAAAATCATATGCTGAAGTGCTTTCGTCAGAAAAGCAATAATTCTAGTAGTGAGGTTGATAGACATCATTTAAATGTTATTGTAAAAAATCTCCCCGTCAATAACGGGAAGAAAATGATAACTCGATATTATTGTCAAAAGTTACTGGTCTGTTGAAGGATGGCCTAAAACTTGCAAATATTGGAATTAAATCTGTGACTAGAAAACCTAGTAGATCAGACAACAGGCCTGGTATAGTAGTAATTTCATTTGAAAATCTAATTCATAAAAAGTTAGTGCTGAAAGAAAAGAGATCGTTAAAGAATTCGTCCAAGTATTCAAATGTTTTTTTTAATTTTTTTTTTTTTTATTGAAAACGGTTTACCGTCACAGCAAATGATAATAAATAGTAACAATCGTTTATTTTGATAGGCCTTTGGCAAAGAAAATGACTACACAATTAAATCAGGACGTGTGATTAGAAAACAGGAAAGTGTAAACAGTGTAAATAGTGATTACAATTCGTCCCGGGCCAATGACCATCGTGGTCAGTCTACACACAGCCGTACACATAATTATCAACAACAGGTCAATCGACACGGGGAATACACAAATGAAGGGCGGAGTTTCGGAGATGGTAACAGACGTGGACGAGGAGGTTTTAAGCAATCACGTGGTAAACATTACTAGTTATCCTGCGGGTTTTGGAACATAAACGGGTGGAGTAAATATGTAGATAGTGATTAAAATAGGTTGCTTGCTGCATGTATTGCGAAACGTAATATGCATATATTAGGACTAGCTAAAACTCATCTGATAGGACAAGCCGGTATCGTCGTCAATGGCTACACATGAATAGGAAATAACCGTAAACAATTACCCGTGCGTGCTAGAGCAGGATCAGGAGGCGTTGGTTTATTGGTGTGAAATGATGTTTTATCAGATTATAATGTTACTAAAATAAACGATTTAGTTGATAGAATTATATGGATACGCTTTTTCGAAAGAAATAACACTGAGTCTTGCTTTTATATTTGTGTGGTTTATCTACCGCCGGGAAATTCTGCACGCGGTCAGTAAACATTTATGAATTTTTAGATTCGCTTACATCAGATATCTATACAATTCCAAATGGTAGTCCTTTTTTACTTATGTGGAGACTGGAACAGTCGGGTTACAGATATACCGGATTTTATAACGGGAATTGATAATTTACCTGAGCGACAAGTTTTAAATTTTACTCACAACACGTACGGAGATATTTTGTGTGATTTTCTTAGTAATTTTAACTGTTGCATCTTGAATGGAAGGAACTCTCTACATTGTGATTTTACATATGTTTCAACAAGAGGGGCATCAGTCGTTGATAACTGCATTGTACCGTACGAGAAATTAACTTTATTTGATAATTTTGAGGTTATTAGAACTCAACAATTAATTGATAGTATATTTAAAATTGGGGAGTATGAACCCAAACATATATCTAACCATTCATTATCATGCTGGACTTTTAGTACACCAGTTTGTTTGAACGACAAAGTAGCATCCGGCGACAAGTTACATACAGAACCGAATAAAAGTACTAAATTTGACACTCGCAATATACCTAATGAGTGGATGGCATATGTCGAAATAGTTTGAAAACTAAATCAGTTTATACAGAACTTAGAATTATCAGGAATTAATCAGAAAGAATTGGACAATAAATATAATGAATTGGTCACAATTATTCATGACGAAATGAACTCTAAACTTACTAGACGAAAAGTGGGTCACTTGAATATTCTTAATAATAAACGTAGGAAATTGAAAAAACCCTGGTGGAACGATAATCTCACTGCGCTCTGGAATGAAGTATGCGAAGCCGAACGTAAATGGAATAGAAGCCATAACCAGGATAAGAAGAATTTGCGTCATATATTTGTAAACAAACGTAAACTTTTTGATAAAAATTGTCAACAGACAAAAAGGCAATATTGGTACCAAAGTCAAGATAAACTTTTTGATATACAAACTAGGGACCTCCGGGAATTTTGGAAGACCATTGGCAAGATTGGTGTCAGTAGTGAAAGACAAAAGACCATACCCATGGAAGTTGTACTAGAAGATGGTTCAATTTGTCTGACACTAACATTTTAAATAAATGAAAAACTTCTTATGAAAATCTTTTGAATTGTGATGCTGTAACCAATGTAAATGATAATGGTCAAACAATATTTTGGATGTTGATTTAGATTGTGAAATTAGTATCGATGAAGTGTTAAAAGTATTAACGCAAGCTAAAAATGGCAAAGCGCCAGGGATCTATTTGATACCTGTAGAATTGTTTAAAGATAATTTGTTATTACAGGTTTTGCATAAATTATTTAATATATGTTTTAAATTTGGTAAAATTCCGTCTGTATGGTGTAAAGGGATAATCACACCTATCCCAAAGTGTTCTTCATCGGATCCCAGGGATCCTTTGTCTTATCGGGGAACAACTTTGGCACCTTGTGCCTATTAATTATATTGTTGTATTTTAAACAATAGATTGGTAAATTGGTTAGATCATAGAGATAATTAAATGATGAACAAAATGGGTTTCGTAAAAGTCGAAGAACTATTGATCATTTAAGCACAATTACGTCAATAAGGGAGACAAGGAAATTAAAAAAATTGTCAACTTTTGCTGTCTTTCTTGATTTTTAGAAAGCTTTATATGATCTTGGAATTAGTTCCAAAATTTGTGAATACTATCGAAATTATTTACTTTCAGGTTGAATGTGCAATTTAATTGAATTGAAACATAACTGAGTGGTTCAGTGTTAACTCAGGCTTAAAACAAGGGTGTGTTTTATCACCTATATTATTTAATATTTAAAAAAAAAAATTTAGTCACAGATATTAAAGGTCTAGACATCGGTATTGATATCGATGGTGAAAAAAATATTTTATGTAGATGACATTGTGTTAATTGCTGAAAATGAAAATGATGTACAATTAATTCTAGATATTCTTAATATATGGTGTAAAGATAAATTATTGAATGTTAACTTTGAAAAAACAAAGATTGTGCATTTTAGAATCCCTCTGTACAACTAACAAATGTTATATTTTCACTTGAAAACTAAATGTTTTTTTTATAGACATGATAACTATATAGTTATAATTTATGTTGATTTCTATAGTCTTTCATAATTCTTTATAGAATGGCACTTGTATTTTAATCTATAAAATTAATGTTTTATGCAATGTATATATTATGATGATTGTATTATATGTATTACAAGTGGTGAGACTCTAATAAAATATTGAATCAGAATCTGGACGTTGTATTGTTTATGTTATGTATGTGTTCAGGTGAACTGAGTTCATTGGAGATGCATTGGTTGTATTTTGTGGTTGTTTTTTTTGGGGGGCTGGCCTCAGGTAACCCCCGTGATCAAAGAATAGTTAATACTATGATATGATATATTTTGTGCTGCAATAAACTATTTTTCTCATTCTGAATGTAGAACTTCATGGACACTGCATAGCTTATGTCATATATTTGTTAAGATATGAATTAAGTTAGATTGGTTATATTTTTTTTCGGGGGGTACCTAAGGTATCCATGTAATAAAATAGTAAATAAACTCATCATAGATACCAGGACTAAATTTTATATATACGCCAGACCCGCGTTTCGTCTACAAAAGACTCATCGGTGACGCTCGAATCCATATATACAATGCTAGGGTATATAATTATTCTGTAGTAAATAAATTTCTTCATTTTAAAATGTAGGACTTCATAGACGTTGTATTGTTTGTGTAATGTATTTTTTTAAAGTAGAACTGAGTTAATTTTGAGTTAAATGGGTTATATTCGGGTTTTATTTTTTGGGGGAAATAAGGTACCCCCTGTAATGAAGAGAATAAGAGATACAATGCTAGCGTATATAATTATGCTGCAATACACTAATTTCTTCATTTTAAATGTAGGACTTTATGAACATGATGAGCATTGCATATTCATATATTTGTTAAGATAACTTGAGCTTAATTGGTAATATTTATGTTTTTTTTCGGAGGGTTACCATAGATACCACTTGTAAAAAATAACTAATAGATACAATGCTAGAGTGTTTAATTCTGCAATAATTTTTTTTTCACTTTAAAATGTAGGACTTCATGGACGTTGTATTGTTTGTGTGATGTTTTTCTTAAGGTGAACTGAGTTAATGTGAGTAACATGGGTTATATTTGTTTTTTTTAGGGAGGGGTGACCTCAGGTTCCCCCTGTAATAAAAGATATATAGATACAATTCTAGAGTATATAATTATGCTGTAATATCTTCCAATAGATTACACATGTTACATGAGGGTTTTATTAAACCAGTCTTCATACAATATAGATTTCACCTTCATTCAACCAATCTATATACACTACAGTGTATTAAGATTTGTTTTATAAAAGTGACTTCAGGTAATCTGTCTATGAAAACTAGTTTAATAAAGGTGACCTCAGGTAATCTGTGTATGCAGACATATTAAATAAAGGTGACCTCAGGTAAACCGTTGTGCATGACGACAGGCTTAATAAAGCTGACATTAGGTAATTTGTAGTGTATAGAGATTTGTTTTATGAACGTTACCTCAGGTAAAGTGTTGAATGAAGACAGGTTTAATTAATGGGAACTCAGGTTATCTTTAGTGTATGAAGACTGGTTGAAAGAAGGTAAAATCAGATAATTTGAAGTATATGAAGACTGGTTTAATAAACCCCGATGTTATCCGTTGTGAACGCAAACTGGTTAAATAAAGTCCTCTGGTCATCTGTAGTGTATTCAGATTTGTTTTATAAAGGTCATCTCAGGTAATCTGTAAATGCAGATTCAATAAATAAAGGTGACCTCGGGTAATATGGATATGCAGATTCAATAAATAAAGGTGACCTAAGGTAATCTGTTGTGTATGACGACTGGTTTTATTTAGTGGACCTCAGGTAATCTGAAGCGTATGAAGACTGGTTCAAAGAAGGTGAAATCAGATAATCTGAAGTATATGAAGACTGGTTTGATAATCCCCTGATTTTATCTGTTGTGTATTTAGATTTGTTTTATAAAGGTGACCTCAGGAAATCTGTTGTTTTAAAAAACTGGTTTATAAAGTTGACCTCAGGTAATCTGTCTTTAAAGACCGGTTTAATAAAGGTGACCTCAGGTTATTTGTCTATAAAGACCGGATTGATAAAGATGACTTCAAGGTAATCTGTAGTGTATTGAGATTTGTTAAATAGAAGGTGACCACAATAAATCTGTAATGTTGGGAAAGTGGTTTAATAAAGCTGACCTCATGTTGAAGGGGAAATCAGGTAATTTGTAGTGTTTAAAGATAATTTGTTATTACAGGTTTTGCATAAATTATTTAATATATGTTTTAAATTTGGTAAAATTCCGTCTGTATGGTGTAAAGGGATAATCACACCTATCCCAAAGTGTTCTTCATCGGATCCCAGGGATCCTTTGTCTTATCGGGGAACAACTTTGGCACCTTGTGCCTATTAATTATATTGTTGTATTTTAAACAATAGATTGGTAAATTGGTTAGATCATAGAGATAATTAAATGATGAACAAAATGGGTTTCGTAAAAGTCGAAGAACTATTGATCATTTAAGCACAATTACGTCAATAAGGGAGACAAGGAAATTAAAAAAATTGTCAACTTTTGCTGTCTTTCTTGATTTTTAGAAAGCTTTATATGATCTTGGAATTAGTTCCAAAATTTGTGAATACTATCGAAATTATTTACTTTCAGGTTGAATGTGCAATTTAATTGAATTGAAACATAACTGAGTGGTTCAGTGTTAACTCAGGCTTAAAACAAGGGTGTGTTTTATCACCTATATTATTTAATATTTAAAAAAAAAAATTTAGTCACAGATATTAAAGGTCTAGACATCGGTATTGATATCGATGGTGAAAAAAATATTTTATGTAGATGACATTGTGTTAATTGCTGAAAATGAAAATGATGTACAATTAATTCTAGATATTCTTAATATATGGTGTAAAGATAAATTATTGAATGTTAACTTTGAAAAAACAAAGATTGTGCATTTTAGAATCCCTCTGTACAACTAACAAATGTTATATTTTCACTTGAAAACTAAATGTTTTTTTTATAGACATGATAACTATATAGTTATAATTTATGTTGATTTCTATAGTCTTTCATAATTCTTTATAGAATGGCACTTGTATTTTAATCTATAAAATTAATGTTTTATGCAATGTATATATTATGATGATTGTATTATATGTATTACAAGTGGTGAGACTCTAATAAAATATTGAATCAGAATCTGGACGTTGTATTGTTTATGTTATGTATGTGTTCAGGTGAACTGAGTTCATTGGAGATGCATTGGTTGTATTTTGTGGTTGTTTTTTTTGGGGGGCTGGCCTCAGGTAACCCCCGTGATCAAAGAATAGTTAATACTATGATATGATATATTTTGTGCTGCAATAAACTATTTTTCTCATTCTGAATGTAGAACTTCATGGACACTGCATAGCTTATGTCATATATTTGTTAAGATATGAATTAAGTTAGATTGGTTATATTTTTTTTCGGGGGGTACCTAAGGTATCCATGTAATAAAATAGTAAATAAACTCATCATAGATACCAGGACTAAATTTTATATATACGCCAGACCCGCGTTTCGTCTACAAAAGACTCATCGGTGACGCTCGAATCCATATATACAATGCTAGGGTATATAATTATTCTGTAGTAAATAAATTTCTTCATTTTAAAATGTAGGACTTCATAGACGTTGTATTGTTTGTGTAATGTATTTTTTTAAAGTAGAACTGAGTTAATTTTGAGTTAAATGGGTTATATTCGGGTTTTATTTTTTGGGGGAAATAAGGTACCCCCTGTAATGAAGAGAATAAGAGATACAATGCTAGCGTATATAATTATGCTGCAATACACTAATTTCTTCATTTTAAATGTAGGACTTTATGAACATGATGAGCATTGCATATTCATATATTTGTTAAGATAACTTGAGCTTAATTGGTAATATTTATGTTTTTTTTCGGAGGGTTACCATAGATACCACTTGTAAAAAATAACTAATAGATACAATGCTAGAGTGTTTAATTCTGCAATAATTTTTTTTTCACTTTAAAATGTAGGACTTCATGGACGTTGTATTGTTTGTGTGATGTTTTTCTTAAGGTGAACTGAGTTAATGTGAGTAACATGGGTTATATTTGTTTTTTTTAGGGAGGGGTGACCTCAGGTTCCCCCTGTAATAAAAGATATATAGATACAATTCTAGAGTATATAATTATGCTGTAATATCTTCCAATAGATTACACATGTTACATGAGGGTTTTATTAAACCAGTCTTCATACAATATAGATTTCACCTTCATTCAACCAATCTATATACACTACAGTGTATTAAGATTTGTTTTATAAAAGTGACTTCAGGTAATCTGTCTATGAAAACTAGTTTAATAAAGGTGACCTCAGGTAATCTGTGTATGCAGACATATTAAATAAAGGTGACCTCAGGTAAACCGTTGTGCATGACGACAGGCTTAATAAAGCTGACATTAGGTAATTTGTAGTGTATAGAGATTTGTTTTATGAACGTTACCTCAGGTAAAGTGTTGAATGAAGACAGGTTTAATTAATGGGAACTCAGGTTATCTTTAGTGTATGAAGACTGGTTGAAAGAAGGTAAAATCAGATAATTTGAAGTATATGAAGACTGGTTTAATAAACCCCGATGTTATCCGTTGTGAACGCAAACTGGTTAAATAAAGTCCTCTGGTCATCTGTAGTGTATTCAGATTTGTTTTATAAAGGTCATCTCAGGTAATCTGTAAATGCAGATTCAATAAATAAAGGTGACCTCGGGTAATATGGATATGCAGATTCAATAAATAAAGGTGACCTAAGGTAATCTGTTGTGTATGACGACTGGTTTTATTTAGTGGACCTCAGGTAATCTGAAGCGTATGAAGACTGGTTCAAAGAAGGTGAAATCAGATAATCTGAAGTATATGAAGACTGGTTTGATAATCCCCTGATTTTATCTGTTGTGTATTTAGATTTGTTTTATAAAGGTGACCTCAGGAAATCTGTTGTTTTAAAAAACTGGTTTATAAAGTTGACCTCAGGTAATCTGTCTTTAAAGACCGGTTTAATAAAGGTGACCTCAGGTTATTTGTCTATAAAGACCGGATTGATAAAGATGACTTCAAGGTAATCTGTAGTGTATTGAGATTTGTTAAATAGAAGGTGACCACAATAAATCTGTAATGTTGGGAAAGTGGTTTAATAAAGCTGACCTCATGTTGAAGGGGAAATCAGGTAATTTGTAGTGTATGAAGACTGGTTTTATAAACCCCTAATGCTATCTGTTGTAAATGAAAACCGGTTAAATAAAGTCCTCATGTAATCAACAGTGTGTTGAGATTTGTTTTATTAAGGTGAACTCAGGTAATATGTCTAATAGGAGTGGATTTATAAAGATGATCTCAGGTGATCTCTGTATGCAGACTTATTTGATAAAGGTGACCTCGGGTAATCTGCTGTGAATGAAAACTGGTTTAATAAAAGTGACCTCAGGTAATCTGTAGTGTATTTAGATTTTTTTTTAAGGTGACCTCAGGTAATCTGTAATGTATGAAGACTCGTTGAATGAAGATAAGATCAAGTAATCTGTAATGTATGAAGACTCGTTGAATGAAGATAAGATCAAGTAATCTGTAATGTATGAAGACTCGTTAAATGAAGATAAGATCAAGTAATCTGTAATGTATGAAGACTCGTTGAATGAAGATAAGATCAAGTAATCTGAAGTTTATGAATTCCTCAGGTGATCTGTCACATTCATTCAATAAGTTACCATTCACATAGATTACCTGAGGTTACCTTTATTCCACCATTCTTCTTACTTAAGTTGCGTGAGAACTTTATTAAACCTGAGGTAATCTTTATCATAGCAGTCTGCATACACAGATTACATGAGGTAACCTTTATTCAACTATTTTTTATAGACAGATTACCTAAGATCACCTTTATAAAACAAATCTGAATACACTACAGATTACATGAAGACATGATTAAAACAGTTTTCATTCACGACAGCTTACATAAGGGGTTAACTTAACCAGTCTTCATACACTTCACATCTTCATTCAACGAGTCGTCATACACTACAGACTACCTAAGGTCACCTTTATAAAACCAGTTTTCATACACGACAGATTTCCTGAGGTCATCTTTGGTAAAACAGTCTGCATACACAGATTACCTGAGGTCACCTTAATGTAACCAGTCTGCATACATAGATTACCTGAGGACACCTTTATTAATACAAGTTTTATAGACAGATTACCTGAGGTAACCCTTTATTAACAAATGGCAATACAGAGATTACTTGAAGTCACCTTTATTAAATCCGTCTATAAATACAAATTACCTGAGGTGACCTTTATGTAATCATTCTGCATACACAGGTTACCTCATGTCACCTTTGTTAATCCAGTCTTTATAGACAGATTACTTGAGGTCACCCTTATTTAACCAGTCTACATTCACAACATAAGCTATGGTAAACATAATCAAAAAAATCTCAAAACACTACAGACTACCTGAGGTAACCTTTATTATACCAGTCTTCATGCACAACAGATTACCTGGGTTAACCTTTATCAAAAAAGTCTGCATACATAGATATTCTTTAGTAATCCGTCTTTAAAAACAGATTACCTGAGGTCACCTTTATCAAACAAAAACCAATACACTACAGATTACCTAAGGTCACCTTAATAAAACCAGTCTACATTCACAACAGACTAGCTGAGGTCTACATTATTAAACAAATCTCAAAACACTATAGATTACCTGGGGCCACCTGTATAAAACGAGTCTTCGTACACAACAGATTAGCTGAGATCACCTTAATTAAGCCAATCTGCATACACAGATTACCTGAGGTAGTTTTTATTCATCCAGTCTTTATAAAGACATATTACTGGAGATCACTTTTTTTAAACAAATCTCAATGCACTACAGATTACTCAAGGTCACCTTTAGTTAACCAATCTACATTCACTATAGATTACGTGGGGTCACCTTTATTAAACGAGTCTTGATACACAACATATAACCAGAGGTCACCTTAATAAAACCAGTCTGCATACACATATTACCTGAGGTCACCTTTAATACTACAGTCTTTATATTAAACAAATCTCAAAATACTACAGATTACCGAGGTCACCTTTATAAAACAGATATGAATACACTACAGATTACTTGAGGACTTTATTTAACCAGTTGTCATTCACAACAGATAACATCAGGGGTTTATTAAACCAGTCTCCATAAACAGCAGATTACCTGATGTCACCTTTATTAAACAAATCTATATACACTACAGATTACCTGATGTCAGCTTTATTAAGCCAGGCTTCATACACAACAGTTTACCTGTGGTCACCTTTATTTAACCTGTCTGCATACACAGACTAACTGAGGTCACCATTATAAAACAAATCTCAAAATTCTACAGGTTGTCTGATGTCACCTTTATTAAACCAGTCTGCATACACAGATAAACTGAGGGCACCCTTCTTAAACAAGTTTTCATAGACAGATTACCTTAATAGGTCCTCTATATAAAACAAATCTGAATACACTAGTGTTTTAAGACTGGTTGAATGAAGGTGAAATCAGGTAATCTGTAGTTAGATATTACAGCATAATTGGATACTCTAGCATTGTATATATATATCTGAGGTAACCCCCTCACTAAAAAACAAATATAACCCATTTTACAAAAATTAACGCAGTTCACTTTACACCCAATTTTGCACCCACGAAAATATTCCGCTTTACGTTTAAGTGAGTTTTTCCTTCATGGCTATCGTTTCATTTTCGTTAGAGGTGGGAACTCGTATTGCTTATTCTTTAGTGTTCTATGTTGTGTTATGTGAACTATTGTTTGTCTGTTTGTCTTTTTTCATTTTTATTCATGGCATTGTCAGTTTACTTTCGATTTATTACTTTGACTGTCCCTCTGGTATCGTTCGTCCCTCTTTTATACAAACGCCAGACATACGCCAACATACGCTAATTGCATGTCCAATAAAGGCGCATGTACGCTGTTCGTACGCCCTAGAAACGCTTAAAGCTCGTTGTGCACACAATACAGACTTGTTGACAAGTTGAATGCGTCCTAAAGTTCAATCGTATTAGCAGCGTACACGTTTTTTTTTAAAACTTTTTAAATGAGGTCCAAAGTTGGACTAGAATGACCCTATCATCTCCCGTTTTAATTTATAAAAAAAGTACCTACGATAAAAAAAAAAATTGTTCACACTAGGAACAAATGAAAGGCAATTGATTAATGTTACCTGGACCACAAGACCGAGGTGGGTTAAGTAACGTAACTTTTTAAATTGAGATCCAAAGTTGGGCTAGGATGACCCTACCACCTCCCTTTTTATTTCATAAAATAAGTTCCTACGGCAAAGCTTTTGTCCACAATAGGTACAAATGATGTGTAATTGCTTAAACTTAAAGTTGTCATGACTGAAGTTGTTCAGGTTACGGCACTTTTCTGAATTGAGGTCCAAAATTTGGGTATGGTGTGCTCATATTGGTCCAATAGAATGGCCAACAAACAGGAAGTGTCTGTATACGGACTCTCTATTAACATGCTATTTTGAGGTGTAATATTTTCAGTAATCACTTCTATAACACAGCGATATTTTTTGTGGAAGGGGGAGGGGGAGGACTTGAGTGCTCGAAAATACTACCGATCTTTGGCAGAACAATTGTTTTGAAATTTGAATGAACAACACACTGTATAATGTGTATTGACATGAGTATACAAGATGAAAAAAATTAACTCGTTCTTCAGTTAACAACAAGTAATGAACACAAGCTTTTGGTAATCAAGAATAAACCAACATAATTACACGTATTCTATAGACATACACATTTTGTAGTACATATTAAAACACCGTCAAATACGTTAAAAATCTACTACCAACCCTTTCAACCTAAAATACATTTTCTTTCTTTTCTTTTCTTTTTTTATTGTTTTAGAATTGCGTATAATACAATTCAAACTGATCCACCTCACCTAACTATTACTGATATCAATTTGTAAAATTCACAGGATAACTTGTCAAAACAGCAGCACGATCACTTTTCTTTTCCTTTAATTATTTTTATTGAAGTTTTAACACAAAAAGAGATATATACTGGAAGTTGGATTAAACTGTATAAACTTGACGGTAGTGGTCTTCTGTACGGTGATATAATTTATAAAGCTACCAGAAATAATTATGTTGCTTCATTTATTCTGTTTGCCTTAATAGACATAAATAATTTATATAGATACCCTTTATTTTGTAGCGAAAGGTAAATGACTTTTTAATTAGACTTCTGAGGATAATTCATAGTTAACGACTACAAGGTTAATGATAGGATTATACTGTCCCAAAAGTAAACTATCATTTAACAAATCATATAAAGTGTCCACAACTTGTAATTTAAGATATTGCTTCATTTCATTCGCACTCCGTTACACTCTTTTTATCAATCGAAATGGACACCTTTCTTCGTGATCTTAGGTGATAAATTTACCAAATAAATGAAATAAATGTTAACATGTTACTTTTACCGTGGTGAAAGGGTTGTTTTCAAGACAATTACACAAAAGTAAGACTCACTTGAACTATCAATCAAATGAACATAAAATATATTTCCCTTCTTTTATGAGCACTTCAGGTTTCGACATATTGTCGTCAACACCGTAGTTAGTAATTTTAAATGAACATATTTTATTTTTAGTTAAATATATCAAATATCGAGATTCGTATGTATAATCAAACTCATTCACTACATGTAATTTCGTACTAAACAAGTAAAAATATATCAAAGCAAAGCATTTTATTTCTAGGTATCTTAAAAACAGGGTTTCTAAAGCTACATACAAGTGTTATACTTCTTCTACTTCTTCTTCTACATCAACGACTTAGTGACCACGGTCATTAAGTTGACTATCCTGTCACTGTTTGATGTGGTCTTGCATACTTACCATGTCCAAATAAATAATTTGAATAAAATGAAAAAAAAAAATGTGCTGTACATAACCTTTATACATGTGCAAATAAAAACAAGGGACTTGGAATCTAATGTGCATGAAGTAGTCTCTTGATCGAGCCAAGACTTCCTGCACCGGTAACAGAGACAGGTAATGTGTTTCAATCTCTTATCGTTCGTGAATAGAAAGACTCTTTCCTGATGTGGGTCTTACAAGATGGTATTTGCAAAGAGTGAATGTTAGTATGCCTTGAACATCTGTCAGCCGAGAGCAGTTTGTCGCTGGCATCAACCTTTACTTCATCATTTGAAATTTTGTATGAGAGGGTTAGTCTTGCGTTCTTTCTTCGTTCCTCTAGTGTTGTTCATTTTAGTCTTTGCAACATAGATTCAACTAATTATGTATTGTGGTATCTGTTTGTACCATACCTTGCTGGTCTCCTTTGGACCATATCTAGCTTATGCTTGTCTTTTTTGTAGGTGAGGATCTCATAATGAACTTGCATATTCAACTGTTGGTCTTTCTAAAGCAGTATATGCCTATTCCTGGATCTCGCTGTTCGATATATATAAATTTTGTTTAAAGAATCCTATTGTCCTATTCGCTTTTGACAGATGTTATTTATATGGGCACCACATTTTAGGGCAGATGTTACGGTGACTCCCATATATTTGGCTGATGAAATATGCTCTAAGTTGTGGCCATGGAGGATGCAATTGTTTTGTATCAGTTCCTTCTTTTTGGTGATTGGCAGAACTACACATTTATTGGGATGGAACTGCATTACCCATTTTCTTCGTTGCTAGCTTGACGATCTCTTCCTGTAGTATGCTACTTTCTGATGAGACAGTGAGGTACGCAATGGTGTAATCTGCAAATAGCCTCACCGTTGATGGAATGTTGTCCAGCATGTCATTTATATATGTTGAAAAGTAAGAGGCTTGGTCCTGGTACTGCGGGTCTCATAGTGCTCAAGTTTATGGATTAAGAGACTGTGGTATACTTTATCGAATGACTTCGAGAAAATCCACGATGAGACAGTCTGTTTGTTGTCCATTTTCAAGGTTCCTCGTGATGTCGTAAATGAACTCCACTAGTTGTGTCTCGCATGACAGTTTTTTTCTAAACCCATGCTGCATTTTGTAGAGGGCTAAGAGGATGTGTTTTTTATCTGCATGATTCATTATGTGCTGGTGACAAGATGCTACATAATTTTGAAGCAGAGGCAGGTAAGCGATACGGGTCTATAATTGATGGCTTCAAATCGTTATCCTTTCTTAAAAACTGGGCATGCATTTGCTGTTTTCCATTTTGATTGCACTTTTCAAGTTTCATATGATCTTTGGTATATCATTATTAGTATATGTGCTATTTGTAATGCCATATCTTTCAATACTTTGGGTGTTAAGTTGTCTTGAACTGCTGGTTTGTGTGGGTTTAGTGCTAATAATAGCTTTTTGGTTCCATTTTCTGTTATGATTATATCCGTTGCTGTTTTAAATTTTCCGGTCATTTTGCATCTATGTTTGTCAATGGTTGTATTGGGAGCTGTTAAATTCTTCTTTAAACAAGGTATTAAATAAAACTGAAAATCAACATCAAGTTTAGAAAACCTGCATTTCTTCTTACTGCTTAATTTCATGATTTTAGTTAATTATTTTTTTAATTTGATGTTACTGTATTTTTTTTCCTTCTTAGTTAATTTAATCATATTCAACCTATTTATTATGATTTAAAGACATATTGTGCATTAAAACTTACCTTAAGAAATAAATTGCAAATATTTCATAATATGACTAAACCTTTTCATGTTATATAAACATGAAAACTTAGGTTCTAAGCTTATTCCATGCATGCATGGACGAAGGCAACTAACTTCAACTTAGTCCATGCTTGCATGGACTAACAAAACAGACTAGTCCATGCATGCATGGACGAAGGCAACTAACGCTAACTTAGTCCATGCTTGCATGGACTAACACAACAGACTTAGTCCATGCATACATGGACGAAGGCAAATAACGTTAACTTAGTCAATGCATGCATGGACTAACACAACAGACTTAGTCCATGCATGCATGGACGAAGGCAACCGACGCTAACTTATTCCATGCTTGCATGCATGGACTAACACAACAGATATTTTTTATTTTTTTTTATTTTTGAAAAATTAGATTTTTTTGTAATATTTTGCATTTAAATTTTTTTAACTCTAAAAAAGTTAACTTTAGTTGCCTTCGTCCAAGCATGCATGGACTAAGTCTGTTGTGTTAGTCCATGCTTGCATGGACTAAGTTAGGGTTAGTTGCCTTCGTCCATGCATGCATGGACTAAGTCTGTTGTGTTAGTCCATGCACGCATGGACTAAGTTTATGTTAGTTGCTTTCATCCATGCATGCATGGGCTAAGTCTGTTGCGTTAGTCCATGCAAGCATGGACTAAGTAACGTTAGTTACCTTCTTCCATGCATGCATGGAGTAATAAAATTAACGGTACCAATTTTCTTTCACCAGAGTAAGCTTAGTTCCTAAGTTTTCATGTTTACATATCATGAAAAGGTTTAGTCATACTATCAAGTGTTTGCAATGTATTTCTTAAGGTAAGTTATAATGCACAATATGTCTTTAAATCATAATTAATAGGTTGAATATGAAAAAATCAACTAAACAGACAAAAAAAGGTAATTACATCAAATTAAAAAAATAATTGAACTAACACCATGAAATTAAGAGGTAAAAAGAAATGGAGGTTTTCTAAACTTGATGTTGATTTCCAGTTATATTTAATACCTTGTTTTTAGTGGAAGACGCATCTTTGAACTGCATTTTTAACTCCGAGGAAAATTCAAAAAGGAAAGTCCAATTTCAAAAGGCAAAATCAAACGTCCAAACACATCAAACGAATGGATAACAACTGTCATATTCCTGACTTGATAGAGGCATTTTCTAATGTAGAAAATGTTGGATTGAACCTGGTTTTATAGCTAGCTAAACCTCTCACTTATATGACAGTCGCATCAAATTCCATTACATTGTCAACGATGTGTGAACAAAACAAACATACTCAAAGAGTAAAAATGTCAAAAATAGGGGTACAGCAGTCAACATTATGTTATCATCATAATCACTATAAAAACAACAAATGTAACAAAGAAGCACAAAAAGGCATACATCAAATTTAACATCCTCATTTTGCTTATCTTATACAAATTTATTTATCTATGTAGAGTCTACCAATAAAGGATGGAAGGTTTTCATTACTGGTGTAAAATTGCGTTTGAAATTCGCACAGGTGGACATAAAATAATTTTGTCGTTCAAAGTATGACGGCATACATAAATGCAGAGTCACGTAAAGTAGATATAACAAAAAAACAGACTTAACAGTAAAAGTAATAATAATAAATAAAAATAAATAATAAATAAATAATTGTGTGGTTCAAAGTATGAAGGAATCAAATGAATCTTCAAGAAGTAGGTCATCTGCTTCAGCGGTTGTATATTATTTCCATCTGTTTTTGTTGTTAATATATGACCAGAAACGTTTCATACAACTTGTTTTTTAATTGCTTTCACTGCTAGGTCTGACTATGTATGCTATGTATCGCCCGTATGTCTTGCGTATTTGTTTCTATGCTTCACGTTTGGGTTCTTTGTACTTTGAGTGGTGAATTGCATTAATTAATTTTTTCTTCCTTTTGTATGTTCTATCTTTCTTTCTGATAAGTCGACGGATATCTGAGGTAATCCATGGGCAACCATTTTTAGTGCGAGCTGTTGTGTGTGAAATATATCTTTTTAAGCTGTCTTCTGTTGTTTTACAGAATAGTTCCCAAATGTTTACTGCACTGGCAATTTTCTTAAAAAATGAAGCAATCTTAGTTTGTACATTTCTAAGGTCTTTTTCTACATTTCCCATTTTGCCTTCTTGTAGAGTAGGATGCGGGAACATTTTTTTTTTTAATTTCGGGATGTCGGGATATGAATTTCGTTAAAATACGCACCTCGGGATTTCATGTTTTTAAGCCCGGGATTTCGGGATCAGGGCCCCTCAGACCACCCCTCAAATGAGCCTTAGTCATTTATACGGGATTCAAATCCTACCATTGGCATGTTAATAGGGCCTCAAAAGGAAAAGCACTGATGGATTGTCCTAGAAGCACATTTTATTAGAATGATAATGGTCTATAAGCAGTTTCATTTATTTCATGTTTGAAGCGGTGCAAATTTTAAATTTAATTTGACTTTTACCAAAAAATGCATTGTAGCAAAGGGGAAGAATAATTATGGTATAAGGCCAGAAATACGAAAATAATTGAATTTAACAGAAAGGAAATGACGGCCTTTGGAAAAAAGGGAGAGGGCTTTTTGAATTTTTATAAGTAGGGTCCAATGACTACCTAAGAGGGGGCCCGCTCCAGTGATTCCATATAAAAGTAACCAAATGTTTTCCCAAAAAGGGGGCAACCCCCTGTCCCCCTAAATCCTCCTCTGGTATCGAGCTGTTCATTACGGATAATTTTTTTTGTATCAAGGGTGCTCTAATTCACGTATTAATGCAAACAAAAAAGTTCGCCCACACCTTACATCATGTTTTAATGACTGTGGATAATTTATGTCACATACCGTTTCACCTTATACAGTTAAAATCATGCAAGCAATAATCGAGTCAAGAACATTTGTTCTACCAAAACTGTCTTTTTCAGAATATGGAAATTGAAGCAGTTGAGGGTACAACTGGGGAAAGTTAATCTTTTATAAGCTTTTCTGTCACCATTGCGTTTCAAGATGCATATTTCTCTGTTCGCAAGTGTATTTATTGCGTGGAAGATAACGTCCTCAAATGTACTCGTCTCTATTTTACACAGACTGCACTAAAACTCCGCAATATCAATCTTTGACTTCAAAAAAATACAGAAATATCTTTTAATATTTTTTTTAAATCAAGGAAAAACGTAATTTGAAGAATACAATATAACATTTTGAGAAGCGTTTTTGTTACAAGTTTGAAAAGCTATATATTTGATAAAGAATGAATGAGAAGTTTGTATTTCAATTTGAAAATACATTTATCATATATTCTAAAGTCATCAACTAAGTTTTTTCATTTGTTTCAAGTGCATTTATCACATAATTCTACAATAAAAATTCCTCGCATCTTCGAAAATTCCACATCAGAAATGACTGCACTAACAGTGACAATTCAACGCATCTATAGTTAAAATGGATCGCTTTGCTATATTATGTTGCTTTTGTAACACTTATTTGAACTTTAATGCTATGTTTGTACATAATAAAGACATATCACAATGAAAATATGTAAAAACTTTCCTTCAAATCAATTAATTTGGTATTTTCAAAACGTAAACAAATACAGTTTTCCCATGATCCTTTATTCTACAATAGACATACCCGCATATGACAGTGAAAATGAACTAGCTGGATTCGCACTTTATATACACTGTAAATGCTATCAACTGTTTGTGTTATATTTGAAAACGTTTGTCGATATCGTTTATGTATGTAAAGGAGTGCATTTTATTTACTTATACTTTCCATTATCATAAATATTTTGATAAATATCGATATTTGCAACATATCTTTACAGACGTATGCAAAGTTTTGAGAGACCGCGGTTTATAAAATATTTACAGCCAAAGTAAATGCTGTCAAAAGTTTGTGTTATATTTGTGAACATTTGTCGATATAGTTTATGTATGTAAAGACATGTATTATATTTACTAATACTTTCCACTATCATAGTTATTTTGATAAATATTAATATTTGCAACATATCTTTATAGACGTATGCAAAGTTTTGAGAGACCGCGGTTTATAAAACATTTACAACCAAAGTAAATGCTGACAAATATTTGCTTATTTTTGAAAACATTTGTCGGATGTATTTATGTACGTAAAGAAATGCATTTTATTTACTTCATAGTTAGTATATGAAACATTGATACTGTTAAGTTGTCTTCACACAGGTATAGCTTTGCGAGACTGCAGTTTATATCTCGCATGAACAACAAACGTAAATGAGGGTCGTGGTTAGAGCTAAAAGAAGAAAAAAAGAAAATAATTTACTCCCAAAAAATTAGATAAAAAGGGTCTAATATATATACAGAATAGAAAATAATCATGACAATGGGCATAAAATATAAAAAAAAAATAGAGAAATATCATCTAAATTATCATAAAATACAGATATGAAAGACCCCATCCAGACCCTAGTAAATGCTGCAAGATGTGTCGATTATTTCGCATTTACGGAAAAAATAAATATTTTTTTAAAATCTTATAGCCACATAATAAATGGGTAGATGGATTGATTTGTGTAAACGTCCAGTTGCAAATACTACATGAATCTCAGGTGTAGGGAGAAATGCACTATTATAATAACACTGTACTAAATTGTAAGCAGGTTTTCCTTTTGTACTTCAAAATATGAAAACAACGATGTCATTAAGAATGAACTCTAAACTAGAATAAATAAGATCAAATCGATAAACACGGTACGTTTTCTCAACCCAAGCTTAAGTCTACCAATCTTGATGTGGACTTGGAAAAAAGTTAGTTTAGCTTCTGCTTATTTGTGATCTTTTTTTCATTTTAAACAAGAGAATACAAAATAATTATTTCAATATAACTTGAGCCAAGGCGTGTGTTTTGCATGATCCTACAAATTGAAAATTCACGAGTATGCACATACATGTATTTTATCAGAATGTTGTCAGAATGTTTATGTTTACAATTGAAAATGTCTAATAATACAATGAAGAAAGAGATGATGATGATGGGAGTTTTTAACGACCTCGACTGGCTATACTGCGAAGAAAGAGCATGAATTACATTATGTAACTATCCCTTAATAGGTGGTAAATGTGTCACTTGTATGTAAATGAAGGGATTTTCCTGACTGTGAAATGGTTCATCTTTTAACATTACAGGGTACTTTAAAAGGGAAACCGTATGTGTTAATTACCAAAATTGATCAAATACAATGTAACGCTAATTGTGTATAATTAAATCCAGACGTTGTAAACAGATTATACCAATTACGCAAGCCAAGAGTTGCCAGATAAAGACATCATTAAACACGCAGATTGTATTCGTGAAAACGTGTTAATACTTTGTAATAAAATATTGTATTATTGAAAAACGCAGATAATTAAAAAGTTTATATGCTTGAAAATTAAAAGAGAAATAAGGACAGTTACTGTAACATTGTATCTAAAAATATGTTTTTAATATTTTATACAGTAAAACTGTTTTTAAACAATTATCTTTTGTATATAAAAAAAACCATTCTCGTTTCCCCGCTTCTCATACATGTAGCAGATACAATAAATTCGATGCAAAGCAAGTAATTTAATTTTTGAATCAGGTAATCTCTGTATTTCGTGTTTTAACAAGAATAAAAATGACCGACATTAATGGAAAAAAAACTACATCAATTTCAATAACCTTTCTGCTCCTGTATCAGTTTTATTCTGAAGATATATATGGTAGTATTCAATCAATTCAAAATTTTAATAAAATATCTTGGTGCCCTTTGGTTTCCCAATCTTGACTTTATCCTATTTATAGGTATAATGATATAAAAAAAATCCCAGTACATGTATTTGTTCTAATCGAAGGCTCAAATTTTTAAAATATTTCTTAGTAATAGCATTTCATTTCAAATCAAAATAATGTTGTTGCTGAATGATGTAAAGTTAATCGTCAATATCGAACTCTTAACCTCCATTTTCTCACCAGTTACAACATATCAAAATTTGAAAACCTTTGGATGAAAGGTTCATAAGTCATCGCACGGAAATAACTGGAGCAGTCCGCCTGCTCGTCCGCAGTACAACAATAAATCAATAACGGGACTGGAAATCCGGTAATAAAAATAGCAAGTCATTAATAAATGGAAGATAAATTCGGTTTACTGTCACATTCTGACATCCTCATATTTATGTCGTATACTTGTAAACTGGTGTTTGTCTTTGAGTCGCTGTTTGCTTTTACTCAATGCAATAAGCAGTTAGTCGGCACTGATTTTGAAACTTGTCAGCAACAAGGCTGATATATACCTGATATATAAGTTTTATAAAAATCTGGCAAGAATTGTACACGTTAGAGAGCTAACAAGACCGGACGAAAGGACGGACGCCCGATATTTCAATGTCCACATCAACGCGTCGCGCGAGGGACAAATCTTAAAATCATTTTGAATTTCGATTCATATTAATTTGCACTTTGGTCTTAATTCGGAGATGGGTGTGTTTTTGGTGTTTTGAGTTAGATATGAGCCAGTCCATGCGAAAAGGTACAAAAACGAAAAATTTACGAAATTCTAAAAAGTGTGCATAATTATTGGTAGTAGACTTGTGATTTATAAAACACATTTACTTTTCCTCATATCATCAAGCTGTGAGCTACACGCACCTGCAAGTGCTGAGACCCCCCCCCCCCCCCCCCCCCACCACCTTAGTTTAATCTAGATTTTTAATGAATTATTTCATAAATTTCAATCATTTTCAAAGTAAGGTTTAAATGGCTTGATTTGCCAATTGATAATGTTAACCCCGGTAGCAGTGGGGATAAGGCTCTCGCTTACAATGCTGATATCAATGTAATTAAACCGGGCAATGGTTCGAATCCCGTGCAATTGAGGTTGATTTATATAATATTAAATAACTTAACTTAACTTAACTTCGAATCCCGTGCAATTGAGGTTGATTTATATAATATTAAATAACTTAACTTAACTTAAATTTCAATTTCTAAAACACAAGATGTCATAGTTTTTGCATTTTCTCTCATGTTTTAATGTTGTCTTACTTTCTTTGAACCTGTAGAACTGACTGAAATTATTGACTTTTGTCTCTGTAGTATCGTATTTTTTAAAGTTTCTGGTCGGTAAAGCATTAGTCGGGGGAATAAATGATTTTACACTTGCTCACATACTAAAAATTCAGATATTTCTACGTCTTTTTCTGTTTTGATTGACAAATTCGGGATAGAATTGACAATTTTATGAATGTTTATATTAATGTAATTTTTTTCGGATAAAATCGTTTTTCAAAAATACGATAACAAACTTTGATAACGTGTCCTGTAAAGTTTACCAAAAGGACTTTTTGTACCTTTTCGCATGGACTGGCTCATATGATATACAGGCCTGGTACAGCTGGTAAAAAACGCACCTTTTCACAAAGTGAGGAAACAAAACGACTCACATGCGATTAGCAAAGGTGCCTTTTTGTGGGGGGCATATTGGTCACATGGGCGTCGGGAAAAGCACGAGAGTATTCACAGTCTTATAAGGAGTTTTTCTAACAAGTATACGAGTGTTTATGTAAATTAAAAGGGTTGCTTTTTCTTTATTTGCAAAAATGGAAATGTGGGATATACACAGCAACCGGCCAATTATTATAACGACAATCAAAACCAAAGACATATAGATTACATGTGACTAATGCAGAATGGACAAGTATTTTTTCTACTGCTAATCTGTTACGGTAGTTTTAGTAAAGATTTGTTGGGTTCTCTTGAATATGAAAGTTTATAATTATAAAAAAAGATGTGGTATGATTGCCAATGAGACAACTCTCCACAAAAGACCAAAATGACACAGAAATTAACAACTATAGGTCACCGTACGGCCTTCAACAACGAGCAAAGCCCATACCGCATAGTCAGCTATAAAAGGCCCCGAAATAAGTATATTTAGTATAAAAGTGTGTGTGTGTGGAGGGGGGGGGGGGGGGGGCGGGGGGTGAACCCAAAAATTTGGATAAAATTCTAGAAAAATATTTTGCCAATAAGGGGAGCTTAGGCAGCAACCATTTGATTTTCGAGGGGGGGGGGGGGCTATGGATTTTTTTTTCTGGACAAACTTTTTTTTCTCGCCTATGGCGAAAAACAATCTATTTTTTTCGCGACAAGTCGAAAACAATTCTTTTCTTTCAATTTTAGCATTACATATAGTGGCAGCTGAGGGTGAAACAAACAATTTTTTTTTCTCAGAATCGTAAACATATTATTTTTTTCTCCAAAAACTGGAAACAAACTTTTTTTCCAAAACAAATCCATAGCCCCCCAGAAAATCAAATGGTTGCTGCCTTATCACCCCTGGATCCTCCTATGTGAATTATTTCTAAACTTAATAGTCGGATGCAAGCAAACTGTCGCAACCCAAAACCCCCAAAATTCCCTTACCCTTGATTGATCTTGATTTGATCATGACTTCAAATACAAATGTAGTTACAAAATAATCTACAAACAATTGAATTTATTAATCCAATGTACTTGTGTCTGTATGAATATATACATTGTAAAGATAACCATGTAAGGCATAGGCAGATCCAGGGGGTCCAGCCTTTTTTTCTATTGAGAAATAGGCATAATAATGTACATCGGACCCCCCTTTCTGTGGTGAAAAAGTTGTATTTTGCATTGAGAAAGTAAACATCAGAGCCAAGTAACCTTTTTTTTATTTTTTTTATTTTCACTTTCTGGAAAAAATTTTGGACCCCCTTTTGAAAATTCCTGGATCCGCACATGCAAGGGGAAGATAAATGATTTTTGGATTATTTACTTTTGGGGTGGGGGCACCAGTGTGTCAAACGTAATTCATTTGCAAGCCAAACAGCAGATTTTATTAGGGGACTTACTTGTGTATTATTGCAACATTGTGTATATCAGTAAAACTTGAATAGATTTTTATATTTTCTTAATAAAAAAAAATATATTTATAATATGGGAGTACATGCATATGTACATGTAACAATTCACCTCCATGTTTTTCCCGGTGTTATTTTTTTTAGATACATTGTACAAGAAAAACAGGTACACAATGTACATGTTATATCTTTGATCCGGATTTCCATTAAGTTTTGTCCAGTGCGGCTTTCTTATTTTCCGATCATGTTTAAAAATTATATGATGAGTTTTCATTTCCGGGACAATAAAACAAATTGTGTTGTATAGTATTACTATAAGGTATTAAATTGGTGTGTGCCAGATCAGGTCCGGCAAAAAGTCATTCGGTCCACCAAAAATTAATGGAGTGGTGGACCCAATGTCATTCAGATGATAACTTTTTTGAAAACACTGGTTCACTATATAATCTGTCAGAGAATTTAAAAATACGTTTTCAACTTGTTCAGCCACATACCGGTACACTTTATTAAACATATATTAGGTGTCTTTTGATGGGGTTTGGGGTCTATTTTAAGGGGTCCTGTTACTTCAAACAAGTGACTACTAGATCATTCTATAGGGAAAAAAATGTTGCAACTTTTTTTTTGTACTTTATTGAACATGTTATAGGATCTCCTGTCATTTTTTTTGGAGAGCGGTCCAAAGGATGCAAACGGGTGGGGCCACTATGATTTTTTTAAACCTAATTTTATTAATTATCTCACCCGAACCAAAGGGTCATGTGCGCTTTTACCATGACTTGGCATTTGTAGTTGTTGTCGGTGTCAACTTTTTCACATTTCAATCTTCTGTTTGAGAACAACTGAACTGTTTGAAACCAAACTTTGCAGAAAAGTTCCTTAGGTGGACTTCTTCAAATTAGCTTTTTTTTTGCGTGATTCCAATATCCAAGATTCTCTTGGTACACAATGTGCATTGTACAGATATGCATAAGACTGTGGCGGCATTTCTTATTATATTGACTGCTTTGTGACCTTGAGCTTTTACATTTTCAAACTACGACAAATATATAGCAAAAAATGAAACAGGCTCAAGCTAGCAGCCACTCGCTAGAAGCCACTACGCTAGCAGCCAGTTTTCGGATATGTATATGAACCCAAAAATAGCATAAGATTCAAACGTACTCAAAATGCTTTTATTGATATATAACCAATATATTATCAGTGTTTAATATATAATTAAGCAATCGGAGAACTATTCGATGATTTAAAAATATCTAGTCCTGTTAATTAATTTTTAAGACAATAGCAATCGATGTCAATATACCAAACCGCGTGCTCCCCGCTTTTGATTTTAATAGTCAACAGTTTTGAGTGTATATAGAATCATAAATATGTATTAAAACTATTGAAATGTTTACAAAATTGCTTGTAACAGGGAATTGACATTGAAATTATCAATTAATTTTGTGATATTGTGTTAAAAAGCTTTCCATATTCTCGTCAAATAGTTCCTGAAAAGTTATTATTGTTCTGCATGACAAGAAAAAAAAGTTGCACTCGTGCATTAATATTTTTCTAATGAGACAAATCTTTTTAAACGAAACATTCTATTTCTGAAGCAATAGTTATCGCTTACTTTTGATTAGACGAAAGGTTTATTTTTTGTACACAAAATATGGTGGGCAACGAAATTATTATACCCCACGCAACGAAGTTGCGCAGGGTATAATGTTTTTGACCCGTCCGTCCGTCCGTCCGTCAGTCCGTCCGTCAGTCCTGTTTCTTGTCATCGCAACTCCTCTCAAACCACACAACAGAATTTCACGAAACCTTTTTAGATAATAAGGACATACTATGTAGTTGTGCATATCGACGGGAAATTGCGATTCAATTTTTTTTTCTAGGAGTTACGCCCCTTTGAACTTATTTACTTTAATGTACTACTGCAACAGTTTGTCATCGCAAGTCCTCTCAAACCACACAACAGAATTTCACGAAACCTTTTCGGATAATAAGGACATACTATGTAGTTGTGCATATCGACGGGAAATTGCGATTCAATTTTTTTTCTAGGAGTTACGCCCCTTTGAACTTATTTACTTTAATGTACTACTGCAACAGTTTGTCATCGCAACTCCTCTCAAACCACACAACAGAATTTCACGAAACCTTTTCAGATAATAAGGACATACTATGTAGTTGTGTATATCGACGGGAAATTGCGATTCAATTTTTTTTTTCTAGGAGTTACGCCCCTTTGAACTTATTTACTTCAATGTACTTCTGCAACAGTTCGTCATCTCAACTCCTCTGAAAACACACAACAGAATTTCATGAAATTTTGTAGATAATAAGGACATACTATGTAGATGTGTATATTGACAGGAAATTATTATTCAGTATTTTTTCTTATACAATTTTTTTTTCTTATACTTATTTAATTTCTCCAATGACAATGTGGGGACGTGGGGTATGTGAGCGTGCTCACTAAGGTTCTTTAATTTATAATTTTAATAATATAAATTAAAAAAAATCTAAGCCGAACAACACCCTGGATTTTTTCTCAAGTAGACCTTAGCTATTCAGCTTCACATTGCACCTAGTGGCGAAAAAAGTATTGCCGTAGAACATTTTTTATTTACATTTCCGTAAGGGTGGGGTAGGGTGTCCGACCCTAACTTTGGACCAATTTAAAAAAAAATCTAAGCCGAACAACACCCTGGATTTTTTCTAAAATAGACCTTAGCTATTCAGCTTCACATTGCACCTAGTGGCGAAAAAAGTATTGCCGTAGAACATTTTTTATTTACATTTCCGTAAGGGTGGGGTAGGGTGTCCGACCCAAATTTTGGACCAAATTTTAAAAAAATCTAGGCGAATAACACCCTGGATTTTTTCTCAAGTAGATCTTAGCTATTCAGCTTCACATTGCACATAGTTCCGAAAAAAGTATGGCCGTAGAACATTTTTTATTTACATTTCCGTAAGGGTGGGGTAGGGTGTTCGACCCCAACTTTGGACCAAATTTAAAAAAAATCTAAGCCGAACAACACCCTGGATGTTTTCTCAAATAGACCTTAGCTATTAAGCTTCACATTGCACCTAGTGGCGAAAAAAGTATTGCCGTAGAACATTTTTTATTTACATTTCCATAAGGGTGGGGTAGGGTGTCCGACCCCAATTTTGGACCAAATTTTAAAAAAATCTAGGCGAACAACACCCTGGATTTTTTCTCAAGTAGACTTGATCTATTCAGCTTCACATTGCACATAGTTCCGAAAAAAGTATTGCCGTAGAACATTTTTATTTACATTTCCATAAAGGTGGTGTAGGGTGTCCGACCCCAACTTTGGACCAATTTAAAAAAAATCTAAGCCGAACGACACCCTGGATTTTTTCTAAAGTAGATCATAGCTATTCAGCTTCACATTGCATCGAGTGGCAAAAAAGTATTGCCGTAGAACATTTTATATTTACATTTCAGTAAGGGTGGGGTAGGGTGTCCGACCCCAACTTTGGACCAAATTTTAAAAAAATGTAAACCAAACAACACCCTGGATTTTTTCTCAAGTAGACCTTAGCTATTCAGCTTCACATTGCACCTAGTGGCGAAGAAAGTTTTGCCGTAGAACATTTTTTATTTACATTTCCGTAAGGGTGGGGTAGGGTGTCCGACCCTAATTTTGGACCAAATTTAAAAAAAATCTAAGCCGAACAACACCCTGGATGTTTTCTCAAATAGACCTTAGCTATCCAGCTTCACATTGCAACTAGTGGCGAAGAAAGTATTGCTGTAGAACATTTTTTATTTACATTTCCGTAAGGGTGGGGTAGGGTGTCCGACCCCAATTTTGGACCAAATTTAAAAAAAATCTAGGCGAACAACACCCTGGATTTTTTCTCAAGTAGACCTTAGCTATTCAGCTTCACATTGCACATAGTTCTGAAAAAAGTCTTGCCGTAGAACATGTTTTATTTACATTTCCGTAAAGGTGGTGTAGGGTGTCCGACCCCAACTTTGGACCAATTTAAAAAAAAATCTAAGCCGAACGACACCCTGGATTTTTTCTCAAGTAGACATAGCTATTCAGCTTCACATTGCATCGAGTGGCGAAAAAAGTATTGCCGTAGAACATTTTTTATTTACATTTCCGTAAGGGTGGGGTAGGGTGTCCGACCCCAACTTTGGACCAAATTTAAAAAAAATCTAAACCGAACAACACCCTGGATTTTTTCTCAAGTAGACCTTATCTATTCAGCTTCACATTGCACCTAGTGGCGAAGAAAGCATTGCCGTAGAACATTTTTTATTTACATTTCCGTAAGGGTGGGGTAGGGTGTCCGACCCTAATTTTGGACCAAATTTAAAAAAAATCTAAGCCGAACAACACCCTGGATGTTTTCTCAAAAAGACCTTAGCTATCCAGCTTCACATTGCACCTAGTGGCGAAGAAAGTATTGCCGTAGAACATTTTTTATTTACATTTCCGTAAGGGTGGGGTAGGGTGCCCGACCCCAACTTTGGACCAAATTTCAAAAAAATCTAAGCCGAACAACACCTTGGATTTTTTCTCAAGTAGACCTTAGCTATTCAGCGTCACATTGCACCTAGTGACGAAAAAAGTATTGCCGTAGAACATTTTTTATTTACATTTCCGCAAGGGTGGTGTAGGGTGTCCGACTCCAATTTTAGACCAAATTTAAAAAAAAATCTAGGCGAACAACACCCTGGATTTTTTCTCAAGTAGACCTTAGCTATTCAGCTTCACATTGCACATAGTTCCGAAAAAAGTATGGCCGTAGAACATTTTTTATTTACATTTCCGCAAGGGTGGTGTAGGGTGTCCGACTCCAATTTTAGACCAATTTGAAAAAATTTAAGCCGAACGACACCCTGGATTTTTTCTCAAGTAGACCTTAGCTATTCAGCTTCACATTGCATCGAGTGGCGAAAAAAGTATTTGCCGTAGAACATTTTTTTTTACATTTCCGTAAGGGTGGGGTAGAGTGTCCGACCCCAACTTTGAACCAAATTTAAAAAAAATCTAAGCCGAACAACACCTTGGATTTTTTTCTCAAGTAGACCTTAGCTATTCAGCTTCACATTGCACCTAGTGGCGAAAAAGGTTTTGCCGTAGAACATTTTTTATTTACATTTCCGTAAGGGTGGGGTAGGGTGTCCAACCCCAACTTCGGACCAAATTTAAAAAAAAATCTAAGCCGAACAACACCCTGGATTTTTTCTCAAATAGACCTTAGCTATTCAGTTTCACATTGCACCTAGTGGCGAAAAAGGTATTGCCGTAGAACATTTTATATTTCCGTAAGGGTGGGGTAGGGTGTCCGACCCCAACTTTGAACCAAATTTTAAAAAAATCTAAGCCGAACAACACCCTGAATTTTTTCTCAAGTAGACCTTAGCTATTCAGCTTCACATTGCACCTAGTGGCGAAAAAGGTATTGCCGTAGAACATTTTTTATTTACATTTCCGTAAGGATGGCGTAGGGTGTCCCACCCCAACTTTGGACCAAATTTGAAAAAAATCAAAGCTGAACAACACCCTGGATTTTTTCTCAAGTAGACCTTAGCTATTCAGCTTCACATTGCACCTAGTGGCGAAAAAAGTATTGCCGTAGAACATGTTTTATTTACATTTCCGTAAGGGTTGGGTGGGTCATTTTCAAAAAATGTGGATATTTCAGTTGTGAAATAACAATACAAAAAAATATTCAATTTTCAACTTTAATATATGAAATTGAATAGTTTAACAACAATACAACCAGAAATAAAAATATGCAATCTTAAATGCTACTACAAAAATATTTTAAAAAATAACATAGAAACAAGTATGGGACAAATGTCAACTACATAACGGATTTAGTTTCGGTCCCTAATTTTTTTTAATAATATTTGCATTTTGCTTGATATATATTTCCATAAAAATCATCACACTTTTTTCAAAACAGTTAAAATAACACTTTTTAGAAACATATTTTTAAGTGAATTTAATTCAGCATTGTCAACTACATAACGCTTTTTGTCAACTACATAACGATTCACTGCGTTATGTAGTTGACCTATTTGTGGATTTTGGATGTTTTTCTTGACCCTAATACTACCAGATAAATGATGTTTATTGAATAAGAGTCAGTATTATAGACTTTGAATGATTTATGTAAAAAAAAATATTTATGCCAAAATTTATCAATGTTTTTGCCGTTACAAAGTTGACATAGAATAAAACTACGGAGTAATTTGTACTCACCAAAACTAATCTATAATGAAATGAATCCATGATGTCATCCTGTAACTTTATGCACGTCATCAGAGGATGAAGAGTAAGTAGAGAGCACTTCCTTAGTTACAAGGGATATAATCAGTTGTTTATTGGCAACATTATTTCATTTGTGTTATGTAGTTGACATTTTTTTAAGTACAAAATGAAAAGTAAAAAAAAATGCTAATAAAATCTAATAATTCCCTGTATTTGTGTATACATACCTGTAGTGATACCTATATATTTATAATAACAAAAGAAAAATAATAAGTTCCGCTGGGTATTAAAACCAGCATTTAAAAAAGACTAGTTTTTCAATTTCGTACAAGCAATTTTGGGGTTTTTGGAACCCTTGAAACCCACTGGAAACAATTTCTGTAGCTAAATTTCATATTGAATTTGCTGGAACTTGTTACACACACCAAAAACTAAATTGTGTATCTAAAAATTGGATAAAAATATTTATACTTTTTTAGAAATATTGATTGTACAAGAAAATCCACATTTTTTGAAAAAGGCCCGGGTAGCGCTTCTTCGGTACATTTGTTGTTTTTATAGTGATTAAGATGATAACACAATGTTGACTGCTGTACCCCTATTTTTGACATTTTTACCTATTGTGTGTGTTTGTTTTGTTCACGCATCGGTGACAATATTATGAAATTTGATGCGACTGTGATACAAGTGACAGGTTTAGCTAGCTATAAAACCAGGTTCAATCCACCATTTTCTACATTTGAAAATATCTGTACCAAATCAGGGATATGACAGTTTTTGTCCATTCGTTTTTGATGCGTTTTGTTATTTGATTTTGCCATGTGATTATGGATTTTTTTAATTGATTTTCCTCTGAGTTCGGTATTTTTGTGATTTTACTTTTTGTTACACTTAACTGCTGATAAACCCCGTCGATCGGAGGAGGGGCGACATCCCGTCATTGGAATAATATTATCTATCGTTTTTGTTTTGATTTCATTGGTAAATTGTGTGTGAATTATGACACGTGACTCACTGGTTCTTTGTTTGTAATTTTTAACCTTTCTTTTGTACACAGAAGAAAGTTTATTCAGAGGACACTATATGAAGCACACGGAGTTCAACATCTCGTGACTGATCTTAATGGATAAGGAAAACAAATATTCGTCAATAGATTTAGCGTTTATGTATATATGTGTGTACAAACAAGCCGATTCTTAAAAAAATAAACATGCGCTCAAGAAGTATTTTGTGTCAAATATTATGTGGCAAATAATCTACCGATAAAGGAATATTTCTAGACTATTTCAATAACTAGGACTTTTTATAATAAATTGATAAATCGCTTGATAGCATTCCGAGTGCTACTGATTTTAAAATTTAAATTTGATACTGAGGCCGTATATCTAGTATTGTTTTTGGATTTTTTATATGTGTATTCTTTCTAACAGTAACATATAATACATATTTTATTTCGTGCAATTCCAGAATTTTTAAAGAGATACTCAAAGGAAACGATCGTTTTATGATATGCGAATTAACCATCATTACTTCCTGAGAATACAAAATTTTGATGGATAAAGAAATTTACGCAGTACATCAAACAGAGAAGAGACCAAGAACCGATTTTGTAAACCCATTTTTAGCTCACCTGGCCCGAAGGGCCAAGTGAGCTTTTCCCATCACTTGGCGTCCGTCGTCCGTCGTCCGTCGTCCGTCGTCGTCGTCGTCGTCGTCGTCCGTCGTCGTTAACTTTTACAAAAATCTTCTCCTCTGAAACTACTGGGCCAAATTAAACCAAACTTGGCCACAATCATCATTGGGGTATCTAGTTTAAAAAATGTGTGGGATGACCCCGCCAACCAACCAAGATGGCCGCCATGGCTAAAAATAGAACATAAGGGTAAAATGCAGTTTTTGGCTTATAACTCAAAAACCAAAGCATTTAGAGCAAATCTGACATGGGGTAAAATTGTTTATCAGGTCAAGATCTATCTGCCCTCAAATTTTCAGATGAATCCAACAACGCGTTGTTGGGTTGCTGCCCCTGAATTGGTAATTTTAGGGAATTTTTGCTGTTTTTGGTTATTATTTTGAATATTATTATAGATAGAGATAAACTGTAAACAGCAATAATGTTCAGCAAAGTAAGATTTACAAATAAGTCAACATGACCGAAATGGTCAGTTGACCCCTTTAGGAGTTATTGCCCTTTATAGTCAATTTTTAACCATTTTTCGTAAATCTTAGTAATCTTTTACAAAAATCTTCTCCTCTGAAACTACTGGGCCAAATTAAACCAAACTTGGCCACAATCATCATTGGGATAGATAATTTAAAAAATGTGTGGCGTGACTCGGCCAACAAACCAAGATGGCCGCCACAGCTAAAAATAGAATAGGGGTAAAATTCAGTTTTTGGCTTATAACTCAAAAACCAAAACATTTAGAGCAAATCTGACACGAGTAAAATTGTTTATCAGGTCAAGATCTATCTGCCCTGAAATTTTCAGATGAATCGGACAACCTGTTGTTGGGTTGCTGCCCCTGAATCGGTAATTTTAAGGAAATTTTGCTGTTTTTGGTTATTATCTTGAATATTATTATAGATAGAGATAAACTGTAAACAGCAATAATGTTCAGCAAAGTAAGATTTACAAATAAGTCAACATGCTGAAATGGTCAGTTGACCCCTTTAGGAGTTATTGCCCTTTATAGTCAATTTTTAAGCATTTTTTGTAAATCTTAGTAATCTTTTACAAAAATCTTCTCCTCTGAAACTACTGGGCCAAATTAAACCAAACTTGGCCACAATCATCATTGGGATATCTAGTTTAAAAAATGTGTGACCCGGCCAACCAACCAAGATGGCTGCCACAGCTAAAATTAGAACATAGGGGTAAAATTCAGTTTTTGGCATATAACTCAAAACCAAAACATTTAAAGTAAATCTTACATGAAGTAAAATTGTTTATCAGGTCAAGATCTATCTGCCCTGAAATTTTCAGATGAATCGGACAACCCGTTGTTGGGTTGCTGCCCCTGAATTGGTAATTTTAAGGAAATTTTGCTGTTTTTGGTTATTATCTTGAATATTTTTATAGATAGAGATAAACTGTAGAAAGCAATAAATGTCGGCAAAGTAAGATCTACAAATAAGTCAACATGACCGAAATGGTCAGTTAGGAGTTATTGCCCTTTATAGTCAATTTTTAACCATTTTTCGTAAATCTTAGTTATCTTTTACAAAAATCTTCTCCTCTGAAACTACTGGGCCAAGTTCATTATAGATAGAGATAATTGTAAGCAGCAAGAATGTTCAGTAAAGTAAGATGTACAAACACATCACCATCACCAAAACACAATTTTGTCATGAATCCATCTGCTTCCTTTGTTTAATATTCACATAGACCAAGGTGAGCGACACAGGCTCTTTAGAGCCTCTAGTTTTTATATTTAAAATGAAATTATGAAAATACATGAATAATAAATGAGTATACCAATATGTCAAAACCAATCCCAAAGGCAACTATATTTGTCATGACATTACTTGACCAGTAGAGCTATGGCAATATTTGTCCATTTTATCTGCACATTTCAAATATATAAGCAAATTAAATGCAAATATAACTATTTACCATACATTTCTAGCTGTGTTAAATATCTTTCTGTATCATATCTTTGCATACATATTCAAAGTAACATATGCCCAATATAATTACACATACATTTCTAGCTGTCTGAAATATCTTTCTTTACCATATCTTTGCATATGTATTCAAAGTTACATATGCCCAATATATTTACACATGACATTGATATTATCATTTGACCACATTTCTTCATTAAACAAATTGTCTGCAAATTTATGTATTTACCATACATTTAGGACTATGTTCAAAGACTTTTAATACGTTCTGATTTGACATGCATTTCAGCCGACTCACTATCAAGACAAACAAAAATATTCCTTTACAATACATTTGACAGGTGTCCGCATATTAAAGGAAATGATGCTTTACACCCCTCTATAAAGTTCTCGTTTTGAATTGATTTACATACCAGGAAAATGTAGATGCACCTTACTCTTTATAACCCCAATAAAATTACTTGAATGATGATGCTTTGCCACCTAGGCAAAGATACACATTTGCGGATAAATTTACATCATAGAAAAATATACGACAAAGATTTTCATTTGCAGAGGTTTACAAATACATAAGTTTATGAAAGTTTTGAGATGGTCATAAATAAATATAAATTCTAAACTTTAAAATGGTTTGATGAGGTGTTAATATATTTTATAAACCGCGGTCTCTCATAACCGCCAGTAGGAGGGTAAAGCACAATAAATGTTAATATTTACTTCATGCAAAGACTATATAAACTAAATGCAGTGGTTTATAAACATATGTAAATGTCGGTCTCGGAATACATTTACATAACATGTGCATACCTCTTCAAATCCGGGATTTCGTGTAGTGTTTGAAATGTTAACTCTAATAGATATAAGTAGATGAGGTATGAGTGCCAATGAGATAGCTCTCCATCAAAGTAACAATTTCTAAAGGTAAACAATTATAGGTAATAGTACGGCCTTTAACACAGAGCCTGGACTGACACCAAGCACAAGCTATTAAGGATCCCAAAAACTATTCAAACCGGAAAAACAACGGTCTTATCTATATAAAAAACGAGAAACGAAAAATACTTATATGAACCACATCAACAAACAACAACTACTGAACATCAGATTCCTGACTTAGGACAGATTCAAACAATTACAATGTTTTAAATGTTTTAATGGTACCAAACCTTCACCCTTCTCTGAAACAATAGCGTAACATCACAACATGTATTCTGAATATTGATTTTGGGCTTAGTTTACAAGTTGGTCAAAATCATGGTATAAACTTAAATTTTGTTTGAAAAAAAAAATCAAAAATTGAATACATGTATATGGGGTTCTTTGATATGCCGAATCTAACAGTGTATTAAGATTTAGGATTTGGGTCCTGTTATTAAATTTCAGGTCTAAAGGTCAGATGTAAAATCACCACCTATTTTCTCTTACTAATCTTTGTTAAATTTGCACTTTTCAAAAAATTGTGCAGAATTTACCTTTGTTTCAAATAAAAAGAATACTGGACATGCGTAATGTTTTATCCTGTCCAGCAGATTTACAATAGACAAAATGTCACAAAAATTTCATTATATAGAAAATAACCATCACTAGAAGTTAACAAATCAAATGTTCACCTCTTTTAAGCTCACCTGGCCAAACAGGGCTCAGTGAGTTTTTGGGATACGATTGCTTTCAAGCAATCGGTGGACTTATAC
The DNA here is from genome assembly GCA_037788925.1 of Mytilus galloprovincialis. Taxonomy (NCBI): domain Eukaryota; kingdom Metazoa; phylum Mollusca; class Bivalvia; order Mytilida; family Mytilidae; genus Mytilus; species Mytilus galloprovincialis. The sequence continues at coordinate 103,973,302 of CM075330.1, forward strand.
CAGTGGCTCAGGACAATGCCCTCACGTCAACCGTTTTATTCTAAACATTAAGGACCATTTCAGATTCTTATGATTGTATTTGTTTAAAATGTAAAGCAAACAAACAAACAAAGGGATTGAACTTAAACAACTTTCCTATAATGCTCTTTTCATAATCTTCATGTTTGATATTTCCCTTGACTTATATGCGTGTTTTTAACAACACGGAAAAACAGAATTAAGCAGTATTTATATTTAGTGTTTTTATAAATTTAGAAACACTTCAGAGGGAATTCCCCAGTTGTGATAAAAATGCGAGAGTTCTCTGAATATCCGATAAATCTATTTCTGTCATATAAGAACTGAAGTGGAGTTTTACTTATAATGTCACCATCACTAATCTGATATTTGATATTGTACTTCCATAAAGAAATAGAGAACCATCTAGATTTAATATACGTTCTTACTACAGGGTTTGTTCAGGTAATTATGCTCATGCGTATAGTTTTCTTAACTTCAAGGGGTATTAGAAATGTTTGCTCTGGATTCCCCACTCAATTGATTAACTTATAGCTCATGGGATCCTTTCTATGTATGTTATTGAGGGTTATTGTTGTTGCATAATTTTAAATCATATGCATCATTTAAATTAAAATAAATGTAGTCCACCATTTGTCCACATCATAAAGGTTTAACTTCAACACCCCTTCAGGCGAAATGGAGTCTTCCATATTATCGTTTCGAGTTGTCTCCCTTCCGGAAGTCACTTCCGTGAATTCTGAATCATATTTAAAGTCGATCCGGCCCCATTAAAAATATATTTATTTCAGAAATAAAAATAAAGATATATCTATAATACTAAAATTACGAGGTCCAATTTGTCAGCCGTCATCACGTAAAAACGACGAATCAAAGAATTCAGCTTTATATACAAATAATATAGTACACAGGTGTAGATTAAAAATTACACCACTCCAGGCCCTTTTGTTTTCCACGTAATTAATATTGCCAATAATTAAGAAGTTCTGGGTCCAGTCCGATACCGATACCAATAGTATAATCACCTGTTACCTATTACCTTATCTGTACGTTCCGCATCTGACAGGCGCACCACCAAACAGTGTATTCAGGATTAATATGCTATTTACACGGGTCATAATCACAGGGTTGACACTACTAAATTGTCAAATTGTTACCGATTGTAGTATTTTAATCCGTAAGACTTTCTAAGATAACAATACGAATACTAAAAATCTAGACTAAAAATAAGTTTCAATTTGTTAGCGGGCATGACGTAAAACAGCGAATCAAAGAATTCAACTTTATTTATAACTAATATAGGACAATGCTGTTGATTAAAAAATACTCCATTCCAGGACCTTTTGTTTTCCAAATAATTAATATTACCAATAATTGATAAGTTCCAGTTCGACGGGTTCAAACAGAAAGATTTGAAAGCAGAGAAAATTGTGTATCTTATAATCGGCATGACTTTATCAGATGACAGTACTAATACTAAAATAAGGCTTGCGCATAGTTATATACTTTAATTCAGTCATGGACCCGCGATATCACGGGTGTGTTCTAGTATTAATTGTAATTCATAAATGTTTATGAATTTTATTATAATGTAAAAGGTGTACGGTAAAAAAAATGTTTTCACTACAAGTTTTCTAGATTATTGGGTATAATTATGTTAAAAAAAATATAATAGAATTTAGGACAATCAACATTAATCATCAGTATTAAATTATCAATTTCTTTCAATTGACTGTGATCTTAACAAGTCTTTAATCCTGTGTAATAACAAATAGTTACAGTCACAACAGTACAAGCCGATTCCCAAGCTGATGCATACAAACACTTACCTGTTGTCATCCATCATGGATACTTTTTACAAATTCCGTTTATACTAATTAAAAGTTTGTATAGTTTATTCCTTATCATTTATTATGGGGCCGGATCGACGTGGGGCCGTGATGAGCAAGTCAAGATATACTAACAATTCAAATTTTGTCGATATAGTTAAATAGGCTGACTCGTTATAGGAGTGATTGCCCTCAAATAAAGATTTTGTTTATCTTGTTTTGTATTTTGAGCAAAAACTAAAAAAAAGATAGAGAGAAACAAAACAGGCTGAAAGATTAGCAATATGATTATCTTAACTGATTTTTGTTGTGAATTCTATTCTTGTCTACAATGTTTGACAGTGTCTGTTGTTGAAAATGCACATAGACCAAAGTGAGCGACACAGGCTCTTTAGAGCTTCTAGTTAATCTGTGTACAAGCATTCGTAAACATGTCACCTCAAGTTTCCAAAAACGTTCTACTTAAACACCAAATAAAAAATGATAGTGCCTTAAACACCTAATAGATAAGTTTATGATCATTTTTTTTTACTGAAATGAAATTTAGGATTAGTTTCCTACAATTGCCAAATGCAAAGGAATATCATTATTGACCTTTCTTTTTCGTTAAAGGGTCCATAAGTGAACTTTAAAAAAAATATTGTTCTTTTAATATGCTGAATTTCAACATGTATTTAGATTCTGTGAAATGCGGATTCTAACTATGTATTGAGATTATAATTTTGGGGCCTGTTTCACATTTTAGAAAACATTGAAAAGTTGAAAGTAAGAACTTAAAAAAGACATATTCTACATATGATCAAACAATTGCTAAGATGTATATAGCCAACAACATAAATCAAGATTCAATATTTATTACCAGACAATTTAGACAAAAAAAAAATAACAACGATGACCTATATATATATATATATAACCACTAACTTATCAAAGTAAGTGACATTTATGTATTCATATAATATTTGAATTAGAGGATATTTGTTTTCTTTACAGAGACACTGTTTTTGTGAAGTTTTATGAAAATAAGAAATTCTTATTGGCATCACACTTTCAAGGAGATACACCTATCCAAGCATTCTTTGAATTATTGGAAACTATGAATGTGTCCTGGAAACCAGCAATCTTTCTTTAGGCTACAACATAAAAAAGAATATACGTCAAGTATTTCCTACCGAATCTGTAGTAAACTTGAACATAGATGAATTTTCCCACGATGAAGTAAGTGTCACTGTAGATAAAATAATCATGGCTCGAACTACAACTCTGAAGCCGTTTACCAGATCCGAAATTGAATGATACAAATGGTATGGAAGCCATTGACTTAACACAGAGTTCCCCAGAGAAATCTGAAGGTCGCCTTAAAAACCAAAACGGAGGTGCTGGAAGTCAGTTGATAATTCATGAAGCTATATGTATCCCAAGCTCCAATGACGAAGCACATGGTCAATTTACAGAGGAGGTTGACTTACCAAAACTAAAGAAACCCATAAAAAGGAAGAGAATGAGAAAACACAAAATTTTAAGGGACATAGAATCCAGTGAAAGCGAGAAAGAAACTCCAAAAACATTTGTAATTGAAAATGGTAAAAGAAAACGACCTCACTCTATATTTAATAAAGTAACTCTTGAAAGAGTCAAGTTTGTACCAGAGGATATAAATGGTAATAAAAAATATAAGGTACCTATTGACATTAATGAAAAGTTCAAGTATATGAGGGATGAAAGGAACTGGGGTAGATTTAAACCGTCCAAGAGAGCAGGTTTTTTTGGAATTCGATATATCCAATACTGCAAGGGGTATTTCGAATTCAGAAACAATAGCTGCCTTTTTTGGTGGAATACGCTGACACAAATAAAATACACTTTAGACAATTTAACTCGGGGAAAGATATGCAGTGTGAACAATGTGATGAAATCGCAACTAAAGTTAATCGCGACGCTCGAAAAATCACCAAAATAGACAAAAGTGAAAAATGTGGCATCATTTACCATTTTGGGTTTCATGAGTGTCCACTAAGGCCAAATAAAAATATATGTGTGGTTCCAGTGATCCTACCTTCCCTACTTTTTCGTCTTGAAATTAGCCTACCCTAAAGATTTTATTGTCATTTTTCATTAAGCACTGTTAAAGTCAGAATGATGCTCCCATAGACTCAATGTAAAAAAAAAACATAAAATAAAAAAAATCCCTACCTACCTACCCTAACTTTTTTTCAGATGTAGCTGGAACCACACATACTATTTTATTTGACCTAAAAAACCCAGTGTTCGGAAAATTTCTAAAGGAGATATTGAAAGCATATTTAAGCAAGATAACACAAAGGAGCCATGCATAGCTGGGTCAGGTAGGCAAGTGTATTATATAACTCTTGAAAGTATAACTAGATAATGGTAATTGCTAAGTATTTAGTAACAACAACGTGCTATTTAGGTAAACAAACATCAACAATCCCACGGTCCACGTGTTTGCCTCAAAAAGACCCATTAGGCTTATTTACACGAATTTTTGCTAAAGCAGACAGTTAAATATGTCTGGTTACCTTATAAGTTCTATAAAGAATGCATTTGCTGTAATGACTTGTGTATGCATGGAAATATAATGAAGATAACATTTTTTACCGTAAATTTTGAATACACAACATTCCCGAGGTATCCCCACAAAACACATGGCCACTTTGTAACGATGGCTGGTAACGTGTAGCAACTTTCTAACGGTAAATGTAATTGGATGATCTTCAAAGATCAATACTAAAATTGCTAATAAATGATTGGATACGAAAATGTAAACATTGAAATCCACCATTTTGACGTATGAAACAAACCAACTTTCAATCTTCGATAAAAAGACATTGCGCACATTGCTAGCGTATCATGCATAACCAGTCAACTGCAAATATATCTTTCAATTTGTTTTTTACACTTACTTTTCTATGTTTTAGTTTATTTAATGTTTTAATTTACTACAGAACAGGACATCGTTCTCAAAGATGCCGTAGAAAAAAATATAGGTGGCGCTGTTTGTGGGCGTAAGATTTTTACACACGGGTCCTTTTTGTGTCGACAAATTTACCTTTATCTGTCAGATTCAAGCGTTTTGCCGTTAAATTTTATTGTGGTTTGATTTTGCTAAAAATATTGACAAAAAGGACCTACGTAAGACAGTATTATCCATAAGCAATTGCGAAGAAAATTACGTTGTTTCTATTGATAGGATGTCTTTAAAAAGTCAAAGCTAGTGACATAGACGGCAAAAACACAAATAAGCACTTATATCAAAAAATGCTTACAATTAATATAACTATGGTAACTTTACATTTTAGACAAATAGTCCGAAACGCATTTAAACATATATCTATACTCGCAGTTACTGATTATTTTTGAAAAAATCTGAATGATTTTAAACAAATTAATTTGTACGCGCATTGTTAATGTACATTAATTACTTACTTCATTATTATACAATTATTGACAATTATTTATTATTAATTTCAGGCGAATGTCCAAACTTGTACAATAATCTCACAACATAAGAAACAAAAATGTCGGCGATTTTTTTAGACAGGTATATTCGAATATCTATTTGTAAAAAGCAAAACATCAGGATCAAGATAATTAACTTTGTAATGATGATATTTTATGTAACGGCACCGTGTAAAGCGGTTTAATTTTGCTCAAATTATTGACAAAAAAGGACCCATGTAAGACAGTGTTATCCATAAGCAATTACGAATAAAATGACGTTTTTTCTAATTTTAGGATAGTCTTTAAAAAGTCAAAGCTAGTGATATAGAATGCAAAAGGTCAAATAAGCACTTATATATATATATCTATATAAAAAAAAAATGCTTTCAATAAACATAACAATGGTGAGTTCACATTTTAGACAATTAGTCTGAAACGCATTCGAACATATATTTGCTGTCGAGGTTGTTGGTTATTTTTGTAAAAAATCTGAATGATTTTATACACATTTAGTGTACACTCATTGTTATTGTACATTGATTATTTACTTCATTATTATACAATTATTGACAATTTGTTATTAATAATTGCAGTAGAATATCCAAACTTGTACAATAATCTCACAACACAAAAAGCAAAAATGTTGGTGATTTTTTTAGACAGGTATATTCGAATAACTATTAGTAAAAAGCAAAACATCAAGATCAAGATAATCGACATTGTAATTATGATAATTTATATACAGCACCGTGTAATGTGGTTTAAATTTGCTCAAATTATTGACAAAAAACGACTCATGCAAGACAGTGTTATCCGAAAGCAATTACGAATAAAGTGACGTTTTTCTATTGTTAGGAGAGTCTTTATAAAGTCAAAGCTAGTGATAAAAAATTCAAAAAGTCAAAGCTAGCGACATAGAATTTAAAAACAAATAAACACTTATATAGAATAATGCCTTTTATAAACATAACAATGGTAACTTCACATTTTAGACAATTAATCCGAAACGCATTAGAACATGTATTTGCATTCGAGGTTATTGGTTATTTTTGTAAAACGTCTGAATGATTTTAAACACCTTCAGTGTACACTTATTGTTATTGTACATTGCTTACTTACTTCATTATTATACAATTATTGACAATTGTTATTATTTATTTCAGGCGAACGTCCAAACTTGTACAATAATCTCACAAAATAAGGAGCTAAAATGTCAGCGAATTTTCAGACAGGTATATTCGAATAACTATTTGTAAAAAGCAAAACATCAAAATCAAGATAAGTACATGTTATCTGGTTGTGAATATATTGATATAGAAAAATATCAGCCCGCTAGCCAGAATATGAAGCTAAATGTCAAGTAAGCGTAACGAACGAGCTATTTAGCCTGATATTCTATCGAGCGGGCTGATATTTTATCAATACCTATACAATCCACATTCAGATGACATTTTTATTCGCATTACTATAAGACGTGTCACGGTACTTTTCTATCCCAAATTCATGTATTTGGTTTTGATGTTATATTTGTTATTCTCATCGGATGTTGTCTAATTCTTAGTCCGTTGCTGTGTGTGTTACATTTTAATGTTGTGTCGTTGTTCTCCTCTAATATTTAATGCATTTCCCTCAGTTTTAGTTTGTTACCCCGATTTTGTTTTTTGTCCATATATTTATGAGTTTTGAACAGCGGTATACTACTGTTGCCTTTATTTATCATCTTTCAAAGGAATGTTTTTGATAAAATTTCCCTTTATAATAATTTTGCGGAAATTTTTATTACCGGTGTGTCTCTGTTATTACTAGGCAACACACGTCATCCACATATTAAACCGCGAGAAACACCTTGCGGCCAAAAAACGCAGGGTAAAAGATTCCCATTCACTACATGAAGAAAAATGTGTTTTGTACATGATAATGGATAAATTGATGAATAACATTTGAAGATGATACAAAAAAAAAGAAGAAACAAGGCTAAATGTTAGATTGAAAGATCGAAGTATTTCATATCACCAGAAAAAGAAAATTTCTACTTGCTGACTGCTGAACAACTTCTAAGCATACGCGGCACTAAATAATCAAGAAATATCGCATCAAAATGTTGTTTGTATCAAGTCTGAGAGTACATAAATATTTGGGAGTCGTTATTCGTTTAGGAGAAGTTAACTTGAGAAAGACAGGTATTGGTAAATTGTCCAGTTTGTAATAATACCTCGACATCTCGCACCTTGTACCCGCCATTTGTACGTGAGTGGAAGTTTTTGTGTACCATTTCCTATAAGTGCTTTGCCTTATGTTATGATTGAGGAAAACATATTTTCCGCTGGTACCTTCTTTCCTAATAAAATTTAAAGGACCAATAACAACCAGATCACCTGAATGTTTTAAATGTTTTTCAATATTGCTTCGGTTCATACTGTTAGTCCATGTACATTGATATAGATGTATCATTCTTTTGGTAACTTTGAGTTAAATGATAAGATACATCATGCTTATGATTCTTGGAGAAATGTATATGCTTTCAGTCTATCGCATGTGAATGATCAATGTACATATAGCCAAGGATTTGTCCTTGATATAGCCAATACAATTATGAATTACACCAGTTTTCACATTGTAACTTGCAACTGATATTTTATATCAATATATGTAGAAAACTAGACCGATTTTTTGGGTTGGTGCTTTTGTGTAAAGCTTGTTACACAGTATGTATTTTGATCATTGTAAACGGCCATATACATGACGGACATGTAAATTTGCTTTCATCTGAAGTTGATAATCTTTTTATTTTTTTTACATTGCATCTTCTTGTTGTTTTTGTTATTTGCAGACTGGTTTCAGGTTACATGAAATAAATTGAAACCTTAAACAATACTAGTAATAATAGGTTGATATACAAGATTATTTGTTTTTGTTAATTTGCTCTCTTTACAAAAACTTTTAATCATTATTGCTTAAAGCAAAAATATTTTTACACATTTTCAGTATAAGACTATTTTTATTTTCTTTACACTTGTAGTATGATACTGATACAGTGAGTCTTACTATTTGTAGAGCATCTTGAGAAATTCATATTATTTTAGCAATTGATTTGATACATAAAATACATTTGTTGGTCAGATATTTATTACGGTTAGTTTTAAAAAGTTGTTAAAAGCATACTAAGTAATGAAAATATAGGATAATCCCACAACTAATTAATGAATTGAATAATTATTATATTTAGAAATCCCTATCGTTGTCACTGTCAATTACACAGATACGCTTTCTTTTGTTCTTTTTTTTTTGTCATCTGAGGGTTGTTGATCTAATGATGTCCCATTGTTAAAGGTAATATTGAAATTTCTACCATGGAATGTTGCATTGGTGAACAGACCACTCATTGCGGGATTTAAGTTCGATAACTAAAAATTTCTCCTTTGTAAATTGACTGTTTACTGTTATAACTAACAGTTGATTAAGTCTGTGTTGATGTTATTGTCCCTAATACTGGTGAGGTATTTTCTTTGTTTTCTGATTTAGTAACTGAAGGATGCTGTAATTTTCTTGTTGAAGATAACATTTGAGAGGTTTTTTTTTTGTTATTCCAAGCTTGTTTTGGAGTACGTCAGCAAGCTGTTAACATTTTTGTGTCCTGTTCTTTGTTCATTTTCTGTGTCTTGCACTCCATTGTCTTTTTGTTTTGGGATTGAACCCTTCCTTGCACTATGGCCAGTGAGTCTTTTCTCGTTATTGGGTAGTGCTTGCGTGGCCATATCTTTTATAATTTTAGCAATTGATTTAGTTCCAAGTCTTAGACTTTTGAACCAAAGAATTATTTTTCATTCATAGTTATTATCTTGAAACATTGAAGCCTGAATATAAAAAGGGGAATCCTCTTTTTTCATGGTTTCTGGTCTTTTTTGTTGAAAAAGTTTATATTGAATCACAGGACATCTGGTGCGGTCAATTTTGTTTTCTACTGCGATGGGTCCTGATTTTCTTAGATTTGTTATATTTTCGCCCTGTCTTTTTTTTGTCTGCCTTTTACGACAATACTGTAGGTATTCGTCTCCATTTGTGTCAACCTTTAGTGATATATCACCCCAACATAAATTATAATGTTCAGTTACTCCTCTCAAACCTAAATGGTAATTTTTATTAATGCATACTGCGTTTATAAGAGAGCGAGGGCTATTTGACCCCATAACTTTTTTCATATAAAATTTGTTGAGATCGTCATCTACCAAAGGGTCTGCAGCATTAGGGTTATTACCAAGACCAAGTGATTTTAAGATTTTGAATTTTGCGCTCAGAGTCTGACGACTTTTGTGGAACTCATCATCAGTTATAATGTTACATTTATACTCATCATCAGTTATTATGTTACATTTATACTCATTATCCTTTAGATGTCGGCTAATGCTCTGCTTTATTGACTTGAGAGATGATGGTTCATATTCAAAAGTACCATTTGTTTGTATTTCCTTCGTGGTGCTAAGAAAGAAAAAAATTATGATATCTGTCCAACTGTTGTGGTGGTATTTGTTCAATATTTATTTTTTCCTCATGTTTTGATTTTAAGAACAATTGAAAAAATTTCAAATCAGACTTTTTTTTCTTGAAATTATTTTTTATTAAGTTGCTCTTGAGGGAAGGATTCTATATTAGCATCTGTTACATCTCTGAAACGGTCACTCTCTGATGCTTGTGCTAAGGATGTTGTGCCAAAAGGTGTAGTTTGATCACTTTCAGAGTTAGTGTTCTTGCCTTCTTATGCATTTTCCTTTTGTTTTTCATTTGTAGCACTTTGTTTTTAAATGTTGTGAACATTTACAAGGAGATATTTATATAGAGTGCTTGCATTTGGTTTTGAGAAGTCCCAATAACTGCATGAAGTCCATTTCACTCAATAATGTATTTGTGTCTGAATTGTCTTCCGATTCCCATGATTCACTCTCAGTATCAGTGTCCATTTTGTGTGTTTTGTTTTGTTTCAGCAGGCGAAATAAGTGCTTTAGACCTGTCTGGAAAAGGGTGTTTGAGCTCCGATAGAACTTTTCATAATTTAATGTGAAATGTTTTAGCTTTGCTGTTATTAAACACAAGTGCATTTAAACAATTTAGATTTAATTTATTATTGGTTTTACTGTGATAAATCGGTTTATACTGTAAATATAGTTGTAACCGTTAAATTTTCCACACCCACTTTGTTGACATTTTTTTTGGTAGACTGATCTCAATGTAAGTCATACCAGGAGTTCATGTAAGGTCACAGAGTTCAATTTAAAAAAATGCAGTCCCAGCAGACGTTTTTTAGAATCCGGTGGGACACGTTTTAACTATTGCTTATTCAAGCATAAAAGGTAAGTTTGGAAACATAAAAATTGCACAATACAAAAATTGGTATGCAAGGGTAATTTATTTGGTCATATCATCTTTGTAAGTGACATCATATCATTACAATGATGGCATAAATGTTGGAATAATTTGTTGATACTTTCTCCTCAAGTTGATAATGTCTCCTCAGAGCACGCGCTATCGTGATACGAGTTTAACGGATACGTTGAGAAAACAGATAAAGCCGTAGAAAAAACTTTGTAATTATGATATCGTATATAACACAACCGTGTAATGTGCTTTAATTTTGCCAAAAAATATAGACAAAAAAGGAGCCACGTACTTATATCTAAAATGCTTTCAATTAACATAACAATGGTAACTTCACATTTAGTACAATTAGTACTAAACGCATTTAAACATATATCTGCATTCGAGGTTACTGATTATTTTTGTAAAAAATCTGAATGAATTTAAACAAATTTAGTGTACACTCATTGTTATTGTACATCGATTACTTACTTCATTATTATATAATTATTAACAATATGTTAGTATTATTTCAGGAGAAAGTCCAAACTTGTGCAATAATCTCACAACATAAGAAGCAAACATTTTGGCGATTTTTTATAGACAGGTATATTCGAATGACTGTTAAAAAAAGCAAAACATTGTGATCAAGATAATCAACTTTGTAATTATGATATTTTATATAACGGCATCGTGTAATGTGGTTAAATTGTGCTATAATTGACAAAAAAAATAGCCACGAAAGACAGTGTTATCCATTAATAATTGCGAATAATTACGTCTTACGTTTTTGTATTGTTAGGAGAGTCTTAAAATAGTCAAAGCTAGTGATATAATAAATGAAAAACACAAGTAAGAACTTTTATCAAAAAAATCTTCCAATAAACATAACGATGGTAACTTCACATTTTAGACAATTAATTCTAAACTCATTTTAACCTATATCTGCCGTCGAGGTTACTGATTATTTTTGTAAAAATCTGAATGTTTTTAATCAAATTTAGCGTACACGCATTGTTATTGTTCATTGATTACTTACTTCATTTATATACAATTATTGACAATTTGTTATTATTAGTTTCAGGAGAATGCCCAAACTTTTACAGTGGTCTCACAACATAAGAAGCAAAAATGTCGGCGATTTTTTGTTAAACAGGTATATTCGAATAACTATTAGTAAAAAGGAAAACATCAAGATCAAGATAATCAACTTTGTAATTATGATATTTTATATAATGTGGTTTAGTTTAGCTTAAAATATTGACACAAGCTGTATTGTGTCTTTTAAATGTCAAAGCTAGTGACATAGTATGCAAAAACGCAACTAAGAACTTGTATCAAAATATGCTTTCAATAAACATAACAATGGTAACTTCACATTTAAACATATATCTGCTGTCGAGGTTACTGATTATTTTTATAAAAATCTGAATGATTTTATACACATTTAGTGTACACTCATTGTTATTGTACATTGATTATTTACTTCATTATTATACAATTATTGACAATTTGTTATTAATAATTGCAGTAGAATATCCAAACTTGTACAATAATCTCACAACACAAAAAGCAAAAATGTTGGTGATTTTTTTAGACAGGTATATTCGAATAACTATTAGTAAAAAGCAAAACATCAAGATCAAGATAATGAACTTTGTAATTATGATTTTTTATATAACAGCACCGTGTAATGCGGGGTTCACACATTGCCGATAATTGCTCCCGTTTGAGATCAGACAGCGATACAGCACAAAAAGTGAAAAAAGTCGGATGACTATTCTCAATTATTTTGAATGTCCTATCATTGTCAATACGCAGTCGTTTAAGTTTGGAACAGATTCCTACGGGTTGGGAAGGGTCCAAATAGTTCGGCGAAGCACCACGACAGTTAGGTGCGTCCCGTAACATTCAGAGAAACTCAGGCGATTTTGTCTAGTCGGATTACAATCGTGCCTATGTCGTGACAGATTCTGCTGTATCGGATCAAAATACTAACAATGTTCTGTGTATTCTGGACAGTGTCCCATGGAACGGGAAGGATCTGGAGAAAGTTTTCATTGCTATTTTTCTGCCGATTGAGTCCAGATTGCATCAAGATCTTGTCGATTGCGAAAAAGTTTTTTGCCGAAACCGTTCTGGAACAAGTCCTGTTATTAAAACAAAATTTGTCAATGATAACCACCTCAGAGTCCCGACAATTACAGAATACGACTGATACCAGACAAGGCCGTTAGCAATGCGATAGAGCGGACCGTGATAGGTTTACATTCCGACAGTACCTGATCATCCCGAGTATGCCGACAGTTTTCGAACGGATAACTTCCGTGAACGTCGGTTCAATGTCGTCTGATCACTGTCTGAGCTCTGTCGGATTACATTCGGTAGAATCGGAACGCAGTCGTGACAGACTCGGTCGAATTTTACCAGGCGAAAGATACAAATTGGATAAGAAACGGATTGAGAACGGGATTATCTGGATAAATTGGCTTGGAAACGGTCGAATATCAAGGCTTCCTGACCAATATCTGATGTTGTCAGGATTAAATTATTTGTTTTACAAAATTTAAAGTTTGCATTTCCATCCACGATTCACAGGATTTTGATCAGAGTTTGACAAATTTTAATCGGGAATGGTTCTGTCAAGGACGGCAGTAAAAATAGTGAATGTGTGACCCCAGCTTAATGATGTTTAATTTTGTAAAACTATTGACAAAAAAAGGAGCCACGCAAGACAGTGTTATCCATAAGCAAATGCGAACAAAATGACGTTTTTGTATTGTTAGGAGAGTCTTTAAAAGTCAAAGCTTGTGAATTGTATGCAAAAACACAAATAAGCACTCATATATAAAAAAAAAGCTTTCTATAAACAAAACAATGGTAACTTCACATTTTAGACAATTAGTCCGAAACGCATTCGAACATATATTTGCATTCGAGGTTACTGATTATTTTTGTAAAAAATCTAAATGATTTGAAACAAATTTAGTGTACACTCATTGTTAATGTTTATTGATTACTTACTTCATTATTATACAATTATTGACAATTTGTTATAATTAATTTCAGGAAAATGCCAAACTTGTGCAATAATCTCACAACATAAGAAGCAAAAACGTCGGCGTTATTTTTAGACAGGTATATTCGAATAACTATTAGTAAAAAGCAAAACATCAAGATCAAGATAATCAATTTTGTAATTGTTTATATTTATATAACGGCACCGTGTAATGTGGTTTAGTTTTTCTAAAAATATTGACAAAAAAGAGCCACGTAAGACAGTGTTATCCATAAGCAGTTGCGAATAAATACATTAAAAATGTAGATGTATGTTTCATTAAAATACGTTATTCTGATTGGCTACTTGCACATCTCGCGTTATTCCTCAATCAATTGCATTACACAATAAAAATTATCATTCATGATGACACGAGGTCCTACAATAAACTACACAGGTGAATTAGATAAAAACTTGATAAATATCGAGTTTTCATGGTCCTAGCTGAAAAAATGTAATCAGAAGTATTAAATGCTTCTTTTTGTAATTTCATAGGGTTGAAAAAGCGTAGACCATGTGCACATTTTTAGAATGGAGCGCTTCCGCGCTTCATACAAGATTGACTTCGGTCAACGCTTTTACACTCCAATGAAGTTACAAAAAGACGCACTCAATTCTTAAATAAAATGACGTTTTTTTTATTTATAACAGAGTCTTTAAAAAGTCAAAGCTAGTGACTTAGTATACACAAACACAAATAAGAACTTGTATCAAGAAATGCTTTCAATAAATATAACAATGGTAACCTCACATGTCAGAAAATTAGTCCGAAACGTATTCGAACATATATTTGCATTTTAGGTTACTGATTACTTTTGTAAAAAATATGAATGATTTTCAACAAATTAGGTGTACACTCATTGTTATTGTACATTGATTACTAATTTCATTATTAGATAGTAATGGAAAATTTGTTATTATTAATTTCAGGAGAATGTCCAAACTTGTGCAATAGTCTCACAACATAAATGCAAAAATGTCGGCGATTTATTAAGACAGGTATATTCGAATAACTATTAGTAAAAGGCTAAACATCAAGATCAAGATGATCAATTCTGTATAATTATGATATTTTATATAACGGCACCGTGTAATGTTGTTTAATTTTTCTTAAAATATTGGTAAAAAAAGAGCCACGCAAGCTTTGGTATCCATAAGCAATTGCGAATAAAATTGCGTTTTTCTATTATTAGGGGAGTTTTTTAAAATTCAAAACTAGTGACATAGTATGCAAATAGTTATCAAAGGTACCAGGATTAATAATTTAGTACGCCAGACGCGCGTTTCGTCTTCATAAGACTCATCAGTGACGCTCATTTCAAAATATTTATAAAGCCAAACAAGTACAAAGTTGAAGAGCATTGAGTATCCAAAATTCCAAAATGTTGTGTCAAATACGACTAAGGTAATCTATGCCTGGGATTAAATTCAAAGTTTTGTAAACAGAAAATTTATAAAAATGACCACATTATTGATATTCATGTCAACACAGAAGTGTTGACTACTGGGCTGGTGATACCCTCGGGGACGAAACATCCACCAGCAGTGGCATCGACCTAGTGGTGTAAATAGTTATCAAAGGTACCAGGATTATAATTTAGTACGCCAGACGCGCACACCTAAGAACTTATATCAAAATATGCTTTCAATAAACATAACAATGGCAACTTCACCATTTAGACAATAAGCCATAACCGCACTTAAATATATATCTGCCTTCGAGGTAACTGATTATTTTTGTAAAAATCTAAATGATTTTAAACATATTTAGTATCCATTCATTGTTGTTCCTCTGATGGCCAATGTGGTACATATTGCTTATTCTCAGTGTATTCCTCTATCAATAAGCTTTAATTTGGTGTATAATTTTACCCTTAATTAGGAGCTGACGGGTTGCAGCAGTCCATTCCATTATTCAAAATAAGCTATTTCTCAATGTCCACGCGTATTCCGATATTTAAGTCCGTCGGTACTCCTCTAATATGCGTTGCGGAACATATTGATTATATACCTTTTGTTCCTCTCGTAATAAGCTTTCGAATACGATATAGGTATATCTGTAAAATATGGCTGTAGGGTCACAGTAGTCCATTCCATTATTCAAAATTCATTTCATTATTCAAAGTTGGCTATTTTTTCATTTTCACACGTATTTTGGCATCAAGGTCCTCCGTATCCCCTCTGATGGTCATTGCAGTATATATTGTTTATTTTTCAGTGTATTCCTCTATTAATAAGGTTTAATTTGGTGTATAGTTTTACCCTTAATTAGGAGCTTACGGGTTGCAGCAGTCCATTTTATTATTCAAAATAAGCTATTTCTCAATGTTCACGCGTATTTCGATATTTAAGTCCGTCGGTACTCCTCTAATATGCGTTTCAGAACATATTGACTATATAACTTTTGTTGATCTCGTAATAAGGTTTCGAATAAGGTATAAGGTATGTCTGTAATTAATGGTTGAAGGGTCACAGCAGTCCATTCAATTATTCAAAATATCCATTTCATTATTCAAAGTTGGCTATTTCTTCATTTTCACACGTATTTTGGCATCAAGGTCCTCCGTAACCCCTCTGATGGTCATTGCGGTACATATTGTTTATTCTTAATGTATTCCTCTATCAAGAGGCTTTAATTTGGTGTATAATTTTACCCTTATTTAGGAGCTGACGGGTTGCAGCAGTCCATTCCATTATTCAAAATAAGCTATTTGTCAATGTCCACGCGTATTCCGATATTTAAGTCCGTTGGTTCTTCTCGAATTTGCGTTGCGAAACATATTAATTAAATAACTTTTGTTTCTCTTGTAATAAGCTTTCGAAGAATGAGATTCAAGGTGTATCTGTAATTAGGGGCTGAAGGGTTACAGCAGTCCATTTCATTATTCAAAATTGGTTATTACGTCATTTTCAAGCGTATTTTGGCATCAAGGTCCTCCGTAACCCCTCCAATGGTCATTGCGGTACATATTTGTCTATTCTAAGTGTTTTCATCTATCAATAAGCTTTAATTTGATGTATAATTTTACCCTTAATTATGAGCTGACGGGTTGCAGCAGTTTTCCATTATTCAAAATGAGCTATTTCTCAATGTTCACGCGTATTTTGATATTTAAGTCCGTCGGTACTCCTCAAATTTGAGTTGCGGATCATATTAACTAAATACCCTTTGTTTCATTCGTTATAAGCGTTTGAATAAGATTAAATGTATATCTGTAATTAGGGGCTGATGGGTCACAGCAGGCCATGCCATTATTCAAAATATACATTTCATTATTCAAAAATGGCTATTTCATCACTTTCACTCGTATTTTGGCATCAAAGTCCTCCGTAACCCCTATGATGGTCATTGCGGTACATATTGTTTATTATAAATGTATTCCTCTATCAATAAGTTTTAATTTGGTGTATAATTTTACCCTTATTTAGGAGCTGACGGGTTGCAGCAGTCCATTCCATTATTCAAAATATCCATTTTAATATTAAAAGTTGGCTATTTCTTCATTTTCATGCGTTTTTATGCCCCAACTACGATAGTAGAGGGGCATTATGTTTTCTGGTCTGTGGCTGCGTTCGTCCGTCCGTCCGTCTGTGGTTCCGTTCGTCCGTCCAGGTTAAAGTTTTTGATCAAGGTAGTTTTTGATGAAGCTGAAGTCCAATCAACTTGAAACTTAGTACACTTGTTGCTTATGAGATGATCTTTCTAATTTTTAAGCCAAATTAGACTTTTGACCCCAATTTCACGGTCCACTGAACATAGAAAATGAAAGTGGGAGTTTCAGGTTAAAGTTTTTGGTCAAGGTAGTTTTTGATGAAGCTGAAGTCCAATCAACTTGAAACTTAGTACACTTGTTGCTTATGATATGATCTTTCTAATTTTAATGCCAAATTAGATAATTACCCAATTTCACGGTCCATGGAACATGGAAAAGGATAGTGCGAGTGGGGCATCCGTGTACTTTGGACACATTCTTGTTTGGCATTAAGTTTCTCCGTAACCCCTCTTACAGTCATTGCAGTACATATTGGTTATTCTCAGTGTGTTCCTTTATCAATAAGGTTTCATTTGGTGTATAGTTTTACCCTTAATTATGACCTGACGGGTTGCAGCAGTCAATTTCATTATTCAAAATAAGCTATTTCTCAATGTTCACGCGTATTTCGATATTTAAGTCCGTCAGTACTCCTCTAATATGCGTTGTGGACCATATTGACTATATACCTCTTGTTCGTATCTTAAAAGGTTTGCGAATGAGGTAGAAGGTATATCTGTAATTAGGGGCTGAAGGGTCACAGCAGTCTATTCCCTTATTTAAAATATCCATTTGCTACAAAAAATTGCTACAAGTTTTGTTAATCTAAAATCGATTTTACATATATCCCTATTGGTCAATCATTTTTTTCCAAATAAAGTTAAGAGGGGGGTGAGGGGGTCAGTGAAAAAAACTATGTGAATTAAGTTTTTATCCTTCATTGAACTTCTGATGTCGTCCCTAAGCTTTCCAATGAGATTCAAGGTATATCTTTAATTAGGGACTGAAGGGTCAGAGCAGTCCATTCTATTATTCAAAATATACATTTCATTATTCAAAAATGGCTATTTCATCACTTTCACGCGTATTTTGGCATCAAAGTCCTTAATCAATAAGGTTTCATTTGGTGTATAGTTTTACAGTTCATCAGGAGCTGACGGGTTGCAGCAGTCCATTTCATTATTCAAAATAAGCTATTTTCAATGTTCACGCGTATTTCTATATTTAAGTCCTTCGGTACTCCTCTGATTTGCGTTGCGAAACATATTAACTAAATACCTTTTGTTTCTCTCGTAATAGGCTTTCGACTGAGATATAAGGTGTATCTGTAATTAGGAGCTGAAGGGTCACAGCAGACCATTCCATTATTCAGAATATCCATTTCATTATTCAAAATTGGTTATATCTTCATTTTCACGCGTATTGTGGCATCAAAGTCCTCCGTAACCCTTCTAATGGTCATTGCAGTATGTCAGTGTATTCTTCTATCAATAAGTTTTAATTTAGTGTATAATTTACCCTAAATTATGAGCTGACGGGTTGCAACAGTCCATTCCATTATTCAAAATAAGCTAATTTTCAATGTCCATGCACGCGTATTCCAATATTTAAGTCCGTCGGTACTCCTCGAATTTGCATGCGGAATATATTAACTAAATACCCTTTGTTTCTTTCGTAAAAAGCTTTCCAATGAGATTAAAAAAAGAGGGACGAAAGATACCAAAGGGACAGTCAAACTCTTAAATCTAAAACAAACTGACAACGCCATGGCTGAAAATGAAAAAGACAAACAGAAAAACAATAGTACACACGACACAACATAGAAAACTAAAGAATAAACAACGCGAACCCCACAAAAAACTAGGGGTGATCTCAGGTGTTCCGGAAGGGTAAGCAGATCCTGCTCCACATGTGGCACCCGTCGTGTTGCTTATGTGATTACAAATCCGGTAAATAGTCTAATTCGGTAGGTCATATTCATGAAGGGAAGGGGATTGTAGTTACGACGTAAGGAACATATCCGATATCATTTGTGAAACGGCTATTCCATAACGGTGAACCAACTCGTGATGGCGTCCGTAAAATTTACGAAGGGATGATTTCAACTATAAAGGTATATCTGTAAATAGGGGCTGAAGGGTTACAGCAGTCCATTCCTTTATTCAAAATATACATTTCATTTTTCAAAAATTGCTATTTCATCACTTTCACGCGTATTTTGGCATCAAAGTCTTCCGCAATCCCTCTGATGGTCATTGCGGTACATATTGTTTATTCTAAGTGTATTCCTCTATCAATAAGCTTTAATTTGGTGTATAATTGTACCCTTCATTAAGAACTTAGGGGTTGCAGCAGTCCATTTTATTATTCAAAATAAGCTATTTCTCAATGTTCATGCGTATTTCGATATTTAAATCCGTCGGTACTCCTCTAATATGCGTTGCGGTTCATATTGACTATATACCTTTTGGTCCTCGAATAAGGTATAATGTATGTTTGTAATTAATGGCTGAAGGGTAACAGCAGTCCATTCCATTATTCAAAATATTCATTTCATTATTCAAAGTTGGCTATTACGTTATTTTCAAGCGTATTTTGGCATCAAGGTCCTCCGTAACCCCTCCAATGGTCATTGCGGTACATATTTGTCTATTCTAAGTGTTTTCATCTATCAATAAGCTTTAATTTGATGTATAATTTACCCTTAATTATGAGCTGACGGGTTGCACCGGTTTTCCATTATTCAAAATAAGCTATTTGTCAATGTCCACGCGTATTCCGATATTTAAGTCCGTCGGTTCTCCTCGAATTTGCGTTGCAGGACATATTAACTAAATAACTTTTGTTTCTCTTGTAATAAGCTTTCGAAGAATGAGATTCAAGGTATATCTGTAATTAGGGGCTGAAGGGTCACAGCAGTCCATTTCATTATTCAAAATTGGCTATTACGTCATTTTCAAGCGTATTTTGGCATCAAGGTCCTCCGTAACCCCTCCAATGGTCATTGGAGTACATATTTGTCTATTCTAAGTGTTTTCATTTATCAATAAGCTTTAATTTGATGTATAATTTTACCCTTAATTATGAGCTGACGGGTTGCAGCAGTTTTCCATTATTCAAAATGAGCTATTTCTCAATGTTCACTCGTATTTTGATACTTAAGTCCGTCGGTACTCCTCGAATTTGAGTTGCGGATCATATTAACTAAATGCCCTTTGTTTCATTCTTTATAAGCGTTTGAAAAAGATTAAATGTATATCTGTAATTAGGGGCTGATGGGTCGCAGCAGTCCATTCCATTATTCAAAATATACATTTCATTATTCAAAAATGGCTATTTCATCACTTTCACTCGTATTTTGGCATCAAAGTCCTCTGTAACCCCTATGATGGTCATTGCGGTACATATTGTTTATTCTAAATGTATTCCTCTATCAATAAGTTTTAATTTGGTGTATAATTTTACCCTTATTTAGGAGCTGACGGGTTGCAGCAGTCCATTCCATTATTCAAAATATCCATTTTAATATTAAAAGTTGGCTATTTCTTCATTTTCATGTGTTTTTATGCCCCACCTACGATAGTAGAGGGGCATTATGTGTTCTGGTCTGCGGTTCCGTTCGTCCGTCCGTCCGTCCGTCCGTCCGTCTGTGGTTCCGTTCGTCCGTCCAGGTTAAAGTTTTTGATCAAGGTAGTTTTTGATGAAGCTGAAGTCCAATCAACTTGAAACTTAGTACACTTGTTGCTTATGAGATGATCTTTCTAATTTTTAAGCCAAATTAGACTTTTGACCCCAATTTCAAGGTTCACAGAACATAGAAAATGAAAGTTGGAGTTTCAGGTTAAAGTTTTTGGTCAAGGTAGTTTTTGATGAAGCTGAAGTCCAATCAACTTGAAACTTAGTACACTTGTTGCTTATGATATGATCTTTCTAATTTAAATGCCAAATTAGATAATTACCCAATTTCACGGTCCATGGAACATGGAAAAGGATAGTGCGAGTGGGGCATCCGTGTACTTTGGACACATTCTTGTTTGGCATTAAGTTTCTCCGTAACCCCTCTTACAGTCATTGCAGTACATATTGATTATTCTCAGTGTGTTCCTTTATCAATAAGGTTTCATTTGGTGTATAGTTTTACCCTTAATTATGAACTGACGGGTTGCAGCAGTCAATTTCATTATTCAAAATAAGCTATTTCTCAATGTTCACCCGTATTTCGATATTTAAGTCCGTCGGTACTCCTCTAATATGCGTTGTGGAACATATTGACTATATACCTCTTGTTCGTATCTTAATAGGTTTGCAAATGAGGTAGAAGGTATATCTGTAATTAGGGGCTGAAGGGTCACAGCAGTCTATTCCATTATTTAAAATATCCATTTCATTATTCAAAATTGGCTATATCTTCATTTTCACGCGTATTGTGGCATCAAAGTTCTCCGTAACCCCTCTAATGGTCATTGCAGTAGATATTGTTTATTCTCAGTGTATTCTTCTATCAACAAGATTTAATTTGGTGTATAAGTTTACCCTTAATTATGAGCTGACGGGTTGCACCAGTCCATTCCATTATTCAAAATAAGCTATTTCTGAATGTCCACGCGTATTCCGATATTTAAGTCCGTCGGTACTCCACGAATTTGCGTTGCGGAATATATTAACTAAATATCTTTTATTTCTCTCGTAATAAGGGACGACACCAAAAGATCGATGTAGGATAAAAAAAACTTAAATGAAATAGTTTTTTTTTGGGGGGGGGGGGGGGGGGGGGTCACTGTTGCTGCAAGTTTTGTTAATCTAAAATCGATTTTACATATATCCCTATTGGTCAATCAATTTTTTCCAAATTAAGTTCAGAGGGGGGTGACGGGTCAGTGAAAAAACTGTGTGAATTAAGTTTTTTATCCTTCATTAAACTTTTGATGTCGTCCCTAAGCTTTCCAATGAGATTCAAGGTATATCTGTAATTAGGGGCTGAAGGGTCAGAGCAGTCCATTCTATTATTCAAAATATACATTTCATTATTCAAAAATGGCTATTTCATCACTTTCACGCGTATTTTGGCATCAAAGTCCTCTGTAACTCTTCTGATGGTCATTGAAGTACATATTGTTTATTCTCAGTGTATTCCGCTATCAATAAGCTTTAATTTGGTGTATAATTTTACCCTTCATTAGGAGCTTACGGGTTGCAGCAGTCCATTTTATTATTCAAAATCAGCTATTTTTCAATGTTCACGCGTATTTCGATATTTAAGTCCGTCGGTACTCCTCTAATATGCGTTTCAGAACATATTGACTATATACCTTTTGTTCCTCTCGTAATAAGCTTTCGAATAAGGTATAAGGTATGTCTGTAATTAATGGCTGAAGGGTCACAGCAGTCCATTCAATTATTCAAATATCCATTTCATTATTCAAAGTTGGCTATTTCTCCATTTTCACACGTATTTTGGCATCAAGGTTTTCCGTAACCCCTCTGATGGTCATTGCGGTACATATTGTTTATTCTAAATGTATTCCTCTATCACGACCCTTTAATTTGGTGTATAATTTTGCCCTTATTTAGGAGCTGACGGGTTGCAGCAGTCCATTTCATTATTCAAAATAAGATATTTCTCAATGTTCACGCGTATTTCGATATGAAAGTCCGTCGGTATTCCTCCAATATGCTTTGCGGAACATATTGACTATATACCTTTTGTTCCCTCCGTAATAAGTTTTCGAATGAGGTATAAAGTATATCTGTTATTAGGGGCTGAAGGGTCACAGCTGTCTATTCCATTATTTAAAATATCCATTTCATTATTCAAAATTGGCTATATCTTCATTTTCACGCGTATTTTGGCATCAAAGTCCTCCGTAACCCCTCTAATGGTCATTGCAGTACATATTGTTTATTCTTAGTGTATTCTTCTATCAATAAGTTTTAATTTGGTGTATAATTTTACCCTTAATTATGAGCTGACGGGTTGCACCAGTCCATTCCATTATTCAAAATAAGCTATTTCTGAATGTCCACGCGTATTCCGATATTTAAGTCCGTCGGTACTCCTCGAATTTGCGTTGCGGAATATATTAACTAAATATCTTTTATTTCTCTCGTAATAAGGGACGACATCAAAAGATCGATGTAGGATAAAAAAACTTAAATCAAATAGTTTGGGGGTGAGGGTCAACATTGCTGCAAGTTTTGTTAATCTAGAATCGATTTTACATATATCCCTATTGGTCAATCATTTTTTTCCAAATTAAGTTAAGAGGGGGGTTAGGGGGTCAGTGAAAAAAACTATGTGAATTAAGTTTTTATCCTTCATTGAACTTTTGATGTCGTCCCTAAGCTTTCCAATGAGATTCAAGGTATATCTGTAATTAGGGGCTGAAGGGTCAGAGCAGTCCATTCTATTATTCAAAATATACATTTCATTATTCAAAAATGGCTATTTCATCACATTCACGCGTATTTTGGCATCAAAGTCCTCCGTAACCCCTCTGATGGTCATTGAAGTACATATTGTTTAGTCTCAGTGTATTCCTCTATCAATAAGCTTTAATTTGGTGTATAATTTTACCCTTCATTGGGAGCTTACGGGTTGCAGCAGTCCATTTTATTACTCAAGATAAGCTATTTCTCAATGTTTACGCGTATTTCGATATTTAAGTCCGTCGGTACTCCTCTAATATGCGTTTCAGAACATATTGACTATATACCTTTTATTCCTCTCGTAATAATCTTTCCAATGAGATTAAAGGTATATCTGTAAATAGGGGCTGAAGGGTTAGAGCAGTCCATTCCGTTATTCAAAATATACATTTCATTTTTCAAAAATTGCTATTTCATCACTTTCACGCGTATTTTGGCATCAAAGTCTTCCGTAACCCCTCTTGATGGTCATTGCGGTACATATTGTTTATTCTAAGTGTATTCCTCTATCAATAAGCTTTAATTTGGTGTATAATTTTACCCTCAATTAAGAGCTTAGGGGTTGCAGCAGTCCATTTTATTATTCAAAATAAGCTATTTCTCAATGTTCATGCGTATTTCGATATTTAAGTCCGTCGATACTCCTCTAATATGCGTTGCGGTTCATATTGACTATATACCTTTTGTTCCTCAAATAAAGTATAATGTATGTCTGTAGTTAATGGCTGAAGGGTAACAGCAGTCCATTCCATTATTCAAAATATTCATTTCATTATTCAAAGTTGGCTATTTCTTCATTTTCACACGTTTTTTGGCATCAAGGTCCTCCGTAATCCCTCTGATGGTCATTGCAGTACATATTGTTTATTGTTAGTGTAATCCTCTATCAATAAGCTTTAATTTGGTGTATAAGTTTTATCCTTCATTAGGAGCTGACGGGCTGCAGAAGTCCATTCCATTATTCTAAATAAGCTATTTCTCAATGTTCACGCGTATTTCGATATTTAAGTCCGTCGGTACTCTTCTAATATGCGTTGCGACACATATTTTAAAAATATATACCTTTTGTTTCTCTCGTAATAAGCTTTCGAATGAGCTTCAAGGTATATCTGTAATTAGGGGCTGAAGGGTCAGAGCAGTCCATTCCATTATTCAAAATACACATTTCATTATTTAAAAATGGCAATTTCATCACTTTCACGCGTATTTTGGCATCAAAGTCTTCCGTAACCCCTCTGATGGTCATTGCGGTACATAGTGTTTATTCGTAGTGTTTTCCTCTATCAATAAGCTTTAATTTTGTGTATAATTTTACCCTTAATTATGAGCTGACGGGTTGCAGCAGTTTTCCATTATTCAAAATAAGTTATTTCTCAATGTTCACGCGTATTTCGATATTTAAGTCCGTCGGTACTCCTCGAATTTGCGTTGCGGAATATATTAACTAAATACCTTTTGTTTCTCTCGTTATAAGCTTAAGCTTTCCAATGAGATTCAAGGTATATCTGTAATTAGGGGTTGAAGGGTCACAGCAGTCCATTCCATTATTAAAGATATACATTTCATTATTCAAAAATGGCTATTTTATCACTTTCCCGCATATTTTGGCATCAAAGTCCTCCGTAACCCCTCTGATGGTCATTTCGGTACATATTGTTTATTTACAGTGTATTCCTCTATCAATAAGCTTTAATTTGGTGTATAATTTTACTCTTCATTAGGAGCTTACGGGTTGCAGCAGTCCATTCTATTATTCCAAATAAGCTATTTCTCAATGTTCACGCGTATTTCGATATTAAAGTCCGTCGGTACTCCTCTAATGTGCGTTGCGGAACATATTGACTATATATTTTTTGTTCCTCTCGTAATAAGCTTTCGAATAAGGTATAAGGTATGTCTGCAATTAATGGCGGAAGGGTCACAGAAGTCCATTCCATTATTCAAAATATCCATTTCATTATTGAAAGTTGGGTATTTTTTCATTTTCACACGTATTTTGGCATCAAGGTCCTTCGTAACCCATCTGATGGTCATTGCAGTACATACTGTTTATTGTTTGTGTATTTGTCTATCAATAAGCTTTGCTTTGGTGTATAATTTTACCCTTCATTAGGAGCTTACGGGTTGGAGTAGTTCATTCCAATATCCAAAATTAGCTATTTCTCAATATTTGCGCGTATTTCGATATTAAAGTCCGTCGCTACTCCTCTAATATGCGTTGCGGAACATATTGACTATATACCTTTTGTTCCTCTCGTAATAAGCTTTCGAATAAGATATAAGGTATATCTGTAAATTATGACTGAAGGGTCACAGCAGTTCATTCCATTATTTAAAATATCCATTTCATTAGTGAAAGTTGGCTATTTCTTCATTTTCACGCGTATTTTGGCATCAAGGTCCTTCGTAACCTCTCTGGTGGTCATTGCAGTACATTTTGTTTATTCTAAGTGTATTCCTATATCAATAAGCTTCAATTTGGTGTATAATTTTACCCTTAATTATGAGCTGACGGGTTGCAGCAGTTTTCCATTATTCAAAATAAATTATTTCTCAATGTTCTCGCGTATTTCGATATTTAAATCCGTCGGTACTCCTCGAATTTGCGTTGCGGAATATATTAACTAAATTTCTTTTGTTTTTCTCGTGATAAGCTTTCCAATGAGATTCAAGGTATATCTGTAATTAGGTATTGAAAGGTCACAGCAGTCCATTCCATTATTAAAAATATACATTTCATTATTCAAAAATGGCTATTCATCACTTTCACCCGTATTTTGGCATCAAAGTCTTCCGTAACCCCTCTGATGGTCATTGCGGTACATAGTGTTTATTCCTAGTGTTTTCCTCTATCAATAAGCTTTAATTTTGTGTATAATTTTACCCTTAATTATGAGCTGACGGGTTGCAGCAGTTTTCCATTATTCAAAATAAATTATTTCTCAATACTCTCGCGTATTTCGATATTTAAGTCCGTCGGTACTCCTCGAATTTGCGTTGCGGAATATATTAACTAAATACCTTTTGTTTCACTCGTAATACGCTTTCCAATGAGATTCAAGGTATATCTGTAATTAGGGGTTGAAGGGTCACAGCAGTACATGCCATTATTAAAGATATACATTTCATTATTCAAAAATGGCTATTTTATCACTTTCACGCGTATTTTGGCATCAAAGTCCTCCGTAACCCCTCTGATGGTCATTGCGGTACATATTGTTTATTTACAGTGTATTTGTCTATCAGTTAGCTTTAATTTGGTGTATAATTTTACTGTTCATTAGGAGCTTACGGGTTGCAGTAGTTCATTCCATTATTCAAAATAAGCTTTTTCTCAATGTTCGCGCGTATTTCGGTATTTAAGTCCGTCGCTACTCCTCTTATATGCGTTGCGGAACATATTGACTATATACCTTTTGTTCCTCTCGTAATAAGCTTTCGAATAAGATAGAAGGTATATCTGTAAATTATGGCTGAAGGGTCACAGCAATTCATTCTATTATTCAAAATATCCATTTCATTATTGAAAGTTGGCTACAGTATTACTTGATTTTTACGCGTATTACGCGTATTTTGGAATCAAGGTCCTTCGTAACCCCTCTGATGATCATTGCAGTACATTTTGTTTATTCTAAGTGTATTCCTATATCAATAAAGTTTAATTTGAAGTATAATTTTACCCTTAATTAGGAACTGATGGGTTGCAGCAGTCCATTCCATTATTCAAAATAAGCTATTTGTCAATGTTCACGAGTATTTCGATAAGTAACCCCGTCGGTACTCCTCCAATATGCGTTGCTGAACATATTGACTACATACCTTTTGTTCCTCCCGTAATAAGCTTTTGAATGAGGTATAAGGTATATCTGTAATTAGGGGCTGAAGGGTCACAGCAGTCCATTCCATTATTCAAAATATCCATTGCATTACTCATGTCACGGCCAGATCAAATCACAAAAAGCATACGTGGTCCTGTTTGTAATGGTAATGGTTTATATAGATATATTCAAGCTATACATAGTTGTATATACTAGTTTGGTACGAGGATGCGTCAAATCGTTTGGTAGTAGTTTTAGTAATGTTAAAACATATAAAATAAATAGTCGTCATATGCATGTGCAGTCGTTAATCAGAGTACTAAAAGTCTGTAATTTTGCGATGACGTCGGTTTTATTTTTTATACCAACAACAGTTTATATGTATGTTTGGTGTCTTGGATTAATAGATGTGGTATTAATCAATTTATTATACGGAGCGAAATAAGAGTAGCTTATTTAACCACATTTAGGATATTTATTGCAGTTAAGATACTTTGAAGATGAGTTTATTTGATAACACGATGACTAGAGCATTTTCGTATTGTACTTATCATACAATGCTGACCAAAAAATAATAATGTGAAGCAGAATTCATTCAAAACATTCTAAAAGACCAAATTAGAATAATCTTTCAAAGGTCGTTAATTTTACTTGAAGATGTATTGAAGTTTTTGAATAACCTGTTTTAAGTGAGTGCTAGCATCGTACATATTCCAGTAAAATGGATATAAAAGATATCAAAAGGACGACCTCAAACTAGAAAGATACAACAAACGTGATGATTTTACTTTCCAATGTCTTTTAAAATTTTTTCGATGTAGTATTAGTTGTCAGGAATTAAATCCGTGCAAACGATTTAATCATTTCAGGATAACGATTTTGTTCCTTGATCACAATTTATTACATTCTTGATCTTTCATTTCACAGTTCATATTCTTGCGTTTCCATATTGTTCACTGAACAATTAAAATATGAATCAGGTTATAAGGATGCTATTGCAAGAATCAACCAACATGCTGTTGCTAAACACTTTTATGAATGAAAATCACCTTCCAGTCCTTACAACAATGATAGAAGCAAACATGATGTATAAATGAATGACCATCAATGATTAGGTCAACCCTAAATTACAACGGTATATCAATAAAATTGTATTACACAGCGTTAGTTATGAGCCAAATCAACGACTGCAACGTCAACTGCTGTCAAAGGTATGGCTGTCATGGCAGACCGATTAACACCATTTCTTTTCTTCCATAAGCTTAAATTCCAAAGAAACCACGGCAGAAAATTATTAACAGTTACCCTTTTTAACCTCACAATTGCCTTAACAGACTGTAAAGTACAGGTCAGGAGCAAAATCAGTAGACAAACTGAAATGAAAACATACCCCACAGAACTGTTCGACCTCCTGTCAATCATTTGGTGTAGGTTACAAACAGTCATGTATGAGGAAAAAACGTAAGAATAGGGTTGTTTTTAAGACAACATTAATTAAACATTAAAAGTGACGTACTCATTCATCTTTTAAACTACAAACACTATCTAAATAACAAAGTTATGAATAAATTTATGATAACAACTGTTTCCAACAAGTATTGTATATTTGAATATCAAATTCAAAATATTATCTTTGGTTTCGAATATAATGTCCTCCAATATATTAAAGAAAAGACGGACGAGGTAGGTGATGTCAAGACTGCTTGATTTTAACTACCTCTTTTCATTGATCACATTCGCGCCCAATGTTTTGGATTTTTATATACAAAAACATTTCTGAGTGATTGACTCCTGTCTGGACCAAGCAGCGTTAACGTTGCTGTCAATTAGAATGAAAATATATATGTTATCATTTAGAAACTTGACAAACAAATGAGACACAACTTTAACAACGTAGTAATGTCTTTTCCAATGATTGATAACACCTTTTTACGGGTAATTGCTGTTTTTTTTTTTAACTTTTCCTTCCATTAGGTCCTTTTTGTCTTATTTATTTAATGAATTTTAATGTTTAGATAATGTTCTTTTATGAATTGTAATTTGGTGTCTCTTTGTCTCTAGTACATTGTACTACTGTCTCAAAACAGTAATACTTGTTCATTGTGATATTTCATCTTGCGCTTCAGTTGAACACATACTATTATCATTATCAATGCATTTGATAGTGCCGAACTTTTGATACTGAGGAGGACTTGGAAATCTATAATTATCCTCTTTCTAATACTGGAATACATTATAGGTTCAGTTAAACGTACAATACTAATAGTCCTTATTACCAATGTCATTTCAACTGATCGGGTGGAGCTTACGTTTTAATTTGCGTAAGGACAGTCTATTTAAAGATGTGTGTGATTAGGATGATTGCCGTTATAATTATTACTGATTTCTAATCACCTATCACTGCCATCAAAGGAATTTACAAAAGAATAACTGGACACTTCATTGATGAGTTTATCCTAAAACACCTATCTATAGATGGAATGGTTTATTATGAGCGAAACGGTTAAACTCCGCCCAGTCAAGTGAAATAAATTGAGTAATACCTTTACTTCTTTATCTGTGTTATTACTCAGGCTACTCAGGCTATACAACTATCAAGCCGAAATAAAACCACTGATGGTGTATTTTCATTTGCAAGTTACAATTTAATTGTTTCACAAGTAAAACAAATTATTTGAGCATTATCTAATAACTGCTAAAAATTATCAAATAACATGATAAATTAACTGTTAAGGGAGTTCGCTTCTCTTTTTCAAAATAATTAACTTTTCAAAACACTAGTTTATATTGATAGGGGATTATTAAAGGAATCAAAAGAGCAAAAAAAATATATATAGGTCAATGGACTTGTTTTCGAGACATTAGTCATTGAAATTTTGGCGGGAAAATATTCTCTCTTGACTTTTCATAGCTTTATCATTGACAAGTTTAAGGTCTTAAAAACGATGCAAAAATAAAAAAAAAATATAAGACTTTTACAGATGGCTTAACATTATACATGTAAAGATTTATAAAAAGAAAATAGGGGTCAATGGGCATGTTTTTTAAGGCATTCAAATGAATAAAACCAGAGGATGCAGAAAATCTAATAAAAAAAACCAAAACATGAAAAGCAAACTTCCTTAACAAAACTTTGAATTTTTGGAAAAAGTAACGCTTTTCTACCTCAGGAAAAGATTACCTTAGCTGTATTTGGCAAAATATTTAGGAATTTTTGGTCCTCAATTCTATTCAACTTCGTACTTTATTTGGCCTTTTAAACATTTTTTGATTCGACCTTCACTGATGAGTCTTTTGTAGACGAAACGCGCGTCTGGCGTAAATATAAAATTTTAATCCTAGTATCTATGATGAGTTTAAATGAACCAATAGTCATCATACTCACTGAAACCCATTTCTATGGATGAACGGTTTTCTGTTCGCTTTTATGTATGCATCAAAAGAAAAAGGCGTATCGGCAATGCACTTATGATAAAGCAATGAAAAAGGAAACAAGAAAAGAGGTAACTTGTGTTTCTATTAATTTGGTATCTATATTAAAACCCCATATTTCGAACAGGTTGTTTATGCTAGTGTGTTCAGAGTTTCCAATGAAATTATGTTATTTTTTTTATTTTTAAGATCATTGAAGAATAGTCCACCAATGTCCCGTTTTTGACATAAACTCCATTATATACATTGTTTTTGTATTGTTAAACGTTTTCATTATTATCCTACAAGAAATGTAGACGTGACATTGCTTACAATTCAAATTTCCGAATGGCGCAACACCTACAAAAATAGTTTTTATGCGCTGATTATCGAACTCGTCAAATATCTTTTCATAGTTAGTTCTTATGTTGTACTGTTACATTACTGTCCCAGGTTAAGGGGAGGGTTTGGATCCAGCTAACATTTTTGATGACGCCACATTCAGTATGTTATTGAAATAGACTATTTACCGGATTTGTTATCTCATAAGCAACACGACTGGTCCCACATGTGGAGCAGGATCTGCTTACCATTCCGGAACACCTGAGATCACCCCTACTTTTTGGTGGGGTTGGTTATTCTTTAGTTGTCTATGTTGTGTCATGTGTACTATTGTTTGTCTGTTTGTTCTTTTCATTTTGAGCCATGGCGTTGTCAGTTTATTTTCGATTTATGAATTTGACTGTCCCTCTGGTATCTTTCGTTCCTCTTTTATTGTATGCCCCAAAACAGGAACCTGTAATTCAGTGGTTGTCGTTTGTTGATGTGTCGCATATTTGTTTTTCGTTCATTCATTTTTCGTACATAAGTTAGGCCGCTGGTTTTTCCATAAAATTTATTTTACCAATGATTATAACTCATTTGATTTACTTCATCAGCATTTTATTTTTAAAACCTGGGACGAATTATAAGTTTGCGAGCGATTACAAGAACAATAAATAGGCGGATTGACAGAGGGTGGGGATCAGGAATTGTATGTTCATCCCTTAAATCTGGTACTAACCGTGTTGTGGTGGAGAACCGGGAACAACAATGTATATGAATCCCTTGAACATTCGTGAGATTGAAAAAGAAATTAACAATTTGATATATCCATAAAATCACTTTTCTTTCAGTCCTTGAAATGTCTGATATATTTTTACTTCTATGAACATGTTTTATTTCAATTAAGGCCATGTCAGTAAGTACTTAAGATCCAATGTAATGTTGCAAAGAAAAATGTTTTAATAAGATTAGTGTTAAATGATATGTTGCATGATATTTATATCAAGAAAACAATTTTCTTTTAACAAATCATTGGTTCCCTTGGCAACACATTGCTTTGCCGGCGATACTTGTTAACATCTAACCGCCATTCGACATGGTAGAATATGCTTTTTGTTAAGAAATAGTCAGAATTCATATTGAAAGACCATTGCAATTACATAATATTTACAATATTGAGCACTGAAATAATTTTGATACGTTGATATGGAAACCAGATTGCAAGGTGTTTGAATTTTAAAAATTAAAAAAAAGAGAAATTAATTGCTTTCATTATAAAATACCAGACAGAAATTTCATTTTCCTCTATTGTATTCA
Source organism: Mytilus galloprovincialis (assembly GCA_037788925.1). NCBI lineage: Eukaryota > Metazoa > Mollusca > Bivalvia > Mytilida > Mytilidae > Mytilus > Mytilus galloprovincialis. The sequence continues at coordinate 104,005,847 of CM075330.1, forward strand.
TTGAAATATTTGTACGACATATAAACTGAGAAACACTGGGCAAGTTTTCATAAACTTTGTGTGGATCTTTAAAAAATCTAACTGGGTTTGTACAATCGAACTGAATTGCTTGCGACAAAATTTCAGAGAAAATATGATTGCCAAATATATTCAAGTATTAACCTGAGATAATTATAAAATTAGGATTACATCATATATGTATTTTTTATCAGAATCAAAGGAAACGTTTGTGAGAACAGATTTGGTTCGGACGGAATATTCTAGTGCAATGACTATCAAATTGAGAATGGAAATGGGGAATGTGCCAAAGAGACAACAACCCGACCATAGAGCAGACAACAGCAGAAGGTCACCAACAGGTCTTCAATGCAACAAGAAATTCTCGCACCCGGAGACGTCCTTCAGCTGACCCCTAAACAAATATATACTGGTTCAGTGATAATGAACCCCATACTAAACTCCAAATTGTACACAAGAAACTAAAGTTAAAATAATAATAACTAACAAAGGCCAGAGGCTCTTGACTTGGGACAGGCGCAAAAATGCGGCGGGGTTAAACATGTTTGTGAGATCTCAACCCTCCCCCGATACATCTAGCCAATGCAGAAAAGTAAACGCATAACAATACGCACATTAAAATTCAGTTCAAGAGAAGTCCGAGTCTGATGTTAGAAGATGTAACCAAAGAAAATAAACAAAATGACAATAATACATAAATAACATCAGACTACAAGCAGTTAACTGACATGCCAGCTCCGGACCTCAATTAAGGTAGCACAATACAAAGATTTTATAACTCCAACTCCCAAGTTTTAAAATGCTGTAACTTTCTTGATAATGCTTGAACATTTAAAAAAGTGGTAGTTTTGGATAGCTTACAGATTACTCTTTCAAATTCATGCAATGCTAGTATTATGCAACAATTATGTAACTAATTATAATGTTAACTGTGTCTAAAATATTTTTCACCAAATTTCCACATTCAAATGAAATTAGCTTCTGCATAGGTATCCCTAGAGGGTTGATTTTATTACATGTTGTTCCTAAGGCCATTATCTACAAAAGGGTGTCTCAGATTTTAGATAGAATATATAGACCAAATTTTACACCTAATTAAACATTATCTTCTTTTATGTGGTTAGGATGTTTACACTAATTAGAGATTTATGAGAGAATGGAATACCATAGAGACAATCTGAGACACCCTTTTGAAGCCGATGATGTGTTGATTAAGATTTCGTTAAAATTTTCTGTATAGTTAAAGAGATGATAGAGCTAAATTCATTCAAGTGAACTTACCCAGATTTTGCCACTAATTACATAATAATATGAATATCAGGCACAATCCTCCCCCTGATGGGTTTAGTATCATACCACCATAACAAATATGAGAAGAACATAACCCGTGTCATGCCAACAACTGGTTTATTAATAATAAATGTGTTTAGTTCCGATGCAAAGACCCCTATAAGTGAATCAGTATTAACGCCAAAATATGCAATCTTTAATGACATGACAACAGAATCGTAACTATATCCCTTCTTAATAAGTCTATTTAAAGGTTTTGTTAGCTTCTGAGGTGAATACTGACATTTTTGTGCTTTATAAAGAATATTTCCATAAAATATTGGATGTGAAATACCTGAACGTATAAGAAGTCTGCATGTTGAGCTATATTTACGAATGATGTCCTTATACCGATGATAAAATTTAGTAAATGTTTTGACTAGTTTGTGATATCGAAAACCCTGGTGTAATAATTTTTCAGTAATACATAAATTTCTGTCGTTAAAATCTAAAACATTGTTACATACACAAGCGAATCGTACAAGTTGAGATATATAAGCACCGTAAGATGGTGACAAGGGAACGTCACCATCTAAAAATGGATAATTAACGATAGGAAATGAGAAATCATCTCTTTTATCATAAATTTTAGTATTAAGCTTTCCGTTAATGATATATATATCAAGATCGAGGAAAGGGCAGTGGTCATTGTTAGCATTAGCTTTATTTAAAGTAAGTTCAACAGGATAAATTTCTTTAGTATACATACTGAAGGCGTCATTATTGAGAGCTAAAATATCATCCAAATATCTAAGAGTATTATTAAATTTGTGTATCAGATGTTGTTTCGATGGGTCTTTGCTGATTTTTGTCATAAATTGTAACTCATAGCAATACAAAAACAGGTCCGCAATAAGTGGTGCACAGTTAGTCTCCATTGGAATTCCGATAACCTGACGAAATCCATACGGAATCTCCAAAGCGAACAAAAATGTTATCTAGTAAAAATTCAAGAGCAGATATAGTATCAAAGCATGTCCAATTGACATAGTTCTTTTGTTTATTGCTACTAAAAAATGACCTAAAAGAGTTTGAACATATATATTCACATTCTGACTTTTTAAATGCCCATTTAATTAGGTGTGTGATTTTTTTCTTAATGAGAATGTGAGGCAATGTGGTATATAGGGTAGAAAAATCAAAACTTTGAACAGATTCAAAATCACCAATATAAGTATGCAATTTATCAAGTACTTCCAACGAGTTTTTGACACTCCAAAAGTAATTAATTCCACTATTTTCGAAGGCCTTATTTGAACAATTTATTATCAGGTTTTTGATTGTACCAATTGTACTGGTAAGAAGAATAGATAATTTAGTAGTGGAACAATGGCTTGAAGACGAAATAAATCTATATTTGTAAGGTGTTTTGTATAGTTTCGGAAGCCAATACATAGTTGGGACTTTCATTGTTTTTGGTTCTGCTTGTAAAGCAGTAGCTAAAAGTTTGTTTGTTACAGATGTCGTTTTCTGAAAATGGAGTCAGTTGGAATGTTGGTGAATTGGTGATTTCTTTTTGTAGAACCTCAATGTAAAATTTACGTCAAACAATAATAATATTATTAGCAGCTTTATCGGCCGGGACAAAAACAAATTCCTTGGCTAGTTCTTTCAGTTTATGTTTGATACGAGAAATAGGTTTATTGTGGTTATTGTTAAGAGTAAAATGTTCTTTAAAATGTTGAATACGTATATCAACAATGTTTATTAATGAATTAAAAAAAGAGTCCAAAGATTTTTTGTCAGTTTTTCTCCTTTGAAACTACTGGACCAAATTAATCCAAACTTGGCCACAATCATCTTTGGGGTATTTAGTTTAAAAAATGTGTCCGGTGACCCGGCCATCCAACCAAGATGGCCGCCAGGGCTAGAAATAGAACATAGGGGTAAAATGCAGTTTTTGGCTTATAACTCAAAAACCAAAGCATTTAGAGCAAATCAAACAGAGTAAAAGTGTTAATCAGGTCAAGATGTATCTGCCCTGAAATTTTCAGATGAATCAGACAATTGGTTGGTGGGTTGCTGCCCCTGAATTGTTAATTTTAAGGAAATTTTGCTGTTTTTTTTCTTATTATCTTGAATATTATTATAGATAGAGATAAACTGTTAACAGCAATAATGTTCAGCAAAGTTAGATCTACAAATAAGTCAACATGACCGAAATGGTTAGTTGACCCCTTTAGGAGTTATTGCCCTTTATAGTCAATTTTTAACCATTTTTTCTAAATCTTAGTAATCTTTTACAAAAATCTTCTCTGAAACTACTGGGCCAAATTAATCCAAACTTGGCCACAATCATCATTGGGGTATTTAGTTTAAAAAATGTGTGGCGTGACCCGGCCAACCAACCAAGATGGCCACCACAGCTAAAAATAGAACATAGGGGTAAAATTCAGTTTTTGGCTTATAACTCAAAAACCAAAGCATTTAGAGCAAATCTGACATGAGTAAAATTGATTATCAGTTCAAGATCTGTCTGCCCTGAAATTTTCAGATGAATCGGACAACCTGTTGTTGGGTTGCTACCCCTGAATTGGTAATTTTAAGGAAATTTTGCTGTTTTTGGTTATTATCTTGAATATTATTATAGATAGAGATAAACTGTAAACAGCAATAATGTTCAGCAAAGTAAGATTTACAAATAAGTCAACATGACTGAAATGGTCAGTTGACCCCTTTATGAGTTATTGCCCTTTATAGTCAATTTTTAACCATTTTTCGTAAATCTTAGTTATCTTTTACAAAAATCTTCTCCTCTGAAACTACTGGGCCAAGTTCATTATAGATAGAGATAATTGTAAGCAGCAAGAATCTTCAGTAAAGTAAGATGTACAAACACATCACCATCACCAAAACACAATTTTGTCATGAATCCATCTGCGTCCTTTGTTTAATATTCACATAGACCAAGGTGAGCGACACAGGCTCTTTAGAGCCTCTAGTTGATTTGAAGTTGCACCCCTACTTTTTTGTGGGGTTCGTATTGCTTATTCGTTAGTTTTCTATGATGTGTTAAATGCACTATTGTTTGTCTGTTTGTCTTTTTTTCATTTTTAGCCAAGGCGTTGTCAGTTTATTTTCGATTTATGAGTTTGACTGTCCATCTGGTATCTTTCGTCCCTCTTTGTCACAAGAAGCTTTCATATATAAAGCAATAGTCAAGGATTACTTTATGTTTCAAATTGAAGTTTGTAAGATTAAAGAATTATAAAGGTTAAAAAAAATCATAACTAGAATTAAAAATCAATTGTATCATCAAAACAACTACATTTAGGAGATAACTGTATTGTATTTTAAGCTCCGACGGCTAAAGTTTACTGGCGACGAGTTAGCGGAGACAGTAAACGGGTATTTGCGACCATCAAATCCCCAATTGATGCCGTCGGAGCTTAAAACACAATATTGTTATCTCCATTCTAATGAAACTGACAGAAAACAACGTTAAAACATGTATTTAAAATCTGTCATATGCCGTCTGCGCTTGCGCGTACGTCCCATAGCATCAAGTGTCAATTGATGCCATGTAAGAAAGTGACGTTATCCAATCAAAATGAACGTTACAAACGTTGTTGCATTATAATTAAAAATCAACTGCTTTTATTTATTTACATATCGATTTAAGATATGCATCAATGCTGACAAAAACTAACAAAGCTCGAAATCTCTAGACAGCAATTTATTCCAAAACGTAAAAAGTGTTACTTTTAATTTGCATATCATGTGAGAATCTTACGTACCGACCAATACATGTATATCAGAACCTATCCCTGTTTTCCTTAACTTGCAGACTGTGTTTTATCAGAATCCGACAAATTGACTATTTTGTATGATTTTACATGTTGACGTATTTAAAAGTAACCACTGATTATATACATAGTTATTTAAAATGGTATCTGTTTTATATATTTCAGAACAATTCCATGAAAGAGGTCTTACAGAATTTAGGCAAATGTAAGGTAGTTTTACGACGTAAGGTCGAGGAACAGTAAATGTCTCAAAATTTTGCATACAACTTTGGCTCGCTGAACTACAACTGAAAATCAAAATAAATAATGCATTTTTTCTTTTATTATTAGAAATATTGCAGATTGATGTCTTTAAATGTGGGTGAACATTTGTATAGAAAGCACATAAAATCGGCGAAACACCTTCTGAATAGTTATCAAAGGTACCAGGGTTATAATTTAGTGCGCTAGACGCGCGTTTCGTCTACATACCACTCATCAGTGACGCTCATATCAAAGTGTATTTAAATAGCAAATTCTCTATTTCTACTCTAAAGAAAATATATGTTGTTGATAGACAATGGAAATGACAATATCTTGTTCAACATTTATAGGAATGTCCATCAAGTAAACGCATTTTTTGTTCATTTATTCTTATCATATCACAGCGTCACATGAAAAATATATGTTCGTGTGAATAAAAGATTACATTCAACAGTCATATCAAAAATATATAGATTTTTGGCTAGCGAGGACACATAATGTGTATTCTTTATTATACAAGATGTTTCTTAACTAAAATGTTTTTCATGATATAAATGCTCTTTTTTTCAGGCATATCTATAGCACTTATTGTTTATTTCCTAGTCGGAAAAATTGTTTCAAAATCGAAAACTACAGTTATAGCTGTACCATTAGACAGCAATACAATGGTAACAATGAAATCATATAAGAAAGGTTCAATTTGTCCAATTTGACAAGGCGGATTAGGAAATAGATTATTTCAGTTTTCTACAGCATTTGCTGCAGCTAAGTTTAAAGATATGGATGTTTTAATTCCTTCAGATGCCCAGATTAGACAAGTATTCGAAATAAATGTAACATTTACAAACACTAGCCAATTTTGTAAAGGATTACCAAAAGTGCTAGATAAAGCGTCCCCAACATATGATCGTACCATCTTAAATTTTAGTTCATCAAGTAACATTCAATTAGGGTATGGACTCCAGTCATGGAAATATTTCTATAAATATGACAAAGAATTAAGAAAACAATTGACATTTCAGAAGCATATCAAAGACGCTGCAAGACAAGAAATTGACAAAATATTGCAGAAAAGAAATATAACATCTCGTAAAGATGTAACTTTAGTCGGCGTTCATATAAGGAGAGGTGATAAAGTCGGTAATAATGACGGTTTCAATATTGCAACCCCCGATTATTTGAACAGGGCAGTTAATTCCTATGATACAAAATATAAATCGGTTTTATTTATTGTTATATCAGACGGTATGGAATGGTCTAAACATAATATGCCTACACATGTGCCGATTGAATATGTGTCTTTAGGGAAAATGGAATTGGATATGGCAACTGTAGTTCAATGCGATCATACGATTATGACAATAGGGACATTCGGCTGGTGGATTGGATACTTAACACATGGAGAAGTGGTGTACTTAAAGGATGCTGCCAGGAAAGGTTCACGATTTGAACGAATACTTAATCATGAAGACCATTTCTACTCAAATTGGCGAGGACTTTAATCAATTAAATATTAAAAAATCGGAAATTTTTTTTTTTTATAAAAATTGAAATATACACATGCGCCAAGGAGCTTTAAATTTGACGATTGATTTGCCTTTATATTGCGATGCTATATAGCTCTGCGTTGATTTATACACATTGTCCCCGTGCTTTGTTGTTGTATTTTCCACGTTAACACATATGGCAACAAATGTTTTTGATATATGTTCGAAAACATTCATGATACAATTTCAAATACATAGAGGACATGCATGTGGTCAGATCAGATACCATCATAAACAACGGCATTTTTATGCCCCACCTACGATAGTAGAGGGGCATTGTGTTTTCTGGTCTGTGCCTCCGTTCGTCCGTTCGTCCGTTCGTCCGTTCGTTCGTCCCGCTTCAGGTTACAGTTTTTGGTCAATGTAGTTTTTGATGAAGCTGAAGTCCAATCAACTTGAAACTTAGTACACTGGTTGCTTATGATATGATCTTTCTAATTTTAAAGCCAAATTAGACTTTGACCCCAATTTCACGGTCCACTGAACATAGAAATGAAAGCGCGAGTTTCAGGTTAAAGTTTTTGGTCAAGGTAGTTTTTGATGAAGCTGAAGTCCAATCAACTTGAAACTTAGTACACTTGTTGCTTATGATATGTTCTTTCTAATTTTAAAGCCAAATTAGACCTTTGACCCCAATTTCACGGTCCACTGAACATAGAAATAAAAGTGCGAGTTTCAGGTTAAAGTTTTTGGTCAAGGTAGTTTTTGATGAAGCTGAAGTCCAATCAACTTGAAACTTAGTACACTTGTTGCTTATAATATGATCTTTCTTATTTTAATGCCAAATTAGACTTTTGACCCCAATTTCATGGTCTACTGAACATAGAAAATGAAAGTGAGAGTTTCGGGTTAAGTTTTTGGTCAAGGTAGTTTTTGATGAAGTTGAAGACCAAACAACTTGAAACTTAGTACACATGTTCCATATGGTATGATCTTTCTAAATTTATTGCAAATTTAGATTTTTTATCCAATTTCACGGTCCATTGGACATGGAAATTGATAGTGCGAGTTGAGCATCCGTGTACTTAGGACACATTCTTGTTTTTCTGTAGATCCTTATTCGTTAAACTTATATTTGGCTGCTGTGATTAGATTGAGCTTTAATTAAATCAGAAGGATATATATTTATGTACTGTAGTACGACGCTAGATTAAAACTGACGTGGACAGGTAACATTTTTATGAAGCCTAGGTGGTCGTGTGGTCTAGCAGGACGGCTACAGTGCAGGCGATTTGGTGTCACGATATCTCAGTAGCATGGGATCGAATCCCGGCGAGGGAAGAACAAAAAATTTGCGAATTCAAAGCAAATTTACAGATCTATCATTGTTGGGTTGATGTTTAGACGAGTTCTATATATATATATTTCTCTAATTCTATGGAAATTTATCCCTTTCCGAACCCAATGTATAAAAAATTAATCAACGTGTGGTTGCCGATGATCTCAGAAGATCATTGGATGATTTAAGGGTCATGACCTTTTTAGCTAACTGGATGAATCAAAACATGCTATAACAGGTGTTAATGAAATTGACAACTTCGTGCAATGTGAAGGCACTCGAAAGGGATTTTCTGTTAACAAAAAAAGAATGTATTTTTTAATCATTAGAGAAACAGATTCTTACATAGTTACTCATGGATTATCGGATTTATCCAATCTCGATAGTTAAATTATAAATTTTAAAATTCTCGCCGATGCTCGAACTTTAAAATTGATAATTAAACTATCTCTATTGGATAAATCCGATAATCTACTCGTATCAATGTGAGAATATATATATATATATCAAGTACGTCTTAACCAGTAATAAATCTACGAAAGATCCGTCCACTGGACCACTAGTAAAATTGATGCACGGTTGAAAACACATATGATATTCAAAATTATTTTACATATCAGCACAGCAATGATAAATTTGCAAATTTGAGAAAAAATTATCGGTTGAAACTAGTTTTGTGGCTAACCAAACCTCCCGTTTATATCGTTGACAAATATGAATCATATCCTTATCAGACAGGTTTGGTGCAGGGATAAATGCCACAGAAGTATAATGAGGTTGATTAGGTACAGCCAAATTAACAACACTATATCAACGTAATGTAAGATGAACAAAATTATAAAATAGTATGCAAACCATGCTGCATGTCAACTTGGGAATAATAGATGGATCCTTTTAATGTATTGTAAGGCATTGTAAATACTTATGGAATTATCAATTCAGGAACAGAAATATTATCTTTTAAACTTTACGGTTGTGTTCTGACGCATAGTAACTTGGCTCGCAGCGAGCAAGTGAAACATTTTATATTTGTAATCAACGATATAGCATTAATTTACTATTTTTATGGATTTCACAGGCCAGAGTTTCACTTTTTTGCCCATAAATTACAGGGAGAGGCATTTCTTTAGCCAAAACATAGTTTTACAAGTTTTGTGTCTACATATGTTGGTACTAGGGGGATATTTATCCAGTAAAGTAAAGGGTTTTATGCGCAAGCTCTGGAATTTATGTGGACAATTTCATGTATATACAAATTATCTATTTGATATTAATCCCAATTTTGTGCTTCGTTTATATCTATTTTACCCTATATTATAATGATTTTACTATATTGAACCTTTTAGTATTATATGGTTCATTGAATCCAAATACTACATGTAGGCTCTTTGATATTTACTCACCACTGCCTATTGGACAAACTACTTTTTCTTAATAGTTGTTTTATCTGGTTCTCTCTAGTTTAACAGTTCACCTTTTTACTATATGTACTGTACTTGTTAACTATATTGTCAATGCAGAATAAGTAACACCAGAGAAAACACTATGAGCCGTAGCCAGTATTATAAAGTATTTACATTTCAGGGGTTTTGAAATCAATCTATGGTTAAAATTGAGAACGGAAATGGGGAATGTGTCAAATAGACAACAACCCCACCATAGAGCAGACAACAGCCGTAGTCCACCAATGGATCTTCAATGCAGCGAGTAACCTCCTTCCCCGGAGGAGTCCTTCAGCTGGCCCCTAAAGAAATATGTTACTAGTTCAGTGATAATGGACATAGTAAACTCAGTTTAAGAGAAATCGGAGTCAAATGTCGGAATAGGTTTCAACAGAAACTAAGCAAAATGACAATAATACATACATTAACAAATGTCTACTAGCAGTTACTGACATGTCAGCTTCAGAGGTCAATTAAACTGATTGAAAGATTATGGATGGCTCCATCATATGAATATCAAGCACATTTCCTCCCGTGAGGGGTTAAGTATTATACCATAATAAAATATATGAGAAGAACATAACCCGTGGCATGCCAACAATTGGTTCTGACTTATTTATATTTTATTCAGTTCCAATTAGTTTGTAAAATATATATTTTCTTATTTATCTGTAATTAATTTTCAATATTGTATAGTATCTTATATACTCGTATGGGTATGTTCAAATTACTTGAGGGAACAGTTTTCATTAGCGTTGATTAACAAATTGTTTACATTCAGAGTTGTCATATAACTGTATTTTGCATTATTATTTGTTTGCAATTGTGTAATTAAACATAATATACATTATTTGCTACAAAATGATATATTCATATGCATTTATATGTAAAGATGTATTTATTTGTCATCTGTGTATTTCAGTTCTGTCGTTGCCTTCTATGTTACATTTAGTAAAAGGTATGCAAGTTCTGCATTCAATTCGTCTGAGCCTTAATCCAGCTGGTCACGTTTAAAGTGAGTTTATCATTAGGTCTTTCTACTTTTCTGTCAAGTTCTCAATAGTGACTTTTGCTTGTATTTGCATTTTCTCCGACACTTTGAAAGATACATATAAAAGAATAAGTGCAAAATATTTGATTTATTGTAATAAAGATATGCTAAATTAAGTCTGATACAATTTAGTGTCATCTTATAGGAGTTGGTTCCCCTGAAATGTCTTGATATGAGGTTATTTGATTATAACTTCATTATAAAGCCATTTGACCTTGCACAAAGATTAGGTGAGATATGACCTTGAAAAATGACTACCGGAAGTGACCTTGAGAAAACCGGAAGTAGCCTTTTTTGCAATTTTTTCATATTAAATTAATCAGAATCCATATATTGTCATATATATACATAAACTGATCACTGAAGACTAAAAACGACTTCCAACAAACCGGAAGTGGCCAATTATCTCCCATTCTACATACAAAAGTATATAGAAACTTTATATTTTTGGAATCAGTGTATAAGAAGCTATCATATGAGACCGGAAGTGGCATTTATTTCACCGGAAGTAGCAATCTTTTCTCCCTTATTTCACTCAAAATTAGAATTAAACCATTATTTATCGCAACAGTATGAAAAAACTATCTTATCAAAATTTTTTTGATGTGGAAAGACTTTCAATTGTTCTCTGAACAATTGGTTTTTAATTGTTATTTTTTTCTTCCGCCAAATTTTGTTCTTGCAATAAATGTTTGTTTTGCAATATGTCGCTTAGATATTTCTGATTTTGTATCGTATAGTGTATGCGCTTTTAAATTTCACCCTGCTAAGCCGAATCATTTTCTTTGTAAGAGTTATCTCCCTATTCACTGTTAATCATCTGTGTGCATCTCCTTCGTAACAAAAAAGATATCAACAAATTTTTTTTAACAAATTGTTCGTTACATCCTCATTATTTTTTGGCTTATTTGGATCGAAGCGAAGTTTTATAGGAGTTATCTACCTTCATAAAATAATTTATCGGTATGTTTTTTTTAACTCGACAATCGTTAACCGTATAACCCTGGAATGTTTTAATTTGAGGTCCCTAGGTCCTAACTTACAAAATGAGGTCAAGGTCAAAGGTCAAGGTCAAGTTCTCAATTGTGACTTTTGCTTGTTTTTGCATTTTCTCCGACATTTTGAAAGATACATATAAAAGAACAAGTGCAAAATGTCTGCTTTATTGTAATGAAGATATGCTACATTTAGTCTGATACAATTTAATGGTATCATATAGGAGTTAGTGCCCCTGAAATGTCTTGATATGAGGTTATTTGATTATAACTTCAACTAAGTTCATTATAAAGCCCTTTGACTTTGTACAAAGGTAAGTGACATATGACCTTGAAACATGACTACCGGAAGTGACCTTGAGAAAACCGGAAGAAGCCTTTTTTGCAATTTTTTCATATAAATGTACTCAGAATCCATATATGTTGTAATATAGATACACACACTAATAACTGAAGACTAAAAATGACTTCCAATAAACCGGAAGTTGCCAATTATCTCCCATACTACATACAAAAGTATATAAAACTATATAGTTTTGGAATCAGTGTGAAAGAAGCTATCATATAAGACTGAAAGTGACATTCATTTCACCGGAAGTAGCATAGTATCTCCCTGATTTCACTCAAAAGTATAATTAAACTATTATTTATCGCATCAGTATGACGAAACTATCTAATTATCAAAATTTCTTTGATGTGGAAAGACTTTTAATTGTTCTCTGAACAATTGGTTTTTAATTATTTACATTTTTTTGTGTACAATGTGTTACGGCAGTTAATGTATGTAAATACTAATGCGTTACCTTTTGCATGCTATATATGTAATTCCCGTTTTCATTTTTGGTATCCAAATATTCATATTTAAACGTCAGATTTGCCTGGTATACATAGGGAAATACTCTAACTGCAATTGTTTTTTGACCGAGACTTTGTCGTCTGACATTTTGCGGGGACCGGAACATATGTTTTTATATCTTTAGATTTGAACAGTTCTTCAAATAAAACTGTTAGCATTCAAAAGATCACTTAATTAATCAAACTTGGATACATTCAAAAGGTACATACATTTACACTGACGCAAACAATAGAAGACGGTGGACGCTCGTTCAAACATCAAAAAAACTTTGGAGAGCCGATAGTGACAAAAGTATCTCACTAATACTCGATTACAAGAGATCGCTCAATACATACAAATTAAACATTCTGAGGACCATACCTGATATTGGAACTAAGGAGGTTTGATACGAATGTACAGGTGCTCCAGGAGTCATAAACTGTATATAGGAGTTAATATGGTAAACTACCAAGCATAGGACAGGATGCTCTTAGGTGGCTTACAATTTGGTGTCAGAATTGGAATGCAAAATATTTAATTAGCATCCAGGATACCAACCTTGCAATAACCTATCAGCTTAACATTGTGGTTTAAACCCAACGTGGTGGATTTGCTGTAAAAAAATTGATTATAACTATGGAATATGAAACAACATATAAAAGTAAAACTCTTTATTTAGAATATGGCTGATGCTGGTAGGAACTTCCCACACCCTTAAATTTCCTTAGCGAAAGCGATTTTCATAACGTAGGACAAGGGGATCAAATACATACTGATGACAATGACGATTCTAATAGGGAATCTATTTTACAAGGTCAAAGTGATGAAGTAGCACAGAGAGGGGTAATCATAACATGCATGTGCTGGTTTAAGTTGTTTTATGTCATGTATCTGTTTTCATTCTGTAGTTAGTCACCACTTCGGTTTTATCATGTATTTCTATTATATAATTATTTTTAAAATGTACTGTTTGCAAATATTTGAATTTTTCTATAGAAACTTTATCCCAGGCAGAAAACTTTAGCCGTATTGGACACAGCTTTTTGGAACTTTTGTTCTTCAGTGCTCTTCAACTTTGTACTTGTTTTGGCTTTCAAAGATTTTTCATCTGAGCGTCACTGGTTAGTCTTGCTTGTGTGGACGAAACGCACGTCTGGCGTATTAAATTTTAAACCTGATACCTTTTGTTGGCTATTATTCGTGTGTTTCTCTGTCCTATATTATCTCCAATTTATTTGTATTGTAGTCCTGTCATGTAATGTTGTCATTTTAATGTTATATTTAATATTACCATTAAAGCGGGAGGTCTGGCATGCCACAAAACCAGGTTCAACCCAACATTTTTTCTTAAAATGTCCTGTACCAAGTCAGGAAAATGGTCATTGTTACATTAAAGTTCGTGTCTGTGTGTGTTACATTTTAATGTTGTATTTCGGTTGTGTCGTATTTCTCCACTTATATTTGATGCGTTTCCCTCAGTTTAAGTTTGTAACCCGGATTTGTTTTGTTTGTCAATCGATTTATGAATTTCGAACAGCGGTATACTACTGTTGCCTTTATTTATGCAACTTATGGCTCATCAAAGGTAACACTTAAACCTGAACACTTTTCTGGAAAGGATTGTTGGGAGGAATATTCGCATTTTGAGGATTGCGCTGAATAGGGACAATGGTAAAATCGGACAAAACTGTTGTTTTTTAACAGCTAGCTATAGCTTGAGGTGTCAAGCAAGGACAGACTACATTATCTTGTTTCCTGACGATAGGTATACATACCAAATGATAACACATACTCGGGATTCATTAACATTCGTTGAATACCAATTTTCGTGGATTTCGTGGGTACAAGAGAACCACGAATTTTAACGTTTAACGAATTACAAATATTCTTAAGGAATTTATGCAGACTTTGCCAAAACCAGGAAATTAAATATCCACGAATATACAGGTTTTCCAGAAGCTTCGAAAATTGATACCAGGGGCAAGCATAGATGAAGTGGGCGTGACATAAAGCAGCTAGCGCAAAAGGCATTACATGACCTTGACTTAGCAGCGCAGGATTCTCTAGCATTAAACCAGTTTTTTGAGGATATAACTGTATTGACAAGGACTGGCAAACAATAGCAGACGTTGTTGATGTTATAGAGAGGTACGGGTCAATACTCGGGGATGGAGACAAAAAAAAAAAAAAAAAATCAACAACCAGAGATGTGGAGTGGAAGGACATTGAAGGACTCATGAGTGAAAAAGGATTATCAGAGCAGTTTGCAGACTTTACAAGGTAGGATAGCAAAGATCAAGGAAATGATGCATGAACTGGTTTGCAGGATAGACACTAATGTAACATACAAACAACAAAACAACAGACACCTCAATGGCAACAACAACAAGAAAAACAACAATTGCAACAAACAAGAACAACAACAATTGCAAAAACAACAACCACCTTGGCAACAACAGCAACCATTTCTTTTTATAACGGAAAGGAAACTCATACATATATAAACACCTTTGAAGAATTCAGATATATTAATGGACATTGAATGCACTGATGGTCTACAGTTACCATATCTTGGATATACGGAGGTTGAATTGGAAATACCGGGACACTAGCAAAAACTCATGCATACTATTGATAGTACCAGACAACAGATACAACCAGAGAGTACCATTCTTGCTTACAACAAACGCACTTGTAGCAATCATGAACACTTTTGCACTTGAGGTCGGACAAAGAAATTTTCAGAACAGTTGCCTTACTGCACCATAGTACCTTACATTCTGCTGAATTTCACTACATGAATGAGAACTTCTGTGGATTAACA
This sequence comes from Mytilus galloprovincialis, assembly GCA_037788925.1. Classification (NCBI taxonomy): domain Eukaryota; kingdom Metazoa; phylum Mollusca; class Bivalvia; order Mytilida; family Mytilidae; genus Mytilus; species Mytilus galloprovincialis. The sequence continues at coordinate 104,021,156 of CM075330.1, forward strand.
ACATATTTGGAATCCGCAAGAGCGCAGAGGTCAAGAATATGAATGTTCCAGCTATAGTGCCTAATAAGATTTTGTGAGGTAGACGAAATTGACCTTAAACGATCGTGTTGACTTTTTGGGTCCCAACATAGGTAGATCGGACATATTTTGACGTTATATAATGACTTCTTTAGTTTGGGATTTATTGTAATTAGTATGTTCCTATGAGACTGAAAAATGATATTTTTTTTGTAAGATTATAATATGTTTACCTGGCGTAGCCGTGCGTAAAATGTATGTTGGCATTTCTCTTCGAAAAATGACTTGTTGATTGGAATAAAACTTCTTATTTCTAAACTTTTTTTCTGTTTTTCTCCGCAATTGCCTATTAAAAAATAATCAATCTACTGTGTATTTGGAGAAAATTGTGAAAATAGGAGAATTGGCAATTCTTACCTTCCGTACCTATACTTCCATTGATAAAACATAACATGGACTCATCCAGTGTCCAGTTTGAAGGTCATTTTACTTACTGTCACATTCATGCACGTTCTGATTTAACCAATAGTCATGTACGAAAAGCATAAACAGTTTGAAGGTAAACTAGTAATAATTTAATCCAATCAAATTCCGTAATTTTCAATAACAATGACCGGTCCACATCAGAATAAGTAATAGGGGTAAACTGGGTAGGGAGAAAATGTAAGATATTCAAAGTTTATTTTTTTGCAATAACGAATAAAAATTTGTCAAACCAAAGTTTTGCTATCATTTCATAAACATGTCGTTGTGTGTTGGTACAGTTTTCGGAACTTTCATGTATGTATTTAAGGCAATACAAAGTTTGGGCTTCAAAAGTCCACATAATTATTGACTTTATACAGAAAATTCGTCCTTTTAAAACATAAAATGTTTCACAAACAATACGTGACTACAAAGTAAAATCATTTCTCAAAACACTGCAAACATTTTCATTACAATTGGTATAGTAGTATTGTCATAAAGTGCGTTTAATTGAACAGTGGTATAGCAAACATCGAATTCCCTCACAAAATCTTGTTAGGCACTATAACTCCATCTCTTTGACTGAATATTTGGACAAAGATATACCTTATTACCGCATAACAGCTGTGAAACATTCCTCTGTATTGGCAAAGGACTTCAAAGATTTTCATATTGAGTCAGGACTTGTCAACTACCAACATAAACAGAACGGACCAATAACTATCAAAGTATCCAATGTAACCACAAAGACAATCAACTTTCAACAAAAAGCTCGCATCTGTGAACTTCCACTAGTATCACTTGGATATCAACACGATGAGCCACCAGAGAAAGAGGTAGTCAACAACATGAATCAGATAGAGCAACCTATCAGATGATTAGTATGGCCAAGGATACTAACTAATTCCTTCATATTTGGACCTATTTTCAAAGAAAGACGATGATGTAAGTAATACAGATAGTGTGCAGTACCGAATAGATCTGATAGATGACAAACCCTTTAAACAGAGATATAGGAGTATACCACCTTCCGCCTAGGACGAAGTTAGAGCTCACCTTTGACAGTTACTGGATGCTGGGAGTATCAGGCTATCACGCAGTCTATTTGCCTCCAACGTGGTCTTGGAGAGAAAGAAAGACAACAGCCTTAAACTGTATGATGATTACCGTAAAAACAGATAGTTACAGCTTGCCGAAAATCGAGGAGCTTCTTGATTGTCTTGGAGAGAGTATCTTTTTTAGTGCCATAGACTTACAGTCTTGATATTATCAGGTAGGTATGTATGAACAACACATGGAATGCACAGTATTCACCGTTGGACCATTGGGCTTCTACGAGTATAACAGGATGTTTTCCGAACTAACCAACAGTCCAGCTACCTATCAAAGATTGATGGAGAACTGCTTAGCAGTGTATCACCTTAAGATCTGCTGCTTATTCATAGGTGACATCATTGTATTTTGCAAGACATATGAGGAACATCTACACTAGCTGGAGCTAGTATTAGAACGGATACGTCAATCAAATCTGAAGTTAGCACAGAAGAAATGTTCATTCTTGAAGAGGAAGGTAAAGTGTGTCTACCAAATTGTTTCTGAATCTGGAGTAGAAATCGTTCCTGCAAAGACCGATAAAGTCGTTACTTGGCCAACTCCTGCATCACCAGAGGATGCACGATGATTTTTCGGATTCGTTCGGTATTATCGCCATTTTATACGGAACTTCAGCCAGATCCGCAGACCACTGACAGATATCACGCCCACACCTAACGGGAAGAAAAAAGGCAAAGGAAAACCAAAACCACAGAAAGATTGGCATTGGGGAGATGATGAAAATAGAGAATTTACCATCTCGAAACAACACATTACTTCAGTTCCTATTCTTTGATATGCAGATAGCACCCTTCCGTATGAGCTACATGCTGATGCTTCAAGAACCGGTTGAGAAGCAGTCCTTTACCAGGAACAACATGGACAGAAAAGTTGTATCAGCTGTGCCAGCAGGGGATTCACCAAGTCAGAGAAGAGCAACCCGCCATACAAGCTAGAGTTTCTTGCCTTGAAATGGGCCGTAGAGGACAAGTTCAGGGACTACTTGTTTGGAACCAGATTTTCCGTCCTTATTCAGCATTCGATTTCACCATAAAGTATTGTCCAGGAAATAACAACGGGGACGCTGATGCGTTGAGTCAACTACCCATCACTATGGAGTCTGTGAAAACTATATGTAAGTCAGTAAGCTCATCACCGTATACTGAATGTCTACCGATGGCATCCGATGTTATTGCAGAGGAGGACAGATCAACTGGAACATCATCATCGGAAATCATGATTGAAAACAAGTACAGACTAAAGATGAAATGGTGCAAAACTGGATAGATATGGTGAAGAAAGAACAAACACCAGCGAAAGGGGATAGCATACCGAAACAGTACCACCACCTCAAGATCATCGAGGGAACATTGTATCGTCAGGTGAAGGGCGATGATGGTATGATACAACAACTGGCGTTGCCTGCACCACATATCAGCTCTTTACACACAGACATGGGTCACCCAGGAAAGGACAGGACTCTATCACTACTGCGAGATCAGTTTTTTTTGGCCTGGTATAGCCACGGATGTTGAAGAGTACATTGCGCATTGTGGACGATGCACCAGGAAGAAGGTATTACCCAACCAACTTAGACAGAAAGAAGGTTATGACACCATAGCCCGTGGAAAGGTGACCGTGTTCCAGTCAAGATAGTGGCTTTTGGAAAACACAAGCTAGCAGACAAGTGGGAGATGACCCTTACACAATACATGCTCAGCTAAATGTGGATATACCAGTTTTTACTGTACAGAAGGAACATTGCGAGGGAAGGAAAAGAAACCTTCATAGGAATCTCTTACCACCTATCGGATATCTGACAGACACTGAGCAACAAGTACAGAGAGAGAAAACCCGTACGAAAACCACGATTGAAGAAGAAACAAACTACACCTATCACATCTATTAGACCGAAGAGTCATGGGGTACATTCAGATGAATCGTCTGATGAGGTGACACTTGAGCTTGTAATAGTGGATCTGATGCTAGCAGTGGCAATACCATCACTGAGGAACAGCACGATGACTTCAAATGTGACCGTTACAACTGAGGAGTCTGATTCTGACGGCCAGCCCATTCACATGAGGCTACAAATAGGGAAGCAGAAAGGACAGAGTCAGAGTCGGTTATTAGAAGCGCGTTGACAGTCAGTAGTGAAGATAGTCAGCAGGAGGAAAGTCAGCAAGGTAAGCTAAGTGTATTTTTGTTATGTTCGTATTTTAGTTTGTTACTATTTTATGCTTACGGGATTTTTTTTGACAGTTTGACTTATTGACAGACGACATTTTCTACTGGTTTGGGTAACTTTGGTTTGACTGTATTTTACTTTAAAGGATTTTTTTATGGTTTATTGGACCGCACACTTTCTTTATTTCTATTGATCATCATGTTTGGCGCTATATTTCTTGTGTTCTTTATGTTAGTCATAACTTTTGATATACTGATGGACATAGACATATGTGATTGATACAATTCTTAAGTTTACTAATATTCTTGTTTAGTGTTCTTTATTCTGTATACAGGTCAGTTATCCTTCTCTATTACTAAGTAAACGTTAATAGTCCAGATATGTATTATTTTACACAGAAAGGCTGTTTAGAATGAATAGGCCGATGTGTACATGTTGAATGCGAGAAGAATGCTTTAAAACGATATAAAACAAATAAAGTACAGTAAAGTATTATCTGTTTGATTAATTTTTTTTGAGACGTTATATTCATATTTTTATAAATAAAGTACTTTTAACTAATTTGGAAAATAATTAATCTAATACACATCGTGTATGCATTCGAGTGTTCCAGAATGAATGCGTAAAATACATTTAACGGTAAAGATATAAACATAATAAAAGTAACGTGGTATTAATTGATTATTTTAACTAAGAGTACAAATCGCAAACTGGTGGATTTTACAGTAAAACATGAATTACAACTTGTTTATTTGTTATACAGGTATATTTTAAGATATCCTGGGAAAATTTGAATCAACCCCAAATAGATAATTCAGGGGGCCTTTGCACCTCATGCGAGGTAAGCTAAGTGTTATTTTTTTCCTTTAGAGGACTTCGATGATTTTAAACGACACTTTGTGAACGTTATGCCCTGTCTGGCTAAAATTTTTACCAGTGGGTTTCAATGACTTGTTTTTGACATATATACATGTATCGGAAATGTTCCCTGAGTCGAGATTTAAAAGGACTTTGCTTTTACTGACAAATTGCTGTTTACAAGACTTGCATGTTATCATGACGAATCACTATATTAAGAGACCAAAAACACATTTAATCATTCAGCCTCTTCAGAAAGTCCATCAAGTGAAGGACCGAAACCGGTCTGGCTTAACTATCATAAGAAGCTGTTGTTAAGTTGTAACTGCATATATTATCCTATATTTTTTTTTATAAATGTTGTTTAAAAGTAACTAGAACTCATCCGCGAAATCGCGGGCATTTACAGCTTGTAAACTGTTGTAGGATGAAGTTTTGTAAAAAACGTTATGTCTTGAAATTTTCAGAAAAGATATCATAAGCCCTCTGCCTTTTTTCCAAAGTCGGTTATTTGTTTCCTTTCTGTTACATTCCATTATTTTTGCGTTTCTGGCCTCAAACCACAATTACTCCTCCGCTACAATGCTTTTTTTGGTGAAAATCAAATTCGATTAAAAAAAATTGCATCGCTTTAAACATAAAATAAATGTAACTGCTTATATACCATTATTATTCTAATAAAATATGCTTCTAGGAAAATCCATCAGTGATTTTTCTTTTTGAAGCTCTATTTACATGCAAATAGTAGGATTTGAATCTTAACTAAATGACTAAGGCGAATTTCTACCCTTCTTTCTTTTTTGCCAAATCACTACTTTAACTTTAAACAATAATTTTTTTCACTTGTTTTACTTATGTCAATATAATTGCAAGGCCGTAACTATCATTGAGGCAAGCGAGACAATTGCCTCACTAAAATTTCGACACTTGTGGTTTTTTTTATGGTAATACGAACTATAATATTAGTCATTTGTTGTTCTGTCTCAACCTTAATTTCTATAACTTCCATTCCATTTAAATTATTCTTCCTGGATATAACTCAGCATCTCAATGATGTTATTCGATGATATTAACCTGGTTACGATAATCATCATGGATCTCTGGTTAAAAACAGGCTCTTGCAGAAAAAGAAAAAGCGATACTGAAGGTAAAGAAGGAATAGTTCTAATAAACTAATGGTGTTTGTGATTAGAACAGCTGGGGTTAATGAGTATTGCATATAACTTCATTGGAACTAATCCAAAAACTATATAAATAGACTGACAAATCAAGTACAGGTAATCATTCTCCGTTTTACCATATTTACTCGTTCTCCTTACAGAAAAACAAAATCTAAATAATATGAAATATGCATGGATTAGTTTTCCTTCCATGATTCTTTAACTTAAAATATGGAAAGAATATCCCATATTCCAATTTGACATTATTGAGGAACGGTCGGACCTTTAAAACGGGATGCATTTGTCTTTTCTAATTCGGGACTATGGAATTTCGTGTCTTTATATTCGGGGTGGGCAGCCTTAACCCATAACCCCAAAATTTATCGATTCTGGAACTAAAATATCTTACCACTGACTATTTTCAGAAATAATTTGAAATCACGGACCCAGAAGTATGTACCTATAGCGCACAAGTAAAGTAACTTTTACAGATAGAATCATATACATGTATCTTTCTCTATCTCTTTCTATCATTTTGTAATCATTTGTACCAAATTTAACTTGTGATTATTCTGCCTGTAATGGGCGTCTTTAATTGACAATAAAATATATTTGATTTGACTTTGAGTTCTGAATCAGAAACTAATTAATTAAGCAAAATCGGATTGACACATGTTCAATTAATATACATGATGGACCCTATCTCTTCAGAGGAACTTTTTACCTTTGAGTTATTGAAGACTGTATGTTGTCTATCTATGAGTATGTCATTGGTTTGTTGTCTTATTGATGTACATACCACATCTCCTTTTATTCATATATACAATTAATAATTATGAAGAAATGAAAAGAATCATTAACCAAGAAATACTCATATATTTTATCTTCATTAACTAATCATGGACACTTGACTGTATGAGTTTAAAGTATTGATTACAATGTTTTTTTTTTCTCGTAACAACAAAATCATTAATTATATCTGAGACCACTATGTTTTATAGTAGTCTCATATTATATACAGCATAAAAGAATGAGAAACAGTGAGAGATTGTAGTTGACATACAAAATGTTAATAGGGGAGATTATCAACCATTATAATCAATTCAATTCAATATTTATTGGAAAGAGCACAATAGAGGCGGTATCCAAATACAGACAATGAAAATATTAAAACAACATATAAATGAAATATAGATGCATGTATAGCAACATGTCATAAGTAAATTCTATGGGTACCATAACATTCTAAGTGTATTATATAAGTACCATTACATTTTAAACTGATATTGATACTATACAAATCACGATTATTCTAAATTTTCACTATTTTACTCAAAACAAACAATCACCTATATAAGATATATGTGTATATGCACACACTACTATAAAGGATAATTATTATTTGATGAAACAGTATGGTGGTCTCTCAAATCAAGAGCTTATTCAATATACATACAAATTATATAGATTACTTCCCTTGTTTATATGTTAACATTTTAAAATAATCTTCACATTTGAAAAAAAAACAGTTATACAATATAATACTTATTCCCTTGTAGGAATATGCAACAACCAACCAAAAATAAAAACATGCATACCAGATTTGAAATTTATGAACCAGAAAAAAATTAACTGAAATACTTAAATTTCAAATGGTTTGATGTGCATTTTGGGCATACCCTTACTTTCAGACTCAACGGAAAGCTGAATACTAAAATTTATGATAAAAGAGATGATTTTTCATTTCCTATCGTTAATTATCCATTTTTAGATGGTGACGTTCCATTGTCACCATCTTACGGTGTTTATATATCTCAACTTGTACGATTCGCTCGTGTATGTAACAATGTTTTAGATTTTAACGAGAGAAATTTATGTATTACTGAAAAATTATTACACCAGGGTTTTCGATATCACAAACTAAAATGTAGTTAAAACATTTACTAAATTTTATCATCGGTATAAGGATATCATTCGTAAATATAGCTCAACATGCAGACTTCTTATACGTTCAGGTATTTCACATCCAATTTTTTATGGAAATATTCTTTATAAAGCACAAAGGTGTCAGTATTCACCTCAAAAACTAACAAAACTTTTGAATAGACTTATTAAGAAGGGATATAGTTACAATACTGTTGTCAGGTCATTAAAGATTGCATATTTTGGCGTTAATATTGATTCACTTATAGGGTCTTTGCATCGGAACTAAACACATTTTTTTCAAAAACCAGTTGTTGGCATGACACGGGTTATGTTCTTCTCATATATGTTATGATGGTATGATACTAAACCCCTAACGGGAAGGATTGTGTCTGATGTTCATATGATGAGATCATAATCTTTCAGTCAGTTTAATTGAAGTCTGGAGCTGGCATGTCAGTTAACTGCTAGTAGTCTGTTGTTATTTATGTATTATTGTCATTTTGTTTATTTTCTTTGGTTACATCTTCTGACATCAGACTCAGACTTCTCTTGGACTGAATTTTAATGTGCGTATTGTTATGCGTTTACTTTTCTACATTGGCTAGAGGTATAGGGGGAGGGTTGAGATCTCACAAACATGTTTAACCCCGCCGCATTTTTGCGCCTGTCCCAAGTCAGGAGCCTCTGGCCTTTGTTAGTCTTGTATTATTTTAATTTTAGTTTCTTGTGTACAATTTGGAAATTAGTATGGCGTTCATTATCACTGAACTAGTATATATTTGTTTAGGGGCCAGCTTAAGGACGCCTCTGGGTGCAAGAATTTCTCGCTACATTGAAGACCTGTTGGTGACCTTCTGCTGTTGTTTTTTTCAATGGTCGGGTTGTTGTCTCTTTGGCACATTCCCCATTTCCATTCTCAATTTTATCTTGTTCCCGAAGAAGAACATTTTCCACTCTTAAACGGAAGTGCAGCACTTTTATATTGCTGTGAATATTTGGAATACTAATTAATTCTGAAATCGAGGAATTAGTCGGTAATTTGTACTGAAGTATAAATTTTATAAATGGAGGCACTATTCTCCAGATATCTTTGCTACTAGGAATTCTTTTGTCATTGCAAATGTAGATACAATTGAACATACAGACAAAGGGCAAGACCAGGAACTAGAATCAAACACATTCGAGTCATACTGTTTAGTTCTTAATCAGTCCCCAAGTGTACACATGAAACAGATATCCGACAGAATTTGATAGACACAGGTCATATTTAAATTGTTGACATAATGGAATCTGATTTTTCATCACATTCAGTTAATTTGATTAACCCATAGTGCAGAGGACCTACTATCCTCCTAATGATATTGACAACGATGACTCATGAAGTATTAAGCATAATTAATGTATTAAATATTACAGAAATTAGGTGATTGCCCAAACATTTTGACCAGTCTCTTTCGTATACTATTTTGTACTATATATTAAACAATGAATTCAAAATGAGTCTTAGAATTAGTATATCCAAAGTGCCATCTATGTATCAATAACAGAAAATATGGTAAGAAAATTGTTAGATTTATTTTAAGGAAGCACTAATTTAACTAAAAAAGTCTGATCATGGTGATAATAGTTTTGATAGTCGAGTTTTCATAGCACCAGTTGTGTCACAAGTATGTTTTCAAACTAATGTTTTTATGAATAACATTTTGTCATACACCAGATTCTTCAAAATTTTATTGCATGACATTTGTGTTTTGCACTAGTAATTTAACTTATTTTTTCATTTGGTAGTACTTATAAATCAGTACTGTTTTTTTTAAGTTGATACAAAACACGAGTTTTCTTAAACTATAGTGGATGTGTGGTCATGAAAACACAATGAGCTCTTATAATTTGGTATGAAGATAATGTTTAGCTAACCTGGCCCGAATGGCTCATATTTCTATACTAAAGCATTTAGAGCAAATCTAATGAGGATAAAAATGTTCTATCTGCCCTGAAATTGTCAGACCAATTGGGCAACTTATTGGGTTGCTGCCCCTGAATTGGTAATTTTAAGAAAATTTTGCAGCTTTTGGTTATTATCTTGAATATTATTATAGATAGAGATAAACTTTTAACAGTAATAATGTACAGCAAAGTAAGAGCTACAAATAAGTTCATATGACCAAAATGGTCAATTGACCCGCTAAGGAATTATTGACCTTTATAGTCAATTTTTACAAGATATTTTCCACTATCACTTCTTGGCAAGTTCATCATAGATGGAGATAATTGCAAGCAGCAAGAACGTTCAGTAAAGTAAAAATCTACAAACACATCACCAAAATACAATTTTGTCTTGAATCCATCTGTGTCCTTTGTTCAATATCCACATAGACCAAGATGAGCGACACCGGCTCTTTAGAGCCTCTAGTTATTACATTTTTTTACTTTTGCTTTTTTATTATTTAATGCTTATATAATCTTATAAGCTGCATTTGTTACCGTTTGCTTTTCAATTGCAGTTATATTTTGTTGTGCTTACTTGCTTTTGCTAAATATTGCTTGCTATTGCTTGCTTATGCTTGATTGGTTATTTCTTTAAAACAGTGAATTATGGTCAATATCTGAAATATTTATTGATGTGCTTAAATATTGTGAAGAAAATACACCAATAATGTTAAAAAATGATATATCACTGTTTTACGGACCATCCACACAGATAAGTTATGTATTCATATCTCTTTTTCGAAGAATCACTTATAGACAGTCGGACAAAGACTATACTTGAGAAATTAGTTGTTGTGTTGTGCTGGAAATGTGAACATTATTTAAAGAATTTTTGAAAGTATTATGAACCCAGTAACAACATTAACAAAAAACCTACATTTTTGGAAAGACTTTGGCAAAAGTAGATTTGAAATTAAAAAGTGCACCTTATTGCAATATAAATAGTATAGAAAATACAATAATTATGTATAGTGGTAATCAACCGGTTCATGGTTCGATAAAAAATCTTCTGATGATGAAAGAAATATTAAATCTGAGGCGAAAAAATCTAATATGATTAACATTGAAATAATGAAAGAGAGAAAGAGTATATTTTTAAAAGTCAACAGTTCAAGTATTCATATCTTATTTGATAATTTTTTTTATAACATCATGATAATCCAGTAAATTTTAAAGCAATAATTTAATCAAATTCATAATACAGAATTGAAAAGTATGATATTAACTGTGATAAGAACATTTAGAAACTATGTGTATTTTGTTTTACATTGAATTGACATATGTAAAATGCCTCTTTACACTATCAGATAAGGATGCATAAGAAAATCAGTTGTTTTAATAAAAGAATAGACTATAGATAGTACGTTGTATCATTGGTATCTTCCTTATACATTTTTTAATGTGAACTTTCCATTTTAAGTAGCAACATTCCAGCAGCACCTGCTTACGGTGTATACATCTCCCAATTGATAAGATATTTCCGTGCTTGCATTTCCTATCATGATTTTCTTGATAGAGGGTTGTTGCTCACAAGGAAGCTATTAGTTCCAAATGGTGAAGTTGAAATCATCTCTCCGTAAATTTTACGGACGCCATCACGAGTTGGTTCACCGTCATGGAACAACCGTTTCACAAATGATATCGGATATGTTCCTTACGTCGTAACTACAATCCACTTCCCTTTCATGAATTTGACCTACCGAATTAGACTATTTACCGGGTTTGTTTTAACATCACCAACACGACGGGTGCCACATGTGGAGCAGGATCTGCTTACCCTTCCGGAGCACCCCTAGTTTTTGTTGGGGTTCGTGTTGTTTATTCTTTAGTTTTCTATGTTGTATCATGTGTACTATTGTTTGTCTGTTTGTTCTTTTAATTTTTAGCCTTGGCGTTGTCAGTTTATTTTCGATTTATGAGTTTGACCATTTCTGGTATCTTTCGTCTAATTTGCAAAAGAAGGGACAAAGAACAAGCATTTTTCTAGTTTCCAAACAATAACTTGTATTTAATTGCATGGAAATCTCTAAAAATGAACTACAAGGTTCCATACCACAAAGGAGAGGCTGATATTTTTTTGGGGGTACTTTCATTAAGGAAGGAGGGGTTCAAAAATGATTAGGGGGGATTTCCCCCAAATCATTAGGGGGTTTATATTTGCTTTTTTTTTGAAAATTGCCTAGAAGAAATCTTTAACTAAACAGTATTGGGCAATAGCTTTTTAAGATCTTGGACCACATTAATTTTGTGTCAGAAACCTTTATCAATCAGTCTGTCAAAAATTTGATCACACTCAAAATTAAGACAGTATAAAGCTGAAAAAGTATGTCCAAACTTTCCCCGACTGTTCAGGATTTGACATCTGTGGTCGTATCAGGCAGCACTCAGCGAAGCATTTATTTTAAAAATTTACCTGTGACATCACGTTTTGTGTCGTTGATACATTCATTTGAAGCACAGTTCGCCATTCCATTATGATGTTTTTTTATAGCCGCAAACGTCTCTTTAGGTTTGTATAATGCTAAGAAGTCGTCGCTGTTGTCTGCTACTACATCGTCTTTCGTAGACACATTTGGTTTCCGGACAAAAACTTCAGTTGAAGCAAATGGATCTCTATGAAATTTTACTAGAGGGTTCAATACCCCGAACGGAAGGTTGGGATTATGGTACCAATCATTTAGGAATAAGGGGTCAGAAACAAGCATCTGTTGTTTCTGGACAATAACTTGTGTTAAGTGTATCGATCTCTCTAAAATTGTATGACAATATTCCATACCACAAAGGGAAGGCTGGGATTGAGTTTGGGAATAATTGACCCAAACATGCAGGAATCTGGGGCCAAAAATTAGCCAAAACAAACATTTTCTATTATGTCATTTTTTTTATCACAATCCAAATTCAGACAGTACCAAGCTTGAATATTGTGTCCCAACTCTTCAGGGTTAAACCTATATGGTCGTATCAGTCTGCGCTCAGCGAAGCATTTTAGTGTGCAATGTCGTCAATTTATTCATCCTAATTCGATTGGATAGATGCGTTCAACATAGTCACCAAATTATTTAGTGAGAGAATATCATCTATATAGCGGAAAGTAGAGTTAAAGGATGTTGCTAACTTCTTATCTTTCTTCTTAAGAAGTTAATGTATGAAGTCAGCCTCATAATAATAAAGAAACCAGTCGGCAAGATGAGGGGCACAATTGGTTTTCATTGGAATGCCGACTGTTTGTTGAAAAACACGTCCTCCGAACGTAACAAAGATGTTGTCAATTAAGATATCAAGCATCTTGATAATGTCAGTTTCAGAGAATCTTTTGTTTGAATCAGAGTGATCCTTTACAAAGAAGGATGTATCCCTCCCTAAGACAAGGGACGTATCTACGTTGGCTATTCTTTTTTTATGAAACAAAGCAATACCAAATCTTTCAATTTGTCTTTTAGTTTAGAACGTGGGAGACTTGTGTAAAGTGTAGAAAAGTCAAATATTTAAAACTATTGCAAGATGAAAGAGAGTTAGATTTTTATCTACTCTAAAATATCTTTGGAATTTGTTAGTATCCACATCTGATTCACGTCACCTAGAATAGGCAGTTGCACAGTAACTTTGAAGCCGGTCTTTGATTGCTGATAACATAGACATTAATAATTTAGAAAGAGGTTTCGTGGAGCACTTGAAAAGACCAAGCAATATACCGTTGTTTGTAAGGAAACTTATGTAGTTTAGGTATCCAATACAGTGATGGAAGATCCAGTTCTTCATCTTTGACTATTACTGTTTTAAGACATTAGATTAACGCATCAATAAGTATTTTTTGTAGATTACCAATGTAAATATAATTGTTGATGCGGATGGTTCAGATTTAATATTTTTATATAAACAGTTCTCTTTATATCACTTATTATTGTCACAAAATTAAATGCATGCGGTAAAAAAGAGAAAGAAACTGATAAAGGTGTGTCTTTCTCCATTTATTGTTTTCTTTTCAATAGGTTTATCACACATTACAACATATTATGGTGTTGAGGAAAGTAATATGAAAATATCACCAAAGTCTAAGGAAATGTTAAATACACATTAAAGGGTTTCACTCTTCAAAAATTAACATTATATTACTCTATAATATCCCAATTATTTTCTGTGTTAATTTAATCAATGCCAGCTGCAGGTTATGATTGTGACCTTTAATGCTGTATCACAAAGCTATTTACTACCAGATATTCAGAAAAACTGAGCAATATTACTCGTTTCTTAGGCATTTTTACAAAGGTTAATTTCAATAAACTCATCATAGATACCAGGATTATATTTTGTATTTACGCCAGACGCGAATTTCGGCTAAAAAAGACTTATCAGTGACGCTGGAATCCAAAAAATCTAAAAAGCCGAATACAGTACGAAGTTGAAGAACATTGCATTTGGGGACCAACTCCTGAGCGCCACTGGTGAGGCTGATATAGACATTATGCCCGTCGGGCGTACCAAATTAAGAAGCCTGGTATCCATGATGAGTTTTACTTGAATGCATGGATTGCTAATCTTATTTAAACAAAATATAACTGTAAAATGCCACAAATGTATCAAACTTTTGATTTCATTTCTGATCAATTTAGTTTTTTTACACTAGCAAACTACTACGTTTATTAGTTCCGTACCGACGAATGGTTCATTGATTTGGAATAATTAAATGTTGAAATGTACATTATGTACCTTAATTTATAAGCCAGAAATAATTCAGTCCTGTCGCTTTTAAAATGATTTGACCCCAAACATGCACAATGCTGTGAAATTAAAACTTTTTTTTTTTAACTTAAAAAGTTATATTGAATTACTGCTGATTATGATAACTGACAGACTGTCAGTGTGGCAATTTTGCGGTTGATTTGTTACTAAATCGTCTTTTGAGGTGGTCTATTATATTGATAAAAAAATTGAATTCTGAACTTTTTCTCGGGTTGCATTATTGGATCAAATATGATATAGTGTTATAGGCGTATTTTGTAAGGCACATTCATAAGTAACACTTAGTTAAACAGCACTATTAGAGACCCATATTTAGCCATACATGTTAACTCTCACTGTATAATAAATGTAGAAAATCTATGATTTTTCATGCAGAGAATCCTAGATATATCTAGAGGTAATTGTTAAAAACATAAAATGAAAGTAAAACCATAATAAAAAATTGAAAATTAACAGTATGAATGTTTAACTAAAAATGAAAGGAAAATATAAAAAAATACAGAACTCAAAGGAATCATAAACAGAAAATCTTTTATCAAATAGCAAAACAAAAGCTCAAACACATCAAATGAATGGAAACAACTGTCATATTCCTGACTAGGTACAGATATTTCCTCATAGTAGATTGAACCTGTTTTTATAGCTATCTAAATCTATCAATTGCATGACAAGAGCATATAATTTTCTTATATGGACAACACTGAGCAAGCAAACCAAACATACATAAAAGGTTAAAGAATCAAAATTATTTGATAGCAGTCACAATTATATATGTGTTAAACAAAAAAAAAAACGTGGTAAAGATCAAACAGTCCTGTCGTTTGCTTAACTCTACATGATGTTCTTTCCACCTTTTTTTTGCTTTTGAATTATCAATACCTAGTTTCCAAATCACTGAAATCAAATATTGTAAACATGTCGTTACGATAAAGACAGAAGTTTGATAACCACTTTTTTTTAAATTGGAAAGAGGAATTAAGTCACCTGCTTTGGATGAAATCTGTAAGTCTTCTTTGCCAGTGGAAGCGCTAGCCACTTTTCATTGAAATACTGTGTTATCAAAGTATTTGACAGTTTTGCTAATTATCTAAAGAGGGTACATTTCATCTATTCTAGTTCTAAAACCGTAAGAGTCAATGTTATCAAAGTAATTATTGGAAAAAATTCAATATTTTAATGATGCATCGAAAGAAAAAAATAAATCTTGAAAAAGTTGTTAATCCTTGTGCACGTTTTCCCTTGTTGAGGGTTTTACGTATTGGTCACAGAATATTTTCATTTCACCAGGAAAACAGACTGGTCGAATGAACACTTATAATAATATCAGGGCTGAAAAAATCTACTACATATATATAATCTAAGGCTCGAACAAAGCCATCCAAACGAATATCTCAGGAAATATGTTGATCCGGTAAGATCAAAGAAAAGAATGTTATGTCACAATAAAATTACAACAGAATCACAAGAAGAAAATGTAAATTCTATTTTAAACTATGAGTCAACGTCATGTATAGTTTTGTAAAACTGTTAAAGTATTAACCTATTCTTTATGTGGAAAAATGTTTTTGGAATGTTTTGTCCTCAATACTTCAACTTCATACTCTTATTTGGTTTTTTTTCTAACTTTCTTGAATCGATCGTATAAGATGAGTCTTTAGTGGACGAAACGCACGTCGGGCGTAAAAAAAATTCTGTTATCTATAATGAGTTACGTTTACAGACATGCGTAACGAGGTTCTGGTATATGAATTTTTTGTTGTTGTAAACTTGTACTTTTCTTTTATCAATTCCCTTTTTTTTTAAATATAGTACGACGTTAAATGCATGTATTAGTAATATTACTTAGTATTTTAAAAGACATTTTATAAATGTCGTGCTAATCTGGCCTACAAGATTATGGTAACGACATTTGCTTTAAAAAATCCAGCCTTTCCCAATCATGATCAAACACACAGAGGATATATCATTTCCTTTTGTATCACCCCATGTATTTTCATTTATAAGGATCCTATTCTGTTGTCGAATGAAATCGTCAAACTTGACACCGTCAATAGAATTCAAGATATCTTAGGTAAGTGATTCCTCCTAATTCATAGTCGACAATATGCAAACCTGACTGAGCCTGATAGCTACATTTTTATTTGATGCTGATTAACAATGCAGTAAATTTTGTAGCAAAATATCGGTTTGGTAAAGCTGTTGATCCTATTATATTGAAACTAATCAATCTTGTGTTTATGCTTTTTTGTTTCGTTTATATTCTGCTTTATTTGTTCCCTCAGTAACGTATTCTATTGTTGACAAGTATATATTTTATCTGATGCGATACATCATTCATCTCCCATTCCCGAAAAAAAACCACTTCCAAAACAAAGCCAAAGTTAATGTAGAGATTGTTTGATTTTAAAAGTTTGGAAATAAGTTTCTCAAATAGTTAATTAAATAGATAAAGTATTTCATCATATTTTTACTATTTTTACAAAGTGTTTATTTTAAAATAATTTAATTTTGGATGTAACGCGTCTTCTGATTAGCTGACGTTATTTTGTTATCAGCCCATAGACATAATTTAGTCATGTGACCGTGACGTCATCAACGTTTTTTTCATAGTTTTCTACGGTTTAAAATGGAATTTAGAATTAAATCATAAGAAATAACTGTAATATTTTTCTACCTATTCAAAATAACATAAAAAATGTGGTGCACACTGTTAACTAACCCGCTACGCGCGTTATTCAGTGTGCACCTAATTTTGTATTTTATTTCTTCATAGATAGAACAAATATTACAGTCATTCCTAAAATAAATCTTTTCGATAATGATAAAACGCTAAATCATAGAATAACGTTTTGTAATTTTGGGTCCTCGATGCTCTTCAACTTTGTACTTGTTTGGCTTGCCAACTATTTTGATCTGAGCGTCACTGATGAGTCTTATGTAGACGAAACGCGCGTCTGGCGTAATAAATAATTTATCCTGGTACCTTTGATAACTATTTACACCACTGGGTCGATGCCACTGCTGGTGGACGTTTGGTCCCCGAGGGTATCACCAGCCCAGTAGTCAGCACTTCGGTGTTGACATGAATATCAATAATGTGGTCATTTTAATAAATTTCCTGTTACAAAACTTTGAATTTTACGAAAAATTAAGGATTTTCTTATCCCAGGCATAGATTACCTTAGCCGTATTTGGCACAACTTTTTGGAATTTTGGATCCTC
The DNA here is from genome assembly GCA_037788925.1 of Mytilus galloprovincialis. NCBI lineage: Eukaryota > Metazoa > Mollusca > Bivalvia > Mytilida > Mytilidae > Mytilus > Mytilus galloprovincialis. The sequence goes on from CM075330.1 coordinate 104,038,814, forward strand.
AATGCTCTTCAACTTTGTACTTGTTTGGCTTTACAACTATTTTGATCTGAGCGTCACTGATGAGTCTTATGTAGACGAAACGCGCGTCTGGCGTAATAAATTATAATCCTGGTACCTTTGATAACTATTGTAGTGAAGCTTTCCAGATGAATTGTCTTAAATTTCATATAAAATATGGTAACGAAATCTTGCAAACAAAGTTTCAGGCTTTAGCATACACACAAACACACATATGACGTTTTCATTTGCTTTAATTGTTTAAACTCGAAATTGCTTCATCCAATGTATTTTCGTTGTTACGATCCTATTAGTCTTGTCAAAAGGGGATATTTCCAAAATGGACAAGCAAAATGTAGTTTAAGTAGTCGAAGGTAAATATTCATATAAATAGAAAGGTTTTTGTATCGATATTCATTAACATTATTGTTATATACCTTTTCTGGCAAAATATCTTTTCTATAAATCTGATGCTCATAACTTAATGTTAATAACAAGAGCGTCAATTGAGGCTATTTTGGAAAATTGTTGCTGTTAAACATTTAAAGTAAGAATTTTGAAACTGTTATACCAGTATGTAAGACAAAGAAAAATCAAACATGAATGATGTCCGACAACTTTATTTATCTCTTATGAACATCTGAACAATGTGATTTGATAGATTTATAGTATTTAAAGTGTTTAATGTTTTTAATATTAGAGTCCAAACATAGCCTTATCATATGTAAAGCCAATGTTCATGGATTTTTTTAATGGAAACTAATAAATCTGTTTGATCAATTCCTCAATAACGTATTCTATCGCCTTAATGTTGACGTGGTTCTTTTTTGTAGCATCGTCCAAAAACGTAAAACTATAATTTAGATTTGTGAAAATGAGTAAAACAGTTTTTTATGTTGAGAATAAATCTGTCGTAGAGTTGTCACTTGTTTAGGAGTACTTATCATATAATTATTTCTGTGACTGCATCTTACGATCCTTCACGACAGACAGTTTAGCTATTCTGCAATCAATTTCGTCTTTATGCCTTAAACATCATGTACTGTGTTACAAATGTAGATTCTACTGACGAGGAAAGTCAACGCTTGACCACCGAAAGCTGAATTATTTGTTCAGTCTAGGTGATATTTAGAGTAGTTATGAATGTAATATGTGTTTTCAGTCGTGTATCACATTTACTGGTGTGACAAGTCTACGACAGATCCGTCTATTGGATCACCAGTGAAGGTGACACAAGGCTGAAAACACATATTATATTCATAATTACTCTAAATATTAGAACAACAATGTAAAATTTGCAAATTTTGCATAAATGGACTTGATATACATACACATATGGTCCAATAATTATTTTGACAATTTTTTGCATTAATATATCAGTAGGCTGCCAATTTCATGCATTCATATATGAATGGGGGTCACATTTTTTATTGCACCTCCCCTAACATTAAATCCTTGATATGAACCTGATTTCTGCTGTTTCTGTCATCAGAACCACCCCTATATAAAATTTTATGCATTAGTATATATGAATGGGCGTAGGTTAGATTCCAGTCGCACTTGTAACAAAAAACTGAAGTAATTCCCTCACTCTTTTCATTTTGAATTGAAGCTTTTCCCATACTGTACCAAATTCTTAGTAAAATTCTAACAAACGTATTTCGATTGTTATGCCCAGCGTAAACTGTCAATTAACCAAGTATGTTCTATTCCCATACGTTACAGTATCGAATACGTCTAGATTCGTATGCCTGATAATGCATGCATATACATGAGAAGCCGCTTATCTTGTCAACACATTCGATATAGGTCTGTCTGGAGATAATTAGTTCATATTGGAGTTTTTTCCTCTTAGTTTTTTTTTTATCTTGTGGATATTCAACTTCTTTACGCTAGGCACACATCACTTTAAATAAATGAAAACACCGTCTCACTCTTTGGTCAAAATCATATGAATACAGTTATATGTGTCCAGTGAACTTTTAATACCTTTGTCCGATCGACAGTAAACATCAGCTCGTCGTATAGATCTTGTACAATTAGGGAAGGCACCTCTTCGTATGGTATCAATCAGTGTTTTCACCGTCGCTTTCTATAAAAAATGTTTATAACAACTATGTACCATATCTTATAAGTTGAACAATTGACAGTCTCTTGACCGGATGCTTTTTTACTACCTGATTGTAAGATATTACAGACTCTTTCAAAGTAAAAGTCTGTTGTTTTGTAAGGGCAATTCGAAACCTAGAAAATATTCTTCCATCCCGCAGAATGTTGGGTTTGAACTCCTTACTTCAGTTTTTAAATTTGCTTTGTGATCAATCATACATAAACCAATCCACATGAACATGATTTTATATCTGAACTCCTTGCAATTTCGTTATGTATACTAACAAACATGTTATTATTCAACATTCTATCACGAGGCTCGTTGTTATTACATCCCAACTCCTTTGTTCGAACAGGTTTAATCGAAGGCGGATCTACCATACCAGATCACCCTACCTTGAATTTCCGTCTTCTGCATGCTTTCTTTTTTACTGTTACATTTGGGCGGAATGTGGAACACACAATAAAACTAAGAAATATGTATGCAGAATAAATACTAACTTTCAAAATTTATTTAGAAAACTCAACTAAATTTCCTGTGTCTATGCGGGGATTCGAACTGAAGACCTTTAGCATATGAAGCCACGATTCATACCCCTATATATACCAGGACGACTAGATTCAGACTCATTGTAAATTCAAAATATTCCAACATTGTCTCCGAGGCTCATAAAGGGTATATATTATATAGTAATATATAAAGTATATTATAATTGTGGTATGACTGAACTAGATGTTACGAAACTTAAATGTTTTTTTTCTTCATGCATTTGATGTAAAATATTTATTCCACTCGGATTGAAAGTATTTCATAACACTATAAATATAAAATGAGTAGTTAATTTATTAAGAATTTTAAAACATGACTTAAATCAATGCCAGCTTACCCTATTCGCATGATTTCTGTCTAAAAATACCTTGAACCTGTATGAAACTATTCTGATAATAAATTGAAAGCAGTCCAGAAAACAATACGTTTTACATTGGCTAGAGGTATAGGGGAAGGGCTGAGATCTCATAAACATGTTTAACCCCGCCGCATTTTTGGCCCTGTCCCAAGTCAGGAGCCTCTGGCCTTTGTTAGTCTTGCATTATATTTAATTTAAGTTTCTTGTGTACAATTTGGAGTTTAGTATGGCGTTCATTTTCACTGAACTAGTATATATTTTTGCTTAGGGGCCAGCTGAAGGACGCCTCCGGGTGCGGGAAATTCTCGCTGCATTGAAGACCTGTTGGCGACCTTCTGCTGTTGTCTGTTCTATGGTCGGGTTGTTGTCTCTTTGACACATTCCCCATTTCCATTTTCCATTTTATGTAAAGATGAAGAGTTAATCATTACAACATTCAAGACATATGAATTATCAAATCCAGCTCCTGTCTTCAGTCCACATCTTACTGCATGCCGATTTATCTAATTTCACAATTTCTGCCTCAACTGGCCAGTGTAGAAATTAAGTCACAATAATATTATCTCTTGCTATATATATATATATATATATAACATGATTTAGCTAATACATGACTGGAAGTGTTTAAATAAAGCCATATTTTCTTACATTGTACGCATGAAATAAACAGTATGATAAATGAATTCACTTAATGTTTTATAGAACATATGTTTTATTAATAAATTCAAAGAACAGTTATTGTTTTCTATGCAAAATACCTTTGTAAACATGTTATAATAATAAAACATAGCCTTTACAGGCTAAATTAACTGCGTTGTGACCCAGAGTTAAGGGATTTTTTCACTGTTGTTTGACGCTGGTGCCTCAAATTTGCAAAAAATTCTGCCGTTTCTATAAATATGCAATATTAAGTACATTTTTAGGATAGAACACACTATTGGTAATTTTATTGAGTTTTTTTGTATCTCTCGCATATTTTTTTACATGTGAACTCAGCAGCAGGCTGGATTTTTAGACTTAATTTCAGATGAGCCAGCTGATAACACTTGTCTACTGTTTTCATTTTAGTCGAACAAAGTGTTATTTATGTTCTGTAGTTATTTTTTAGGCATGTTTGTACTAAACAGGAGAACAGGTTCTATGTTTCAACATGTTCAGTGTCTCTTTTCTATATTGTAACAAATGAATAATTTATCAGAATTAATTGTCTTGGTATGGTGGCAACTATAACCTTATGGACTTGCAAGATATTTTGAGAGTTAGAGTATTGATCTTATACAGCAAAGAAATCCTTTAACACAATCGTGATCTCGAATGAATATGCATTAACTTCTGTGAAGTATCTTCTTTTTATTATTTAGATAAAGTCTTTCATCCCTTAATATTTATTGATGTTTTAATTTCTTTAACTATTAAAAATGAACGATAATTACATGTACAATGATAATGAATAACTGTCTTTAATTGTGACTTGTGACTAAAACAGAAAAATTGATAGTCAACCAAAATCAAAACAGTTTTCTTATATCACACTCCTGGAAGTAATTCGTAACAGTATGCTTCGCTGTTAGACCAATACGGAATTGATGTTGCATTCTTGTTCAAAATCATTGACACAAAAACTCGAGAGTTGTTATCCAGTGTCAACTACGCTACAGAAGGTGTGCAATATCTAGCAAACATTGGATCTTAACGCTAGGATGGTTGACATACATGACAACAACAATGTCAACAAAGCAATATTTTTAATGTAAACAAGGTATTAGATAAAACTGGAAATCAACATCAAGTTTAGAAAACCTGCATTACTGCTTAATTTCATGATTTTAGTTCAATTATTTTTTAATTTGATGTTACTATCATTTTTTCTTCTTAGTTGATCTTTTCATATTCAACCTATTTATTGTAATATTAATACATATTGTGCAATATAACTTATCTTAAGAAATAAATTGCAAACACTTGATAGTATGACTAAACCTTTTCATGTTATCTTAGCATGAAAAGGTAGGAACTAAGCTTACTCCATGCTTGCATGGACTAACACAACAGACTTAGTCCATGCATGCTTGGACGAAGTCAACTAACGTTAACTTAGTCCATGCGTGCATGGAATACGTCTGCTTGAATAATTGAATGTTGTGTTGTGCAAGTATGGAATAAGTTAACGTTAGTTGCCATCGTCTATGCATGCATGGACTAAGTCTGTTGTGTTAGTCTATGCAAGCATGGACTAAGTTAACTATTAGTTGCCTTCGTCCGTGCAAGCATGGACTAAATTAACGTTAGTTGCCTTCGTCTATGCATACATGGAGTCAGCTTAGTTCCCAAGTTTTCATGTTTACATAACATGAAAAGAGTTAGTCATACTATGAAGTGTTTGCAATTTATCTCGTGAGGGAAGTTATAATGCACAACATGTCTTTAAATCATAATAAATAGGTTGAATATGAACAAAAACTACTAAAAAGAAAAAAAAAAGATAGTTACATCAAATTAAAAAAAAAACTGAACTAACATCAAGAAATTAGACGGTAAAAAGAAATGGAGGTTTTCTAAACTTGATGTTAATTTCCAGTTTTATTTAATACCTTTTGAAAATGACATGAGCAGAGTAATTCCGCGTTGTAAGATATCAAGTGAGGTGGAATTTTTAAAAGGAGTATAAAGGGAGCCTTCAAGTCACAGATGGAGAAAAAAGAGAGAAAAAAGAATAAATATACAAAATATGATGCACAATAACAGAACGGTAAAGTTTCCTGCAGGCTATAAATTGAATTTCTCGTGAAAACCCAAAAGATACAATTTCAATAAATACATTAAAAGATAAATCCACATGTATCAAGGAAAAACATCAACTCATCTCATCTATATATAATTATAAAATTGGTAAAACTCTATATATATGTGTTATAAATACAAAACCAATAACAGGTAAGTAACATTGGATATTGCCACACGGGTTGTTTTGTCATGTGACACTTCGAACTGCATTTGTCAACTAATGTTTTTCTTTTGTTGTCAAATAGGGTTGTCATTGATGCATAAGTTTTTTTTTCCTACAGATGAACAAAAACCCATCTACTTGTTTCTTTAACCACAATTGCTTTACAAGTGTATTGTTATCTAATCTTGCATCCTAGTTCTAATTCTATTAAGTGTCATATGACTACTTTTTCATGATTTTATAGTTCAAAATGAAAAAAAGTACTTTTAAACTAAAAAAAAAAAAACCCCAAATGTTTTAATCATTCTCCTTTTTGGTAAACGACATTGAATAATATCTGTAAATAACGTTTTAAAAAATGTCTTTTTCATTGCGTTTTCATATGAATGTCGCCGTGGCTAATAGCGTTTCGAATTTTATATCAACCATGTTATTCTCATATATTCTACCGTGAATCGGGATTCATTACAATCACATTACGTTAAGTTAGTATTCATACATATTATAATTCTTATAAATATTAAAAACGATTTCTTCAGAGAACAATTGAAGGTCTTTCCACCTCGATAATAAGAATGAAATTTAAAATGTCACTCCGTGTTGATGTAATGCGGTAAATCAAACTGATATAAAAAAAAAAGATTAATAGGTTCATGCAGACGACCTAATTGTCTTATAATGAATCAGAAAGAATTTTTAGCAAAGGTCAAAATCAAGAACGTCAATTTGACTTTTGACCTTGACCTCAATTTTGAGGTCATTGGCCAGTGATCTCAAAGCAAAAGACCTCAGGTCAATCACTTGTATGGTTGTGTAGAAATACTGATTTCAAAAACATAAGGGGAGAAAACTCCTATAAGGGTTAACCAAAACACTTCGACTGAAATAGGTTGAAGTTGCGCCTTATTGTAAACAGTAATTTGGCAAACACATCATATCATTAACTGTAACAGTTTCCTTTGAATAACGATATCAAGCAAAATTTAAAATTTATAACATGACCTTGACCTCAATTTCAAGGTCATATGTCAGTGAACTCAAATTGGAAGGCCCGAGGTCAATCACTTGTATGCTTGTGGAGAAATAATGGTTTCAAATACATAAGGGGAGAAAATCCTAAAAGGATTAACCATAACACCTCGACTAAAATAGGTTGAAGTTGCGCCTTATTGAAAACAGTAATTTGGCAAACACATCATATCATTAACTGTAACAGTTTCTTTTGAATAACGATAACAAGCAAAATTCAAAATTTATAACATGACTTTGACCTTTGATTTAGACCTCAATTTCAAGGTCATAGATCAGTGCTCTCAAATCGGAAGGCCCGAATTCAATCACTTGTATGGTTGTGGAGAAATACTGATTTCAAATACAAAAGGGGAGAAAAATCCTATAAGGGTTAACCAAAACTGTTCGACTTAAATAGGTTGAAGTTGCGCCTTTTTGTAAACAGTTATTTGGCAAACACGTCATATCATTTACTGTCACTGTTTCTTTTGAATAACAACAACAAGCAAAATTCAAAATCTATTTCATGACCTTGACCTCTGACCTTGACCTCAATTTCCTTCAAATGGACCAAGGACTTCATATTAAAAGACTTTAAGCCTCGACGACTTATAACGTATGAATTTATCCAACAAATCGCCTATCTTAAATTAAATAAAAAAGGGAAATAACTCCCATAAGATGTCTTCCTCTCACTCAAGTCAAAATTAACCAAACCATTCTTAACAATTTCGAGAAAACTGTTTGCTAAAATCTTATACGGTTTTAGAGATATAGCGATAACAATAAAAAGGGGATGCGGGGAGATAACTCCTATAAGAATAAGTGTTCGATCACACAGGGTGAGTTTTGAAACCCCCATTACTGTACAACATCATTGGCCAAAAATCCATTCGATATGTTGTAAGACAAAAAAGCATCTCAGACGGCAGAAGAAGAAAAAAAAATAATCAGAAGAAAACCAAAAGGTCTTTCCACGAAAAGTGGAAAGACCTAATTAAGACCGTAAATTTTTGTGTCTTACACAAGGAGCGTGTGTATGGATGAGAATAAGGCATTAACGTTCCAAACATGAAGTGATTTATCATGTAATCAATTCAGCATCACACATAGCATTTCACTACATGTGTAAGACGGCCCCTATAACGGTTCGTGCGGAAATCTTTAAAAAAATGACTTGGATAGATTTTTTGACACAACCAAATGAGAACCGATCACAAAAGAACATACTGGAATGTAGTACATATTGAAAACAAGATATATCATACTCATAGGCATTTATATTAGTATACAAACTTTTAAAACACAAAATTATCTCAAAAATATGATCTATGTATAGTTTTTTTTGCGAACTACTTCATGTATATGTGTTTGTCGATAAACAAATTTCATATATATGGTTCGAATCCCGGCGAGGGAAGAACCAACAATTTGCGAAAGCAAATTTACAGATCTAACATTGTTGGGTTGATGTTTAGACGAGTTGTATATATATATATATATATATATATATATATATATATATATATATATATATATATATATATATATATATATATATATATATATATATATATATATATATATATATATATATATATATATACATGTATATATTGTTGCTTTATGTAAAAGTCATTAATTGGTAAACTAGCTGTGTTGTAACGCAATGTATTATTTATTGAGCAGAAATATGAAATTATGATGATATTGTAAAAACATTACATTAAATATGTCAATGAGACATTACATTTGTAGATGTTAAAAAAAACTGTATTTTTTGTTTGACAAAAGTACTAAATGCGATTGTTGTACAAATGCACAACATAATACATTACAGATATGTAATACAGCTGATATTTGATGGAAAGGTATTACTGATGATTTATTTTACAAGATATGTAACTAATTTTCAACTCAGTTCTTCGTAATTTGATAGGATGTTTGTATTGATTTAATAAGAATACATACGTACATCAAACAAAAATTGTTCAACGTTTCTGAGTTGTAAATGGGTGGAACAATTTCATTGCTTGTAATACCTTACAACATTATAAGTATAAACAACATTATAAGTATAATGGTCAGTTAAAAAGACCGATTGCCATGAATTTGTAGAAATTATAAATATTGTACAGCGATGAGCCAAAGCCTACAGTCGCAATGTCCGATTCGAAATTTTTATCAAACGACCTCAACCTAGCAAACATTATAAGTCCGATAAATTGGAAAGTATGAGCCAGCAGTGTATTACATAACAGAAACAGATGACCAAGACCGTTATTTCGATCATATATAACACCATTTAACAATGACACGTTTTAAGAAAATGGCATATTCCTTTTTAATTCTTATTTCGTTCAGGCAAATAGTAAGAAAAACATATGGATCTTTCTTGAATATGACAATACACAAATTGATTAGTTTTTTTTGTACTTTGGCAAACAAAAAAAAAATATATTCAACAGGAAAGTGTCAAACACAGGAACATTATGCAAGGACATACGATAGACAGTTTCAGAAATTAAACACAAAAACAGCATTTAGTTTGTACTGGATGAACTAATTCTATATACATGTGATTTGTGTTACAAGTATTGACTATGGTATCACAATATCAACCATTTTTACTGATTTGGAGAGTGAGGACAATAGAATAAATGTGTAAAAATTATGAGACTGTTAAATAAAAGCAACAGTAGTATACGACTATTCGGAAGTCATAAATTGATTGAGAAAAAACAAATCCGGGTTACAAATTAAAACTGAGGGAAGCATATCAAATATAAGCGGAAAACAACAAAACAACAGACACACTTAAGAAAGTGCAACACAAAACCAAACGACAATGCAACACAAATAGATACGAACTTTAAGATAACAATTGCCCTTTCCTGACTTCTAAACGTTTGCAATGCACTATTTTTCTAAAGAAGTTATTGAGTGAAAAAAGAGCTACTTTTATCGCATTGGATAGAACTGTATTGTCCCCTCTGCGTGGGGGAGTAAAAAGTTGGTGTTAACATAATCTTAAACATGCCATATAAGGCCCATTAAATGTTTTGCGTAAACAAAATTTATATGTAGTGATTTGGACATGTTTTTATTTTTAACAAGTGGCTGATTTTTTGTACTGATTCGGAGAGTGAGGACCATAAAATAAATTTGGAAAAATCATGGGGCTATTTAGCAACGTACTAATTGAGTGAAAAAGGGCTTTTATTATTCACTTATGTTAATATTAATATATAGTATTAGAACAGCTATAGAGAAAGATAAACAAAACCATTGTTGTTTAACAATCTGTCTTCTTTCTTTGGTTGGTGAGAAAAAAAAACACCAATTAATTATACACAAAGATAAAACATGGAGTATTGCAAACAATTACATGTGTATGAAACAACACGAAATACTATAGTTTAAACTATTATTAAAATATCTGTATCCTTCACCTTTTCATTCATTTTATAAGATGAACATATATGTTGTTTACTTCTTGCTACAAAATCTCTTAACCTATTTTATAACAACTTAAGGCCATATATTTAAATACAAATAAATATCATGTTCACAAAACGGATTTGAAGCAAAAATGAAGCATCATTTCATTTAAGGGGGTAGGCCTTGGTAACACACAAATTTTTCTCTCGTTTAAGTTTTTTTATATTTAGGTCATTGAAAAGGTAGGGGTCCGTGCATCATTTGCCAAAGTCTTAACGTAATTCACCGTTTCATTTTATGCTTAGAGTATATTGAATATGATCAGTTTTGGGGTACCCTAAAAAACGGTCGACAACACTAGTTAGGTAAAAATCCTTGTGTATTTTTGCACATGATGTCATCAGAAATACCCCTGACTGTAAAAATGCATAGAGGAAACATATTTTAAAGTAAATCTGAAACATCATGGTAATACAAATAGCCTGAATGTAAAAACAAAGTTTTTTAAAATTATTATACGTCGAAAAGTCTGGCCAGCTCAGATAAAAACAAATTTCAAACTTAGCCAGAAAATAAAATTGTCGTTTAATTCCTGCCTAAAGATATTTAAACATTTATTGGTTATCAATCTTGAAAATCACAAACTTTTATCGAATTTGACCGTTTAGAATTTTCAAAATCTTTAAACAAGTTGGTTAACAAGGCACACGAAAAAAGTAGAATTTTGGGAGACAATTCATTTTTCGCCTTCCATTAACCTTCTACAGACTGTCTTTGCATTCTTTTGATGTGAAATAGTCAAAAGTGTACTGTCCCAATAAGAATTGTAATAAATTTTATAAAGACAAACAGTTATATTCAGTATAGGAAGAGTACCCTTGTGGCGAATTGACATAATTTTTTGATCACAACTATATATTGGTTTTTCTCCCCAGACTACAGAATGCCCCTGTCATCAGTAGCAGACGCTATCAGAGTTCATTGTTTTAACAGTCTGTCACTATCTAAGTACTATCTTAGTGTAAATGTATATTATCTATAAGCATAAGCTTGTACTAGGATTGATAGATATAGGAAGATGTGGTGTGAGTGCCAATGAGACAACTCTCCATCCAAATAACAATTTATAAATAGTAAACCATTATAGGTCAATGTACGGCCTTCAACACGGAGCCTTGGCTTACACCGAACATGTCAAACATGTACATTTTACTGGATCTGTTTGCATCATGCTCACAGCCAAATGTAAACAACATAAATGCTTGATCTCTATTTGATAAACTGCTATGTTAAAACGCACTTATGACTTTCAATACATGTGCAAGAGTTATCTCCCATATACCAGGTCTCCCCATTAAGTAAATTCAAACTGTATAAAAAGCCGAGATTAAGTTTTGTTAGAACTGTTGGAGAAATATCTTTGCTTTGTGTAATCATATATATATATATATATATATATATATATATATATATATATATATATATATATATATATATCACAGTAGCATGGGTTCGAATCCCGGCGAGGGAAGAACCAAAAATTTGCGAAAGCAAATTTACAAATCTAACATTGTTGGGTTGATGTTTAGACAAGTTGTATATACATTATGTACACAGCCATGTATCACCATCATTGATGGCGATCCGATGGATGCATCTGTTGTAGGGTTGTCACTGACTCAGACGTACTTATGAATATAATTATTTTCTGTGACTGTATCTTACATTAATTTGTAGGATCCTTTACTATAGATAATATAGCTGATCTGTAACAATAACATCTTCATGCCTTATATATCATGTACTGTAGTACGCCGCTAGATTAAAACTGACGTGGAAAGGTAACACATGGCCAGCGAAAGCTCTTTTATTGAGAGCCCAGGTGGTCGTGTGGTCTAGCGGGACGGCTGCAGTGCAGGCGATTTGGTGTCACGATATCACAGTAGCATGGGTTCGAATCCCGGCGAGGGAAGAACCAAAAATTTGCGAAAGCAAATTTACAGATCTAACATTGTTGGGTTGATGTTTAGACAAGTTGTATATATATATATATATATATAAACAAATCTATAAAGCCGTTAAAAATGAGACACAACATCAATTCTTTTAGAATTCACTAAATTAAAAACAGAAACGTAGATGGCATAAAGAGGTGAACAAATATTTAACAGCATCAAAGACTACCTAGTATCAAAAATTAGATATGAAAGTAATGAGCATTATAGAAAGGTAACTTTAAGAAAATGCACTGAGAGTTTGTTCAAAATGAAAATTATGGTGGCATACAGCTTCCATCGAAATGACCTGTTGCCCAGATAATTATTTTGGCAAATTGATATATTATCACGATAAGTCGACATTTTATCTCGATATGTCGACTTTAATATCTCAACAAGTCGACATTATGGAAGCATTAAATCGACTTGTCTAGATAGTTAACACAACATGTCGACATACTTATAGCGACAAGTCGACAAAAGAGGTCGAGATGAATGCCCGTAACTATGGAAGCGCATATGGTAGACCCGTTGTTAAGTTATTTTGTTGCAAATAAGTCGGAATTATTAGTCAAGTTGTGTGTTATAAACTGGAATCAAATCATCATGTGTACTCAACATGTCGGAATGATGAAGAAAAAAAAAATGCATTACAATGTCGACTTGCTAATATAAATGTAATGACATAGTAATACGAAGTCGACATCTTGAATACAACTTGTTAATTGATTAAGTCGGCAACTTCTTTATTTGATGATTAGATAAAACCACGTGACTATTTTGGAAAAACATAGGTCTATTTTTAAATTGATTTCCATATGTCCTTTCGTTTGTTTAATGTGATTCGAATGTGTGTCGTTATCCGTTGAGTTCAAGTTCAAATTTAAGTTCGAATTGATTTTTAAGTTGTTTGGTAGGAAAAGGGGATATGGCAGTCAAATATTAGAAAAAGTACTAAAAGATAACAATATTTCGGACATAAGGGCGATATACTCACATCACTTAGTCAGACCGTTTTTAAAATTCCTTAGTTCTCAAATGGAATCAGTATTATAATAAGTTCGTGAAGGATTCCACGGAACCCTCTGTTTCGCATGAAATTGCTGCTGTCAGTGTAAAATTGTAATGTTGACTTTAAAAAGTTCTGCAACATATAAAATTTAAATAACAGTTTTTCTTTAGCTGCTTTATCTTGATCTAGAAGATAAACGCCTAAACAGGTTTAGCACAACTTATTTGGAATTTTGGGTCCCCAATGCTCTTCAACTTTGTTTTGCTTTAAAACTGTTTTAAATTGAGCGTCACTGATCAGTCTAATGTAGACATGATAGACGAAACGCGCGTCTGGCGTATGATATTATAATCTTGTTACCTTTGATAACTATTATGACAATTCATTGAGGTTAATAAACTTGTCAGTACAAAATTGTTTTACTTACTGCAAAAAAAAAAAAAAAAATAAAAAATTGTCTTGTCCTCTAGTACATGTTTAGAATCGCAGTGAATTATATACAAAGGAAGCACACGGGTAGGAATCCGCTAGCTGAATAAAACCAAGAAGATAAGCAAAACTTTATCACATAGGTAGTTATGAAAGAATCCGAAATGACATGTAAAACAACTCAAAACGAGAAACCTGACGATCTTAATGACGAAGACGTCAACACCACTACTAAATAAAGTAAGGAGATGTGGTGTGATTGCCAACAAGACAACAAGCCACCAGAGTTTAAATGAAGAGGATGTAAGCAATCATAGGCAGCCATACGTATGGAAGCGCATATGGTACACCCTTTGTAAAGTTATTTTGTTGCAAATAAGTCGGAATTATTAGTTAAGTTGTGTGTTATAAGCTGGAATCAAATCATTATGTGGAGTCAACTTGTCGGAATGATGAAGAAAAAATTGCATAACAATGTCGACTTGCTTGAATAAATTTAATGACAAAGTAATAAGAAGTCGACATGTTGAATTCAACTTGTTAGCTGATTAAGTCGACAACTTGCTTATTTGATGATAAGTTATAACCACGTGACCATTTTGGAAATAAATAGGTCTATTTTTAAACCGATGTCCATATCAGTCGTATTTTAATGTGTTTCTGATGTTTGAGTTCAAGTTCAAATTAATGTTCGAGTTTATGTTCATAGCTTTTTGTTATAAAAAAGTATCAGAAAAAAAGAATTATTTTTTTTAAATCGGACATAAGGTGGATATACCCACATAACTTAGTCCGGCCGTTTCTCCAATGGAAGCAGTATCATGATAAATTCGTTAAGGATTGCACGGAACCCTCTGTAATCGCCTGAGATTGCCGCTGTCAGTGTAAAATTGTAATGTGTTGACTGTAAAAAGTTCATATCTCTGTAACATACAAAATTAGAAAAAAGGATTTTTCTTTGAATTCTTTATCATGATCTAAAAGATTAACTTCGATACAAGTTTTATAACAATTAATGGGGAATTATACATTTATCATGAACATTTTGTTTTATTAACTGCAAAAAAAAAATCTTTTATGAAAATAAGAAGATGAGGTATATAGCAAATACGACATCTCTCCGCCACATACCAAATCACGGAGAATTAAGTTAACAACTATATGTCCCTGTATGGTCTTTGACAATGAACAAAACCCTTACCGCATGATAAACTATAAGATCCCGAAATGAAAAATGAAAAAAAACCGAAAAAACTTACGATCTAAATGACAAAGACGCCGACGTCATTACCGACGACGAAATAAAGGTTTGTTGTGTCTCACTACCGCGACATTATTCACATGACTTGAACTTCATTGTCAACAAATGAAACACTTTTAATCAACTCACCTTCAAGTTATATGTTCCAATTTTCGTGACCAAATTTTCGTCCTCTTTATACTCGAGAATGATCTACTACATTAGACCAAATCCCGGGATTTTTAATTTCACGAATAACACGAAAGGTGACTCACGTTGAGCAGGATCAGCTGACTCTACCGGAGCATCGAGATCTACGCCGGATTTTGATGATTTTTTATCGGCCAGTAATACCGATTTATTGAGTAATCCCGCTGCAACTGATTGCAAAAATTGTGTCTAATCCTTTTTTTCAATGTTTTTGGACAACAAAATATGTTTAAACTAACTTGTTATATAGTTGTTGCTGTGCGTTCACAGACATGTTCAACTCCACAACATTCTTCATATGCCTGTCCCTAGTTAAATGGTTGTCGTTCACTTGGTTCGTATGTTTCATATTTGTTATTCGTAAATTTTTATTCTATAAAGGAGGCCGTTAAGCTGTGGTCACATCTTAACGGATAGCTCGAACGGACGACGAACGGAGGAAAAAAAGTTTCCGTTTACAAAATTTGTAACCGTTGCGAGTACGTTGGTGTACTGACCATTTAAAACGGACTCGTAGTGAATAACTACGGACACACGCAGGATATGTAATATACGAGAAACGTACAGGACAGAACAGATTTCGAACGTACATCCTCGGACGAGTATCGCATAAAACAGATAAAGCGGAAAATTAAAGGCGGCAATATTGACTTCCTCTGGTATATTTTGTCCCTCTTTTTTAATACATTCAAATCACATTAACGTGAAATTAAAATATTTTAAAAGTTTCCGTGTAACTGGTTTTAGTTTATAGTCAAGAAAAGAGGGACGAAAGATACCAAAGGGACAGTCAAACTCATAAATCTAAAACAAACTGACAACGCCATGGCTAAAAATGAAAAAGACAAACAAACAACAGCACACACGACACAACATAGAAAACTGCAGAATAAACAACACGTACCCAACCAAAAAACTAGGGGTGTTCTCCGGTGCACCGGAAGGGTAGGCAGATCCTGATCCACATGCGGCACCCGTCGTGTTGCTTATGTGATAACAAATCCGGTAAATAGTCTAATTCGGTAGGTCACATTCATGAAAGGGAAGGGGATTGTAGTTACGACGTAAGGAACATATCCGATAACATTTGTGAAACGGTTATTCCATAACGGTCAACCAACTCGTGATAGCGTCCGTAAAATTTACGAAGGGATGATTTCAACTTCACCATTTAGAACTCTTGGTTTAATAGCTTCCTTGTGAGCAGCAACCCTCTATCAAGAAAATCATGATAGGAAATGCAAGCGCGAGAATATCGTATCAATTAAGAGATATATACCCCGTATGCAGGTGCTGCTTGAATGTTGCTACTTAGAAAGGGAAAGTTCACAATTGGAAAGCTGAAATCATCTCTTTTGTCGTAAAGTTTTGTTCTCAACCGACCCTAATTGTAAATTTCTAGATGTAAGTCAAGATATGAGGCCGACTTAACTGTATCTGTAGTATCCTTTATCGGTTTATATATGCAACATTTAAGTTCAGTCTGGCCTAAAACAAGAGCTGATTGAAAGTAAAGACGTGCTCCTACTACAGAATCTATCGTGAATAATAAGCATTCAGGACATTCAAGAAATGTGACTTACAAATACTTGGCATTTCTAACGCGAAATTTTCAATTGGCATTTATTCATTTAACATTAACGTATCCGTTTTATCCGTTATCCTTCCGTTTATATCCGTGTCACATCCGCTCATCATCCGTTTTAACGTTTTAAGCGTTATTCGTCCGTTATACGTCTGGTAGAAGTCCATTGGTGAATTGGTTTACCGGATCTCCAACGGATATATAACGGACAAGTAACGGATACAAAACGGAAACAAAACGCAAGAGTACCGTTAAAAACGGACGACTGTCGGACGTTAAACGGACACCCTATTCGTTGGACGTCCGTTCAATGTTTTCAACATTCTCAAAATTTTCCACAGGACAGAAAGAACGTGGACGGATGAAACGGAAGATGAACAGACATGAAACGGATATGGTCGTACGTCCAACGGATATAAATAGACTTCTAACGTAATAAACGGATTACAAAAAGTTATTCGTTCGGCGTCCGTTCGCACTATCCGGTAGGGTATGACCGACACTATACATTTCTCGTTTGAATCATTCACATTTCTACGTGGTTGCCTTTTATAGTCGACTATAAGATTTATTGGAGGCCATACGGCTGCCTATGATTGCTGATATCCTCTTAATTTAAACTCTGGCGGCTAGTTGTCTCATTCGAAATCACACCATATCTCCTTACTTTGTTTAGTAGTGGCGTCGGCATTTAGATCGTTAGGTTTCTCGTTTGAGTTGTTTTACATGTCATTTCTAATTCTTTAATAGCATACTGAGATCACCCCCAGTTTTTTGGTGGGGTTCGTATTGCCTAGTCTTAGTTTTCTATGTTGTGTCTTCTGCACTATTGTTTGTCTGTTTGTATTTCTTTGTTTAGCCATGGTGTTGTCAGTTTATTTTCTATCTATGAGTTTGACTATCTCTCTCTCTGCTACTTTCGTCCCTCTTGTACTATCTACTTTGTTCAAAACGTTGTAAATTTTTTAGTACTTTTTTCTGATATTTGATTGCTGTTCCCCCTTTTCATAATAAATAGCTCTGAACATCAACTCGAACTTTAATTTGAACTTGAATTTAATGGATAGCTGCAAACATCTGAAACACTAATTATATGGACATCGGTTTAAAAATAGAGTTGTGTTTTTCCCAAATGGTCACGTGGTTTTACCTTATCATTAAATAAACAAGTTGTCGACCTAATCAGTTAACAAGTTGAATTCAACATGTCGACTTCTTATTACTTTGTCATTACATTTATTCTAGCAAGTCGACATTGTAATGCAATTTTTTCTTCATTATTTTGACAAGTTGACTCCATATAATGATTTGATTCCAGCTTATAACACACAACTTAACTAATAATTCCGACTTAATTACAACAAAATAACTTTACAAGTGGTGTACCATATGCGCTTCCATACATACGGCTTTCAACAAATCGTATAGTCGGCTTTAAAAGGTCTCCAAGTGGAAATGTGAAACAATTCAAACGAGGAAAGGAACGGCCTTGTGTCACAAAACAATATACAAATAACAAATATGAAACACATGAACCAACGACAACCATTGAACTACATGCTCTCGACTTAGGACAGGAATATGAAGAATGTGGCGGAGTTACACATGTCATTGAGCACCCAACCCTAACCCTCAACTTGGACCGTCGTGTAACAACAAAACAAAAAGTATAAAAATCAATCGCAGCTGGCTAACTCAATAGGATCTCGTGTCAGTCATTACAATTGAACGGACGTGATGGGCCAGCTCCCCTTTACCGGCTATCTTCGATGAGGGTTTACAGTTAAATGATCAACGACTTACTACTTTAGATGACAGAAACCAATCCAACGCCATACAGTAGACGTAGTTGTAGGTGTACCCGCGTTAACATGCACTCCAAAACCCATTGTATCATGGGGGAGTGTTATGCCGATGAACGTCCGAGGGCTATATCCTAGGTGTTAGATGATTGACCTTCATTTCACTGCCTCACGGCTTTGGTCCTGATTACGCTTCCTGTCATCTTTAGCACTACTTCCACGACTCATCTACCAGTACTCCATCATCGAGGTTAGCGAGCTGCAAGCTGCCCAAACTGGCCCTGAAAGCAGCCGTTGTGAAGAAATAACACCAAAATAGTCAACAAACCAAATCATAACAACTCACAAAACCAAGATGGCGCCCTCACTCGTTCCTGACCGATGGCAAAAATTATTCAGACGCTCACAAAACGCCTTCGGGCACCGAGCCGACCGTGCGAGGGCTGTATGGCCAGCCAAGGTCGTTAAACACTTCCATTTTTTTAACTCAATAGTTAGGTATTACTGGTACATATAAATTCATCAAAATTCGGCGTAGATCTCGATGTTCCGGAAAAGTAATCTGATCCTGCTCAACGTGAGTCATCTGTCGTGTAATTCATGAAATTACAAACCGAGTAATTTGGTCTAATGCGGTAGTTCATCCTCATGGAAAAGAGGACGGAATTGTGGCTACGACAATTGGAACATATATCACCCGTCGTTTCCAGGTTACTTGAGTGTGAGTTGATTAAAAGTGTTTCATTTGTTGACAATAAAGTACAAGTCATTTGATATGTGTCGAACCTGCGACATTAATGTCGTGGAAGTGTTACACAGCAAACCTTTTTTCCGTCGTCGGTAATGGCGTCGACGTCTTTGTCATTTAGATCGTTATGTTTATAGTTTTTGTTTATATATATTTCTCATTTCGGGATCTTTCAAAGCTTACTATGCGGTAAGGGTTTTGCTTTTTTTTGTTAAAATTTTCCGTGATTTGGTATGTGGTGGAGAGATATCTTATTGGCTATCATAGAACATTGTTTTAACACTTATACAGGAGTTAATATTTTAGATCAAAATAAAGCATCTACAGAAAAAAAAACCTTTTGTATGTTAATACAGAAGAATGAACTTTTTAAAGTCAACATTACAATTTTTCACTGCCAACAACAATTTCATTCGAGATAGATGGTTCCGTGAAATCCGTCACGAATTTATTATAATTCTGATTCTATTTGAAAACTATGGAAAATAAACGGCCGGACTAAGTGGTGACAGTATATCGCCCTTTGGTCAGAAATATTGTTATTTTTTAGTACTTTTTCTATTTGACTGCAATTCCCCCTTCTCGTACCAAATAACTCTAAACATCAACTCAAACTTAAATTTGAACTTGAACTCAATGGATAGCGACATACATCCGAAGCACATTAAACAAACGACAGACATCTGGAAATCGATATAAAAATAGATATATGTTTTTCCAAAATGGTCACGTGGTTTTCCCTCATCATCAAATAAACAAGTTGTCGACTTCATCAATTAACAAGTTGTATTCAAGATGTCGACTTCGTATTACTATGTCATTACATTTATATTAGCAAGTCGACATTGTAATGCATTTTTTTTTCTTCATCATTCCGACATGTTGAGGACACATGATGATTTGATTCCAGCTTATAACACACAACTTAACTAATAATTCCGACTTATTTTCAACAAAATAACTTAACAACGGGTGTACCATATGCGTTTCCATACGTAACAGCCCTTGGTTTGTTGAGTTGTCGAATTAATTATCACAACAAGTCAACTATTATTTCTTGACAAGTCGACAAGCAACGGGGTCGATCGAGACGAAAAAGGTTAACAAAAATCAATCAAAAATGGATGAATGATTAAAATTCTATGAAACGATTCTATCTTGGTTTTCCTATCGGTAACACTATCAATAATTTGACCTTATGTGTAATTCGAAATTCTCCCTAACCAAGTTTGTTCCCCCATCTTTCTAAATAAGGGAATACCCGAACCAAGTGAGAGTTCTTTTCCATTTGTTTTAAGTGCTTGAACTTGTTTTTGTCATTTGATAAAGGACGTTTTGTTTTGATTGTCCCGTCATACTTTGAACCACCCTATTATTTTATTTATTATTATTACTTTAACTGTTAAGTCAGTTTTTGTTATATCTGTTTTGCGTGACTGTATTTATGCATCCCGTCATACTTTGAACGACAAAATTATTTTATGTCTACCTGTGCGAATTTCAAACGCGCAATTTTACACCAGTTCTCAAAACCCTGCATCCTTGATGGGTGCATTTTACATAGACAAATAAAATCGTATAATATAATCAATATGGGGATGTTAATTTGATGTATGACTTTTTGTGCTCCTTCGTTACATTTGTTGTTTTTATAGTTATTAAGATGATAACACAATGTTGACTGCTGTACCCCTATTTTTGACATTTTTACCTATTGTGTCTGTTGGTGACAATATAATGGAATTCGGTGCGACTGACATACAAGTGAGAGGTTTAGCTAGCTATAAAATCAGGTTCATTCTACCATTTTCTACATTTAAAAATGCCTGTACCAAGTCAGGAATATGACAGTTCTTGTCCATTCGTTTTTGATGCGTTTTGTTATTTGATTTTACCATGTGATTATGGACTTTCGGAATTGATTTTCCTCTGAGTTCAGTATTTTTGTGATTTTACTTTTCTCTAGATATTTATTTAGTTTAATTTTCCAAAACACAAATAGGATCGTTATTTATAAATATTGCATTTAACTATTGTTTTACTAAACAGTCATCTTGCACTTTTAAATGGTTCGGAATTAAGTTATCGTTGGTATGGGTCTAATGTATTCAATCAAAACGTTTGTGTTAAGTAGGGATACATTTTACCGCTGCTTATTTTTTCTATTTCACTGCGACAAAACTTCACTGGTTTATAACATGACGTAGAAAATACCAAATTATTATTTTTCCAGTCCTTTTGTTGTCATTTATAATCTTTTCTTAGAAGAAAATCTATGATTATCATATTTGGATGGCTTCATAAATGTTTAGAAACATACGTGTCGTATGGTTATTCAATCTGAAACTGCAATACGAGTTCATTCGACCAGCCTGTTTTCGTGGTGGAATGAATATATTCATTGACCGATGTCTAAAACCTTTTACAGGACATGTGATTAATTCATTCTTGTCGATTATAGATTTTTTCTGATAATGTGCATATTATATATTTGCGAAAGGTGTAAGTCATTAAAGAGATCAGGCTTGGGACTGTGTATTTTTGTGATTTTTACAGTTTAAAACTTACAAATTTCATCAAATAATGTTATGTGTGGTGTAATGCTGTAACTGTACATTTTATAAAAAGGAAAAAACGAAAGTAAAAATTACATCATACGAAATGGCAGTTATTAATCATAAAGGAGGACTTTTGTATAAATGCTAGAAAGTGAATGTTTGAAGAAATGCAATGGTGATCAACATGAACGATTATCATGGTAGATAATCACATTTGTATCAGAACTCAATAAAACGTGTATTGTTTAAAATTCTGATGCAAATGACATGTAAAAGATTTAGATTGAGTGGCAAAGGTATTTGATATCGGTCACATTTTATTCATACGGAAAAGGCAACATTCTGGCCTATGAAAAATACAATATTTCCAGTTATGTAGTTATTATTGAGTTCAGTATATTACTTGTTGTTTTTATGAATAATTAGTTCTGCTATTTTTTTTAATACAATTCAGTGCGAACAATTGCACTTGTCTATGACATAAAGTAAAAAATACATTTATTATTTTTCTCCCAATGCTTCTGGTGTCTTTTAATTTTGGTAGACTATTCATTTCTATGTTTTTTCCTAGAACAAAATTCCGTGATTACGTTATTCAATTAAGGTTTAAGAGCATACGTCACGTAAGGTTATTTAATCTAAAACTTTAAAACAAGTTCATTCAACTAGCTTGTTTTCGTGGTGGAATTCCGTGAACGATGTTTAAAACCTTTGACAAGACGTGGGATAATATTATCCATGTCAACTATTGTCTTTTCCAATAATGTGAATGTATTAAAGCAAAACATCAGTGTTTGGTTAAATTTCTCAAATGGTTTAAGTCGTAAAAGAGACCAGTCTTAAACTTTTGCATGTGAGACGCACGTTTCGTCTAAAAAAGCTCATCAATGACATTGCATTAAAAAGGTAGCGGCAAAGCAATATATGAAGATGAAAAGCACGGAGGAAAAACCAAATATCAAAGGTTTTGCCAAACACAGCTGAATCATCTATAAAAGAAATAATACAAAATTTCAAGTTTCCGAGTTCCGCATTGACTTTGACAGCCACTTATGGTATATAATGATATGCTATGCGACTGACATACAGTTGAGATGCTTTTCCAGTTAATAATGGGCTCTCCGCTTGCAATTTTTCTTGGAGTTGTGTATTTTTACCTTTGTACCTTATAAATTGCATGACACTATCTTATATGTGGTTCATGCCTCAAATGTATTTTTTTACAAAGAAGAAAACAAAAGTAAAAATTACGAAATGGAAGTTATAAATCATTAAAGAAGAATTTTGTATACATGCTAGATATTAAATGTATGAACAATTTCAGTAGCGATCAAAAAAAAGAGGGACGAAAGATACCGGTGGGAAAGTCAAACTCATAGATAGAAAATAAACTGACAACGCCATGACTAAAAAATAAAAAGACAAACAGACAAATAATGATCAATATGAACGATTATCATGATAAATAATCACATTGACATCAGAACTCAATAAAAAGTATATTGTTTTAAAGTCTGATTGTAAATATGTATATGTATTGACATTACTTGGAGAAGAACCACTTTTTCCTAGTTTGATAACAATATAATTCTCCAACTTTAATCTGTTACAAAAAAACATAGGCTTACACAATGATAAATCTCCATTGTTTACTGAAGCTCTCAAACGTACAGGTATATTGAAAACACCGTTTAAAGTCTTACGAAAGCAGAGAAGTTATAATAATTATTTTTTTGCAAGACGTTGTATTCTGATATCATATAATATCATCAAATATGATTCTCAAGAGAAAAAAATGTTCTTACAAATTAACAGTTATTCCTTTTGTTTCTATCAATACCCAACGATGTTTGCGAATATTTCGTAGAATTTCATGATAAAAACCAATATGCATATAGTTTTTTTCAATGTAGTCAGGTGTTCCGCAGGGCACAGCTTTATACGACCGCAGAGGTCGAACCCTGAACAGTTTAGGTTAGTACGGACACAACATTCAAGCGTGACACAAAACAAATGTCAAGATCTTACAAATCTATTGCGCAATGTTGGGCAGTTAAAGATTTCTTTTTCAAATTTTCAAAAATGAGGAATTTGAGAAATTTGGAAGAATAAAAATTGGAAACTACCACCATCCCCTTTTTTGCAATTAGTCCAAAACCTGACATAATTTACAAGTAGTGTAAGGGAGGTAAATCGGAACATACCTAACATTGTATGTTGAATGTTTTTGAGTTACCTCCCTTACAATGCTTTTAAATTGTCTTATATTCATTGTCCATTGACAAGAAAATACCTAGTTTTCCCTCCCTTTTTTGTCCCTAATTCAAAAACATTTTGAGCCATAACCCCCCAAAGGTAATATTAACCATCCCTTCATAATATGGAAACTTGTGGTATAATTTCAGAGAGATTCACACACTTAACACAAGTTATTGTTTGAAAACTACAAATATGCTTATTTTGGACCCCTTTTGGGCCCCTAATTCATAAACTGTTGGGACCATAACCTTCAAAATCAATCTCAACCTGCTTTTAGTAGTACTGAACTGATATCCATTCGGTAAAACTAAAGTCATTGTCCGGAAACGTAATGAGTCTTCGGACGACGCAGACAACGACGACTTCAGGATAGCATTATACGACACCAAAACAAAATTCGGTCGTATAAAAATGATTATTAGTCTATGAATAGAAATTTCATGATTTATTTTTAACATCGATTCGAATAAAGTTACTGGTGTTTTATCATTTTACTTCATGAGATACCCCCTATTTTGAAATATCTTTTTTCATTCATTCTGATTTCCAGCCTTTTTTCTGACTCCTTTATACTGCATGCATACCGGAGAAGCAGGAAATGATAGTTTATTAAGTTGTTGGTTTGATACTACCGGTTACGACTGCATGACGTTTAGCATTCGAGTTCTGCAAGATACCATAGGACTACCGATGCAGTATTAATAATCGGTTGTTTTAGGGATATCAACGAATACTCGAGTACCGCTCAGTGGTTCCAAGTATTGAATACTAATGTGATACATAAAAATGAGCGAACGATACCAGAGAGACAGTCAAACTCATAGATCTAAAATAAAATGACAACATTATGGCTAAAAAGGAAAAACAGGCAAATTATAGGACACAAAACACAACATAGAAAACTAAATAATAAGCAGCACGAACGTAAAAAATCGGTCCATGTTATAATGTTGTTACCTTCTTAAAAGTAAACAATCTTTTTATAAAGAGTGTCTGCCGGGAAACTAAAAATTTATCAATATTGAAATAAGATTCTAATGTTTGCGTTTTGCTGTCGTTTAACATTCATCTGAAATTAGGTGCACTACGAATTTCAGTAACTTTACAAGCCTTACACATTAGCCTTTCGTCTCTTGGTAATTTCCATTACCCAAACCTGGGATCGATAAAAAAAAATCGTGATATTTTGAGTTACAACACGGAACTATATGAAATTTAGAAAAAATGAATGCATTTGATTTAATAATAGTATTATTTTCATAAACATTTTATTAAACACATAAGATACAACCTATCTATGAATTAAAATAGTACAAAAACAAATCAAAATATACACACCTATAGAACTTATTGCCTCATTTTAAAGCGAGTTTTGTTTTTGTGAAATTACTGTTGATTCATAGAGAAGTGTTTATCTTAATCATAAAAAATAAGAGTAACTTACAAGAATGTATGTACAAAATATACTTAGTGATGCATTTGTTTTTTACTTCTGATGGAATTGCATACCTTTTTCTCGTTCATTTCCTTCCATGTCTAGTAATTTTCTAACTTATTGTTCTAATTCATTTGTTAAACCGATCATAAAACTATTGATGTGCAAAACGCTGCTTATTTCTTGAGGCGTACTATTCAACACAATCTATGTGAGATAGAAATAGAAATAGAAATAGATCCAAATATGGACCATTGTGGGTTTGATTTTCATATATAGTCCATCAGCTGGTAAGGTAAAATTTCAGTTCCGTGTTACACCCAAGGGTACCGCAATTTTTTTGTATAAATCTAAAGAGTAATGTCTGAAGAATATTTTAACAGGTGTTAGACTTTTGAAAAAGTGTCCAAAAGGGGTTAAAAGGGGTTTTATTTAAGAGTATATAAAAAATTTTGTTTAACACATATATACAGAAAAAAGAAAAAAGAACCAACTATTCCATACTATTTCTCTTATTAAATTGAATAAATCATATCTTATTAATACGGAGGCTAATTTTTATTTATTTTTTAAATCATATAGGTCCGAAACTCATGATTTTGAATGAAACAAAGCATACATACTAGTTTTCTTGATAAAAAAGTATATATTTTTACATTGAAACATAGAGCATCAAGTAACTAAAGGCAGTTGAACAAAATTCAAATGTAAGAAAGGGAAAAAACATGGAATCAATGACAAACACAAACATAAGCAATGTACATCACAGTCATTAAAAAACACACACAGTACTAAAAAGATAAAAGAACTGTCAGGGTTTCAAGATCTATATTCTTTTAACAAAAGAATCACCACATTTTAAGGTCATGAAGAAGGTCAATCCATAGAATCATCTTCATTTTCGTCAACGCCATCTACCGAATTATCATCACAATCATCTTCATCATCTTTGTCGTCATCGTCAGCCATATCAACGATTTGATTATTCTTGTTGCTACAAGCATTCGTACATTTGCAGCCATCTGTACAGGAGAAACCTTGTCGAACACATGAACATCATTTTGTGGCACAACCAGCTTTATATGAACAGCTTATCAGTATCAATAAAGCATGTAACACTGGCGGTTGGTCTAGCCAATTGATGCTGATCAAATCGTTCTAAACAATCCAACCATGGTTTTTTGGCGATGGAACAGTGTTGTGTTGAAGAGCAGATTTCCAAATCTTTGCCTGAAAGTCGGTTCATTTGATGTGCTTTAACATTGCATCTTTTGTTGGGGGCAGTAGATGACAATGAATGTTTTTTGCATTGCCAAAAAAATCTGAATCTTAATCCATTGATGTTATTATTCTCGTAGCCATATATAGCACACAAAAACCTCTCGTCGAGTGGTTTTGACAGTTCTTCGCCTACCTCTTCAAAAGTTTCACCAAGACGGGATAGACCTTCTGAAAACTCCACAGAACGTGTCAAAACGCCGAATGCTTTGCTTTTTCCTTTACCAGGTAAAGTACTAACTGAATCACAACCAATAAAGACGTGAAATCCTGGCAGTGCTCTACAAACTTTCTCCCCCAACTTTGCGCACATTGATTGCACATTTAATAATCTGCATTTGGAAGACGTACCTGTCAGAAGAATTATATTTGAACTGATCAAATTCTGAAAATAGCAGGCCAATACTCCCACATCAGTGTCAGGAGATTTTATTACAATGGAATCGTAACCTTTGTCAGCTGCGTGTTTTGCATGAAGAAACATTTTTGTGTCGGCTTCTTCCTGTTTGCTCAGTGCATTTTACACTTGTCACTATTTCATTTTCAATAGACATTTTGTGGCACATACTTCCATGTGATCCAAATAATCAATTCCTTCAATGTAAATCTATAGGATTGTTTACTCCATTCCGACACAAAGAATTCAACAAGAGCAACTTTGTTTCTACCAACTGACAAAAATGTCTTCCATTGTCGAGGACACGATTGTGATGGTCTCGAAATTATTGTAATGATTTGCCCTCCCAAGGACCTGCGATCCCATTCTAAATTTTTTGAAGGATATTGTGGGATACTGATCAGTGACAAAACCAATGCGGGGAGCTCTTTTTGAAACTGAAAGGAAGGTTTTAAAAACAACATTTGCCAAATCAGAAAAAAGTACTTGGTATCCTTGTGATGGATTGAATGACTGCCATGCCATCAAACATCCACATGCTTTCCTCAGGAATAGCTTGCATTTGTTCAACGCCCTTTTCTAAAAGACCAGCCAGGACAGATTTATTTGTCTTTACAGGTGTACCATCCACGTTTGCAAGAGACTATGGAGGAGGACCAAATTCAAACTGGAGGACCTCTCGCATATCCAGCTGTCTTGTCTGGACTATTATAAGTAGGCGACCAAAAAGATTTCTATTTGCTTTCAATGTGTTGTTGTTCTTATCAGCCATTAACTGCTTACCTTTTATTTTCTTTGTTGAAAATGTAAGCAATGATCGTCTTTTGATTCGTTTGAAGATACTGGTTGACTTTTGACTAAGCGCCGTTCATTAATGACATTTTCTGATGCTGACTTTCTCTTTTCAGACGCGTTTGGAAGGTCGCACCTTAATTCCGAAGAAGCAACAGTACCCAAGGACAATCCAGATAACTACTCAGATGTTTCAAATGGATTTGTCCACCTTTGCAGTGTCTGAACTTATTTGAAAAGTCAGTTTCTGATCGTTTCATTTGAGTTTTCCAAGTTCTTTTTGTGCGGATGTTTCAGGGTTAACAATTCCAACCAAATCTCGACCTTTTAATGATATTGAAGCTCTTTCATGTGCATCTAACAAACAACATTTAGCAAAACTTTAATTTAAACTGAAACCAACAATACCACCTCTTGTTTTTGTATCTCTGTTCAATTTTTGCTTTATTGTTTGGTCAACTGGAGATCTAGAAAATCCATGAGAGCTTCTCTGAACACAAAAACAACCAGATGAAAGATATTCATGTGCATCAGGATGGATATTTGGCATATTTTGCATATGAAGCAAATAGACTGACATGTATCGAGAATAGTTTTGACGGTCATATGCAAAAAACTGAATACAAACAAAGTAACAAAATCAAACAAGACTAAATTCATTGAACAGTGAAGCAATATATCCAATAGGAAGGACAGAAACATTGAAAAAAAAAAACACTATCAAATGAGGAACAATGTATACATTACAAAAAGCATAACAATAATAGTTACCAGACGGTTTGTCAAATCGACATAATTTTATGCCAAAGAAAGGTAAAAGTCTTAACAAATTCCCCAACTGACTATTTGACCTTCGTTCAAAGCAATCTTGTCGATTGAATGGCTGAACAATCTTTTGTCTTTTTTTCAACTTCAGATACTTTATTTCACTATAATAGTTGTTAACAAAGCCCCTTAATGTTACAACAATGGCACTAAGGTGCTTCCCTGTATTGTTAATTTCATTGGCAAACTTTTTATAATTCTACATAGCATTACGTGTTAGTTACAATTTACCGAGTAATAGCTGTCTACATCATGTATACATTACTTTACTTTACAAAGAAAATGAAAACGGACCTTAACCACGACATAGCTAAAACACAAAATGTAAACAAGCACACCTTTATTGAGTTCGATAGAGTGCACCCTTTCAGAACGCAAAATAAATAACTTTAATTTGTCATTTTTTTATAAATATTTTGTTACACATTTACTTTATAAAATAATTTGTCTCACAAAAACAACATAATCGACAATTTAATGTTTGTTTTCAGTTGTAAATTGATAAGCTTAGAGTGCTTATGTGTGCATTCAGGTATGAATATATTGTCGACTGAATCGAAGACGGTAATGTGATGATTTCCGGTATTTCACGAGTATTTGCACGTACATATGTTTAATTGAATAATTCATATTTTAGACGATAAATAAATACTGCAAATAGTATAAACATTGCATACTGGTCAATTTGAAAGTTTAATTCACAAAAACGGATAAATGTATTACGAATTTATATATGAAATGAGAAAATATGCCTTAATTTTAACCCAAAAAATCGGATTGTTTGCAATGTAAATACATATTTTTTTAAAACAAAAAATCTTCAGAGTTACATTAAATATGATAGTTTGATATCTGTTTTAGTTGTTTAAACCTATACTTTAATTTGTTTAAATCGCTTTATATTAAAAAATTTAATTAAAAATTACTTAGTCGTGATAGCTAAATAAGGGGAACATTGAAAGGGACGTTTTAAAACCTCTTTTGGACACTTGTTTTTAGTCTAACACCTTGTATTTCATCAATAAGATAATGAAGTTGAATTCTATCCAAAAAAATCGCGGTACCCTGGGGTGTAACACAAACTCCTTAACTAGAGCCTTTTTGTAAATAGCTGATGGACTAATAATGATTGCGATAATTTTTGTTATGGCAATGACATAATAATAAAAAAAAATACAACACAACGGAACACTGAATAGTTTAGTGCATGCACATGAAAAGAGAAAAGTTAATTTGGGACAATCTAAGTAAGGATTATATTTCTTTGAACAGTAATCAATACTCTTTGAGTATAGTTTTTAAACAACAGCATTGTCCTATATTAGTTATAAATTAAGTTGAATTCTTTGATTCGCCGTTTTTACGTCATGTCGGCTATCAAATTGGAAACTGTACCTTCGCCTTATTTTAAGTCTAGTTTTTTAGTATTCGTATTGTCGTTTAATGAACTCATTCTGATTAGAATACTATTATATGAAACAATGTGACAATGATTAATTTAGTGGTGTCAACCCTGTGATTATGACCCGTGTATATCGCAAATCCCTAATACACCGTTTGGTGGTGCCCCTTACAGATACAGAACGTACAAATAAGGCAATAGGTAACATGTGACAGATAATGACATGACTAAAAGGAAATATCATCGGATAGTTCTGGAACTTATGAATTTGTAAAATTGCTTATTGCTTGAAACAGTAATCGATGTAAAAGGGTCAATTTTGTAGTATACCCTATCAAGTATATATACCCTTATATTAGTTTAACTTGTAACTTTTTTGATAAGACGTTTATCAGGTGAACAAAACACGGTCTTGAGATTTAGTAGTATAGATTCGAACTCTTAAAATTGTGCAGACATAGTTTTAAAAAAGTTCTGGTAATAAAATGTCCGTTTGACAAGCATGAAATCTTGTCTTTAAATTCACCAGAGGTCACGATTTGTAGTCTTTTCTGTGACCGCTTACTAATTCCTTTTGGCCTGTTAGACCAGAATTAATGAACAATTCCGTGATGCACCTTTATTAAACTAACTTTTAACAATGTTTAAATCCCATAGAAACATATGTAAACAATTAAAATATACCAATTTGACTTTTTTGTTTATCTTCTCTTACACAGTGTTTCATTTCTTTTGTTTAATTTCAACTGGGTTTCCGTCTGTAAAATGTTTAAAAAAAATTGAAATGTTTGAAATATACTGGTAAATGTGATCTGTTAAGGAGTATTTTGTTCGGCGTGACCTTTTACCCTAATATACCTCAAATAGCAGTGTCAATATAATTTGGTTAGCAATAATAATACACTAGGTATTTTTCTATGTTATTATAACGAAGATAATACTTTATTTTATAAATATATTTAAAACAATGGCTATGGTTACATGGGAATATAACAATAATTAAAAAAAAATAATTTCATTGGAGACTCATTCCCAGAATGTATGGTTGGGTAAGGAACTGGTTTATAACGAATGTAACAAAAGTATGTGTGCATTCGGTTACATTGCCTTATTGCACTGCAGTGTACGATTTGACTGGTAATAGGTAATATGTATTAAAATATAACTTGTAATCTTTAATTTGATTTTTACAATGTTGCACGCAATTTTTATTTTTTTTTTATTTACATTGAGAGTATAAATAAATCCAGTATGTTGTTTTGGAAGCATGTTTGATTCCGATGCAGTTTTGGTCAATCACTCCAAGCAGTCATCCCAAACAAGTGATGCGGCATTGGGCTAGTCTGTATTGCGTACTGTACAATTCCATTCTGTACTATCCCTTTTTGAAGTTAAAGATTTTGAAACTAAATTATGTCCTCTATGGATACATGTATTCAGAAGTTAATTTTAGTTCACTGTAAGCAAATCGTTTGCAAAACTATAACTGTATAAAATTTAGTAATAAGAATCACTTCATCCATAATTGTTCAAAGCATAATGACCGTAATTAATAATGGTATGTGTGGAGTTAATAACATATAAATCTGTGAACACTTTTCTCAGTCCAAATTATTAGCAGCGAACAATTGAGCTATATTGTTCGCCTTTTGCACTTCTAAACTGTTGGAGTATCTTAAAAAACACCAGAGCAATTAATACTTATAAAGCTATTGAAACACTTAACTTCTATTTGTTGAATAATACTATTATTATTATCAATAACATCAAAACTATCTTGCATTGTAGCCTTCAATGTAAAAGTAACTCAATGTAATCGTAAACAAAAATATTATTGTTACATTCGTAATTATTCGGACCCTTGCCCAACCTGTATTAACCTATATAGCCAGTGCCATAATACATTTCAAAATGTGAGTTTGAATTATTACGATTATAAACCGGTAGTATTTTTTCAATAATAGAAAAAAAATGCAATAATTTCAGACATTACATTTATACAATTTAAAAAAAAGAAATTTAATAGTCTTCTTTTTGCTGGAAATTCTTACTAATTAGTGGTTATGTTATATCTAGTCACTCATCCATGGATGCGTAATCAGGACAAGAACAAGTTATACAATGCCACATTCAAATTTTGAGTATAAATCAATGTTTACTCAAATCAGATTTAGATCAAAAGGCTGTTTTAAAAAATTTTCAACAGTGGAATATAAATACAATAACTTTCTATTTAAGATTATTAATAAAGTATTAAACAAAATTTATAATTTATCAAAACTGCCATGAAATGATATACATGTATTTATGTGATGTTAATTTCCAATAATTTTACTTAAAGATGTAGTAGAAACGAAGTGATAACTGAAGCAGTTGACGGAGGATGGCAAAAGAGAGGTATATGTAGTTGTATCTTATGATAGTCTCACATGTAAGTTAAATGAATTAATAATGTAGGAATTTCTCATGTGTTTTATTTCTTTTAAATGACAAAAACATTTATAAAAAAGAAAACTACAAAGTTTTTCAAGAGATACACAATTAACCAGAAGCAATGGGTAACAGTACATACACCGAGGGATGTTTTCCTTAGTACTACTCCATATTGAAGCTTTCATACAAATAATTATGCCGCTTCGCTCAGCTAAGGGACATTTAGTGATACCATTTTCCTTTCGAAACGTACACAAATGTATACTGGTACTATGATTTCTTGGATATGCAAAGTATGCAATATCTATTTTGAAATTACACTAAAAAGATACTTATTTTGCACTCTTTGGTATTTATTAAACATTGATCTTCTAATATAAAATCAATAAAGTTTACTGAATGTTATTGATAAATTGATAAGTTCCTAATGTTTTTTTTTATATAATGATACGTCATGCGTTATACAATGACGTCAATGACTCAAATTTTACTGCATTTGATTCGCATATTTTCAATTAATGTATTTTCAGTGATGTGCATGGCCAAAATGTTTGAAATAAAGATAAAGTTCAAAGGTTGAATAGCTGATTCAACCAAGGAACCAAAAGGTAACGAGTTCATAATCAAAATTCCAGAATTAAAATTGTGTACGTCAGACGCGTCTTTCGTGTTCCTTATTTGGGTATAAGGAGTCTTCAACAATAGAACCGTGTTGTTACAGGCGGGCGATGAGGGGCCTTATGCACTTTTATTTTAGTGGGGATAATCGATATCATTTCTGTAAATAGTATTTTAAATGTATTTGGGTGACTCCAGCTTTATCATATTTAAATTGATACTGCGTATTAAAATGGCTTTTATTATTATCCTGTATATATTCATTTCAATAAAAAGCTCATATAACAGCAGTTACATCAATTTAAAGAGAGTGATACTGTACTTCCGAACCCTGTATGTGACTACAAATGTTTGCAGGAATTTGAATTATCAATTATACTTTATTATTTTCTGAGAAATAGAAATTTTAGGTGCAAAAAGACAACAACCAAACCAAAGAGCTGAACACAGCTTAGGCCACCAATGGGTCTTTAACACAGCAAGATAGGAGTTGGTACTTTACGTCCATTGGAGTTGGTATTTCACGTTAATTGGAGTTGGTATTTCACGTTAATTGGAGTTGGTATTCCACGTTAATTGGAGTTGGTATTTCAATGAAACGGACTACTATAAGCTATGTACAGTTTGTTTCGGATCCGATTTTAATTATGTGTTTTGTATGATGATATATTTGTATTGATGACGAATAAATTTCTTTAAACTAATACAGCATGAAAATCACGGACCAAGAGTCGTGCTTCATCTGGCCCATAAACGAAAATAAATGCTAGCTTATTGAAAACGTCAACGTGATGGGATTTTAAAAAGAATTTCACATTTGCCAGAAACTACTGTTAGAAGAAACTGTTAACATTGAACCAGTTCCTAAGCTTGTCTCATATAAAGCACCATCATGTTGAAGATCTGTGTAACTTAGATTATTTTTTAAATGGTATTTGGTTTTTGAAAGTCTTCGAGTAAAGTTTTCAGATCAATATTCCGAAAGATGATCATAGATTTTTAGTAGCTGAACAATAACTGTAAATGCTACCGCATAACTTAAGGTATTATAGCTTTGTATCATCAATCATATGTACCTATTTAGATGTATTGACTGTTCATCTTGAGAGCAAAATACGATATACTGAAGTGCTAGTGTGACACTGTATTATCCTTAACGGTGAGATGCATGCGCGACTCACAAAACAAAAAAATAAACGATAACTTTGAAATCCTAAGGAAAAGTCTGGCTCATGGCTCAACATGCGGTTATAATTAATTTAACTGTTAAATTTTGCCCTTATTTCCAATAGATAATTGCTCAATTAAATATATCATTGAATTCCACATTCGTAGCATAATCATCTTGTTTCTTTATGACGTCACTTACAACAGAAAATAGTTCCTTAAAGAAGCTTAAAAACGTATGTATAGTAACTTTATCGTATTATTTTAATCATATCTCAACAATACGTTATATATTATTATAATGAAGAAAGTACCGACGTTTAATATTTGACATTGGTGTAAAGGTAACAGAACATTGGAAATACAAGTGCGAGTGATATAATAAATGGAAGCAGACGTACAAATGCTGTCTTGAAATTCCTCCGCTTCATATGCACAATTTTAAGTATGTTTTCTGGTTTTCCTTTGAGAAGATTCTGAAAAAGTAGTATGATACAACGTAAACGATTTCATATAAAAAAAAATTGTCAAATTTAATTCTGTTCAACACATTTAACTATTAATAACTTCATAATAATATTTAAAGTATAAATCAAAAGCATAAGAACTCGTGAGAACTAAATGAAAGTTACACTTCCATCAAAGTCTCAACTCATTTCCTTTTATATAGACCAGAAGGTATAATATGCAAGAAAATTCTAAATACGACATTTTAAATTGAACACATTGAAGGTTAATCCACTTATGTCTTTCTTTGTATAACTTGTGCTCCTGCATGGATATTTGTCTAAATGACATATACGAGGGAGGTAAAGGGGGGTTCTTAACCATGTTAACACGGAAACACGTAAAATAAAATATCCTCAAAATGCTACACGAAAAATTAAAATTGGAATAAACAAAGCACGAGAAATAAAATCGAAAATATTAAGGAAAACAGTACTAGTTGTTTTTTTTCTCTGTCGTTTTATTGATGTAATACAGTTATTAAAATAAACACAAAGACTCTGCGTTCCTCTCGTTTTTACGTCCGCTAGTCGCATCCAATTCGAAAAATAAAATATATATTCATAACTTGATAGCAATTAATATCCTGGGAATACATAATTCAACACAATCTCTAGACTGACTTGGAAAAGTCCAGTTTTTTTTATCAAATATGGGACAAGCACGAAACTTGAAAAATAAATAAGGAGAACTACATATATATATATATATGAACTACTGGGCGAAAAAACAACTGTCCATACCAGTAACAGTCGTTGTACGACTGTATTAGTCTGTGAAAGACTGGTGATGACTGTCAAATCTGTCATATTTCGTTGCAACAGTTTATTTATGTCTGTCCCAACTTTTTTACGGGTTGTGAAAGTCAAAAAATGCTACCAATAGTCATTTAAAAACTGTCGCAGTGGTGAACGGTGTTGTCACAGTCACAATCTATTACAGTCTTTCTAATAGTTGTGGCAGTTGAATAATGTCTGTCTCAACCTTTTAATAGTTGGGACAAGTTAAAATTTGTTTGTGTCAAATTTTCACACGTTGATGCAGTCAAAAAATCTTTGGCACAATTGTTTTTAGAGTTGGGACAGTCGTTAAATGTTTGTTACAACTTTCTAAGGGTTGGCACAGTCATTAAATGTTTATTACAACTTATACAAAGTTGACACAGTCGTTAAATGTTTAAAACAAATACTTCATAGGTTGATACAATCGGTAAATGTTTTTAATACAAATATTTTAGCGTAACGGTAGTCGATCAGTGTAAAAAAAATCACGTCTCACCCGGCTCTCAAGATTTGATATAGTTGTGAAATAGTCCATAACTTATACTATTATTATCTATTGTGCGGTAGTTAACTTGTTTTCCTTTTTATTCATTTATTTTGCGATTGTTGTTTGTCTTCTGTCGTTTTCCGGTTATTGTCGTAGCATTGTCTATTCAATTTTGACATGTGCGTTTGCCTTTAAACAATCCTTTAGGTATCCTTTAGTCCGAGGGAATCTTTTTACTTATCCTTACTTTTTATTTATTAATAACTGTTTTAAAACATTTTCGTTCATAACTGGTTTTAAATACCGGAATCTTTCGTTTAAAAAAGAGTTTCAATATTATTACAGAAGAATGAGAAAATGATGATAATGGATTCATTCAAATTTATACTTGAAAAAAGTTTAGATAAATTCTGCGGAATAGAAATTGTATTATAGGTCTACCTGAAGTAAATTTAAAGGTTATGACTAAGTTACCAATATTGAACAGTTTTAATTTGAATTACTCCCTGGGGACATTTCCGATGATTAAAAAAATAATGAATCAAATATGTCAAGTTTCATTAAAAACGGAAAACAATTCTTCACCGTAAACGATTCACCCTCTTTAATTTTTTGTCGGCAAAAAAAAAAAAAAAAAAGCTGGCCCCTCCCTTATGAAAAGTTTTGGATCTGCCACTGTGACCTATACATCATGTAGTGAACATATTGCATGTTAACCGTGCTTGCATTTCCTATCATGATTTTCTTGATAGAGGGTTGCTGCTCACAAGGAAGCTATTGCACCAAGAGTTCCAAATGGTGCCACATGTGGAGCAGGATCTGCTTACCCTTCCGGAGCACCTGAGATCACCCCTAGTTTGTTTTGATGGGGTTCGTGTTGTTTATTTTTTAGTTTTCTATGTTGTGTCATGTGTGCTGTTGTCTTTTTTTTTGCTACATTGTTTTAAATTAAAAAGAAATAAAAAATAACATACATGACATATTAAAAGAGCAAAATTAGCATCATAATTTTATTCTTTTTAGATTTAACATAGAATAGTGAATCACTATAATTTGTAAATACTTTTAACCTAAACTATATATTTTCATGTGAAATTTTTATAATACATTGTACCCTGTTACCATGAGTTTTCAAAATTCAATTATGCCATACATGTTATCTGACTTACAAGTAGTAACATTCAATGGTCTTTTTATTTATTCCACAATGAATAAAGGACTTTATAATCATGAGTCATATTTTTTCGACACGTGTTCAATTGTTTTGGTTACTTTATTGTTGCCTAACTGTTGGGTTGATGCATTATTGATATATATCCCACATCTCCTTTGACATGTTTGATCATGTGCATTCACATCTGACTGCAGAATGTTTGCATTTTCTACATAATTATTTTATGTTAACATTCAATATGTCAGGAAAACATAACAAAAAAAATCTATCTGTATGCATATTTTTTTTTTATGTTAAAGTAACATGGTATAAACTTTTTAAAGTATTTTATGAAACTCAAAATATTTTTTTTATAGATATAGTATTATCTAGTAAGTTGTCATAAAATTTACTGTGTTAACTGCATTGTATGTACAAATGTGACATTAAAATAGGTAATAATCAGGCTGTTAACACTGGATGGGTAATAATCAAAAACTCTTATACATGATGTAGCTAATATACAAATAAAGACACAATAGTTTATTGCCTTGGGGATGACATTTAATCTGTCATGGGTATATTGAGGTGATTTTATAATGATGTTCACAAATTATCATGATTATAATTGTGCTCTTCAAAATTTTGATATTTTTTCAAAACAAATTATAGTTTAAAAGAAAAAAATATGAAACAGCAGGATAAACTATTACTTTGGATATAAAAATGCATATTTTTAAAGTTATCTGAATATTGATTTATTAATATAAAATTGGGTAAATAACTAAATTAAATAACGAAAGTGTTGTCTGAGCTACAAAGCATAATTTAATGCAAGCTGTAATAAGTAAAAAGTATACAGGGTAACACAAAAGATGTAAAATTCATTAACCTCAAGGATTTATAACATTAACTGGGAGGGTTAAGTCTTGTTTACATCACAAAGGATTATTCATTATATGCAATGGACAAAGGGAAAGTCAAAAGCATCTATATAGTAACAGTGCATTTATTTATTTATTTTATGTTTTCATTCCTTAAACTTTTCTTGGTCATGTTTGTAGTATCAATATATTTCGGTTTTTTTTCTCTAAAATAATATCTTTATTGCACTTTTCTTTGCTGTTTTGACAAATTACTCGACCTACAGCAGTTGGCCGAGTATCCCTGTGAATTAGTCACTGGATAATCAGGGAATGTATTCAGTGAATTCATATCTATAGGTACAGTTTTGTCCGGTTTTGTTTCTAAAGATTAAAAATTTGTGATCATTGACCTTAACCTTTTGTTGAAAGCCGTTGAAGCCGTTGAAGCTTGATCAGTTTTCCTGATTAATTTATGTGTTTTATTGAATCTCACGAACAACTTTTTAAACTTTAGTTAAAATTTGTATATGGTAAGTCTCGACAGTTTAATTGAAACTTTATTTAATTAATTATGCATAAATGAGTTTGGAGAGAGAATTCTGTACAATTCGTTTTCAGTAAGTATGCTGTTTTGGTTTATTGTCACGTGTTCAGATACATTAACTTTTGCTGAAATTTTCTATACATGAAAGTATTTTAGATTTAACTTTTCACGATCATATGTATCTTTTTGCATCATTTAAAAATTTGC
The DNA here is from genome assembly GCA_037788925.1 of Mytilus galloprovincialis. Classification (NCBI taxonomy): domain Eukaryota; kingdom Metazoa; phylum Mollusca; class Bivalvia; order Mytilida; family Mytilidae; genus Mytilus; species Mytilus galloprovincialis. Next base: position 104,077,960 of record CM075330.1, read on the forward strand.
TATTTTTAACATTAATATATTTGTTAATTTCGTATGTGTTTAAAAATTCATTTCTGAAAACTGCATAAGCGTCTATGCCTTTTTGTTTATAATTTGATATATGAGTATTTTATGGATTGAATATATTAAGATAGTTAGGAAGAGATTGATATCGTGAGACATAGGATCATGTATTTTATAGCCCAGAACTAAAGTTCTTAAATTAAATATAAGTGACCCAATCTTGATTTTGTTTACAAGTACATATATTTTCTTCCAAAATTCATTGAAGAATTGACATTTAAGAAAAAAGTGTTCGTAATCTTCAGTCAGGTTACACAAGTCACACATACTTGTGTTTTGTATGTTCCATTCTAATAGTAATTGTTTACATGGGAGGATATAATGGAGTAATTTCCGTCTTAACATTTTATATTTATTATTAGTTAAATAATTAATTGTAAATTGTTACATATTATTTATTGGATTGAACGATTCTAGTTCAAAGATTTTTTTCCATTTAGAGAATCCTATGGGTCTTTTCTCATTTATGTAATTTAAATGGTTGTATATGTCTTTGGATGAAATATTTTCAATTAGCTCTGTTTTTGTTGTTAACTGCAGTCAGAGACAAGTTTAATTTTGTTTTTACAAAAGTTTTCAATGATTTGTCAGATTTTAATGTATTAACCCATGGTTTTGGAATAGAGTTTTTCAATTTTAACAGTTCAGAGATCCAATTAGGTTTTGATGTTAATTTCTCCAATATAACTTTTTGTGAAGGATTCCCTTTTTGATCTATAATGTCATTAATGAAGATAATACCGTCTTTTATCCAATTGAGGTAAACTAAACATTTTCCATTAAATTTTATATTTTTATTACCCAACAACATTTGCTGGCTTATATTTCTAAAATTTATGATTGGTGTATTACTTGTTGGTGTATTATTTGCTTTGTACCAGCTCTTTAATATGTTGAAGTAAAAAGAGGGTAGTGTATTACTTCAGTTAGGTACTGAGTTTATGTTATCTGGCATCATATGAAATATAAGGTTGTTTTTACCGAATTTGTTGAAATAATATTTTGGAATGACTGTCATTTTCAGACCTTCATTTGTATCATCTTTGGTAAGTGTTGAACGTTTTACCTTTTCTTGTTTATTATTCCATATAAAATTGTATACAAGTTTTTTAAAATCTTTTATGTAGATTTGGGGTATCGAAACCACCGAAGCTAAAAAAGTAAGATTGGGTAAAATAAGTGACTTTACAACTGTTATTCGACCTATCATTGTTAATTTTCTTTTTTCCCAATCAAGTATTATTTTTTTGACTGTTTCATTGTTTTTTCAATATTTAATTTATCATATTTTTTTTCTAATCCAAAGTAGACGCCTAAACTTTTAATTGGTTCTTTACTCAAGCGTATATTTTCAATTTTTTCGTTACAATGTTTAATTCTACCTAACCATATACCTTCTGTTTTAGATTTATTAAGTTTTAAACCAGAAAGCGTTCCAAATATTTCTATTAGGTTCAATGCTTGGTGAATTTCATTTTTAGAATTGAGAAAGAGGGTTGTTTCATCAGCTAATTGGGAAATTTTTAGACTATGTGTTTTTTCATCAAGTTTAATTTGAAATCCTTTAATGTTAGAATCTTGTCTTACTTTACAGGCCAAGATTTCAACTGCTATTACAAAAATAAGAGAACTTAATGGACATCCTTGTTTTATTCCACGGTAAAGGCTGCAGGTTTCTGAGATCCAGCCGTTATTAGACAGGCATCCTTTAGTATCATTATATAAAGTTTTTACCCATTTTAAGAAGGAACGTGGTACTCCAAATTTTGATAGGGATTCATACATGAAGGGCCATTCTAAAGAATCAAAGGCTTTGGAAAAGTCTAAGAACAATAAAATTCCGTCTATATTAAATTTTTCTGAGTAGTCTATTATATCTTGAATCTGGCGAATGTTAATACCTATGTACCGATTTTTTATATATCCATTCTGATCACTATGAATAATTTTGGACAACACTACCCTTAATCTCTGCGCTAAGGCATAGGCCATAAGCTTAGTATCTACATTTAATAATTAAAAGTGATTGGCCTATAGTTATCTAATGATAATGGATATTTTTTTTATATATAATAAGGAAATAACACCTATTTTTTGGAGTGTTGTCATTTCTCCTTTTTCATAACATGTATTGAATACTTTTACTGCAGATTTTTTTTGATGTATGACCAAAAGGTACGATAAAATTCTACACTTAGACCATCTAGTCCAGGGGATTTATTCAGTTTCATATTAAATATAGCATTTGTACATTCATCTACTGTTAGGTTGCCACCTAATAGTTCACTCTCAGTATTGGATAGTCAGTGATCTATCTTTGTTTCACTTATATAATTTTTTTTATTTCGGAAGGGTCTGGTTCAGTACTTTTATACAAATTTTGGTAGTAGTTTTTCCCTTGAATAAGAATATCGGAAGCATCTGTAACTATATTACCTTGATCATTTTTAAGGGCAGATATAGTTTTCTTAGTTTGTCTTGATTTTTCAAGACCCAAAAAATATTTTGTGTTTTTTTTCCCTTCTTCTGCCCACCTGACTCGGGATCTGATTTGTGCACCTCTAGTTTCTTTTATATATAAATTTTGTAAATTGTTTTCTATATTATTTATTTCTATATTAGAATGTTCAGAATTACATGATTTTTCGTATAAGAATTTTAACTTATTTTCTAAATGTTTAATTTCATTTTTACTTTCAGCAGCCTTTTGTTTGCAGTACGCAATGGTTGCCTGCCTTACTTCAGTTTTGAAAATGTCCCAAGTAACTCTAGGATCATTATTTTTGGTAAGTATTTTTTCTTTGTGAGTGTCAATTAGTTTAATTATTATTTCTTTGTATTTTGTATTATTAGTATACTGTTATTTATCTTAAAAAATCCTTTGCCTTTTTTTTAGCTTTAAGTCTTATTTGTAACGAGATTGCTTGATGATCTGTATGAGATATAAGTGCAGGTCTTATGTCTGCAGATATTATGTGAGGTCTTATATCTGGGCTTATTGCTAAAAAAATCAATTCTACTTGCAACACTTTTATTGTTTTTTCTTCTCCATGTAAACTGGCTGGTGTTTTGATTTAGTTCTCTCCAAATATCAATAAGTTTATATTTTTTTTATTAGTTGCTTTAAACTGTTGACAGGTTTATTTTGAATATTAGAGCTAATACTTTTTCTATCATATGAAGTTAAACTTTTATTCATGTCACCCCCCATTATTAATATTCCTAAACGGTTATTATTAATGATATTGTTTACTTTTTTGAAAAATGAATTTCTAATTCGACGAATGTTAGGAGCATACACGTACAGTAGTGTAAAGATATTACCATCAAGTTCTATATTAATGAGTATTATTCTTCCATCATTGTCTGTAGTTTCATTTATAGTTTTATGTTTTATGTTCTCTTTGATAAGAATTGATACACCTCTCGATTGTGAATTTCCGAAACTATAGTACAGTTTGCCTTTTATCTCATTGTTTATAACATTTTCGGTTTTTTTTTAATAAAATGTGATTCTTGTATGAATAGAATATTACAATTTTTATTTTTGCACCTTAGGTTTAATCTTTCTCTTTTTTCTTTTTGCCCTAAGCCTTGACAGTTTAGGGAACATATATTTAGTTTTTCACTCATAATAGACGTTATTCATTTCTATATTACACATATCTTCAGAATTATACAATAGAGACAATAGGTTGAGCTTAAATAATAAATAAGTTGATGTCATATTGTTAATACACAAACTTATAAATAATGTTTACATACACATATAAATTATACACATATAAATTATAATCCTAGTACCTTTGATAACTATTATACACATATTAATTTTACAAATTGGGGTAAATTTCTAAATAACATATTGTCATGCCTTTAAAACCAACATTAATAACAATCAATATTATGTTGTATGAGACAGTCATGCATGTATACTTTATATTCCAAAAAGGAAGAAAATTCAATCTTATCATTGTTACATTTAATTTTATTTTCAGGTTGAGTCTGTTGCATAGACGAGATTTTTGCAATTGCACAAATTTACATTTTGGAGTTTCATGATACGCAATTCGGAGCAATTCGCTATCAGGAAAGCTGTGAATTTGGATATGAAGTAAAATCTTAGTGATATGACAACTTAACCATATTGACTGGTTTTTCCTATTTTCTTTGCTCAACAATTGTAGTTTGTTTTTGAATATCCTGTGAAAAACAAAGAAGAAGAGCACAAGAAGATGAAATGATTGTGCAATGTATGACGTGTATTTATTGGAATTTAACAGACATAATAGTCTTGGATTTGTGATAGTGTTTGGATTATGTCTGCATGAAAATATGATTCTAGAATTTTCCTGATCTAATCTGAATATCTTTGCATAAAGAACCGCTGATGTATCATAACATTTTTTTGGCATAAAAAAAATTGTTACAGATTTTGTTAACAAAACTTTTGATTGCTGTGATCCAGTTTTTGGTATGACATATAATTGGTGGATGATGTATGGAAATTTGTTTGTCATAAAGTGAATCGTGGATTTTTAAAAAGATAATGTTATTCAGTATCAAGAATAAATTACATCTATATCTATAATTTTGTATTACTCTTTCATGGGAATATGTATAATCTACTATTACACCATATCCGTTTTTTTGTTTATTTTTTATAATATAGATAAAGGGGAGATATAAAAAAAAAAATGTTTATGTTTCTTTAATTTAAACTACATTGACTTGAATTTGTATCGTCATCGATTGAGTTAGTGCCCTTTTGGTTTTTGAATAGGGACAGACCGTTCATGTACTTCATCAGTTGGTGTTGTTACTGGACGCTTTTCACTACGAGCATCTGGTGTACCTGCGCTAAATTGAAACATCGTTGTCTGTATGTTTGACGTTTTACCTTTAGCATGTTTAGCGTCTCCTGTTTTTTTCCTTCGTTTTGTTTATTTTCTTTTTTTTCTTTTTGGGGTTTTCGACTTCCTCCAAAATATCATTGACTTTATTATCAAAGGAAAAAGTAGATTTGGTTAATTTTTTTTAGGCCTTACCGAGCACACTTGATACCTCTTGTGTATTGGTGTTGATCGATGTTGATCGGGGAGTTGCTACATTTATACCTTCTTCTGGTTGATCATCAATTGACTCTGTATTTGATTCATCACTGTCAGTGTCACTTTGGGAAGAGCTACTGTTTTTTGTGTCATTATCCTGAGGCATGTTGTTACTCTCCTTGTTTTGAGCATCAAAACTTGGACAGTCTGCCTGCCTATGACCTGCAAGCATGCATTGCTTACAGACCCAATCGTTCTGACAGTCTCGAAATTTGTGACCATTTTGTAAGCATTTGTTACATACTAGAGTGTCGTTTGAAGACGGCAATTGGTCTTTGTGAACGACCATAGCTCTGTATTTTCCTATTTTGATTATTCTTGGTAGGGGTTTTTCTAAAGGATCACAAAAAAGAATGCAATCTCCAGTTTGACAGTTTGTCAGTAACCCGTCTACACGAAGTCGTTCTCTGTTTAATTTATGAACATTACATTTGCCTTCACTTTCGATAGCTCTCAAGATCTGACCGTCGTCAGCAGAGCAAGGTACATCCTTTACTCTGACACGTAGGTAGAGGAGTGTTGAGTGTTCGCTTGATTTTGGGTTGGCACTATAAACATTAATGAGCTTGTGTCGCACAGTTATGTTATTGGTGATGAGAGTTTCTCTGTCTATATCAGAGTCTGGATAGATACGCCACATACCCCTAACTCGCTGTAGACCTTCTAGATGGCTTTTTGGTATACACGAGTCAATGGAATTGTAAAGCTCGAGGTGTGTAAGATATTGATCTGGACTTGGTTTCACATCGCCAAAGAGGTCAGTTTTCAGAATAAATACTGGTTTTACAGAACTGAGTGTTTCGTGAGTATTGACACGAGGTCCACTAGTCAGATAGTCTTTTGGTATAATACCTGCTTTGACAGCATCAGTGTAAGCGTTAGATGAGTTTGTGTTATGACTGATGTCATTGTCATTTTGTTGTTTACTTGCGGTAGACATGTTGAATTTATTGTAAAAAAAAATGTACAACGTGTTTTTGTCTAGATTACACATTCAATTCAAATAATCACACAGTATATGTACATCACTACACTTTCATAAGTTTGGTTTGTCGACAAAAGTCTTTAGAATCTTGTATTTATATCGAAGTTTTTGTAAGAGCTCAAAATTTTCCGTGGATTAGCATGAGGCCGCTTACATCTCTCTCTCATATATTTCATGTTAACATGCACAAAAGAAATTTAACCTGTTCTGTTTTAGTGAGGAATAACTATGTCCATGATGTCTGACTTTAAAGATTTGAAGAAATAAAGTATGGTGTGAGCCTAAATAAAACAGTAACCCTTCAATAAAAGTACACAGTTACACTTAAAAATCATTAATGTAGGAAAAAAGATAACGCCATATATATAGAATTTAGACCCCCTACAAAGATTTATTCTTCTTGTTAATAGGGACATGAAAATAGAATTGTATCAGTCCTAAAAAATTTTGGTCAATCAAATGAGGATTGCTAGTTTTATCTAGGTAAATACAGTTATTATAATTGACTTTCTTATTGTACAATGTCTATATTTGTACATGTAGTATTCTGTTTATTACAGGGGCGGAATCAGCCATTTTAAAAAGGAGGGTTCCCAACCCAGAGTAAAAAAGGGGGGGGGGGGTGTTCCAGCTATATGCTCCCATTCAAATGCATTGATCGGCCCCAAAAAAGGGGGGTTCCAACCCCCGGACCCCCACCCCTGGATCCGCCAATGTATTATAAGTTAAAAAATTACTGTACTTTAGTCTTAATGTATATTTTTTTTTGTTGAATCATATTGAATATGTATTGGTTTGACCATGATTCTCACTTAGAATATGAAGCCTGCTACATGTGCACTTTTATGGATAGGAAATATAGATGTCACTGAGTCATTCTTATATCCGAAAAATGGATTAATTCATTATTTTATGCTAGCTATCTATTGTTTTTGGAAATAATGAAAACTAAAATCAATTTCTCGATGTTCGTACTATCATAGAGACAGAATAATCATATTCCGATTGATAACAATGATTATAAAAGACCCTGAGTTGCGGATCTTTATTATCAGCCTGATATGGATTCATCCTTTAACGCAAAGTGTGTCGAGTTTCACCCATATAAGGTAGTCAACACAAAGCAGATTTAATTCCATACACGACATTTTCCGTGGAACAGTCAAAAAGCTCCAAAGGTTTAGTATAATACGTTTTTCCTGTTAAATTACTTGTAAAAGCAGGAGTCGGGATTAACATATTACATGCTTTCGCAAGTTTTTTATTCTTCCCTCGCCGGGATTCGAACCCATGCTACTGAGATATCGTGACACCAAATCGCCTGCACTGTAAATGGCGCGCTAGAACACACAACCACCTGGGCTTCATTAAAACGAAGCTTTCGGTGGCCGGGTGTTACCTTTCCACATCAGTTTTAAACTAGCGTCGTACTACAGTACATGATATATAAGGCATATAGATGTTATTTTTACAGATCAGCTAAATTATATATAGTAAATGATCCTACATTCTTCAGTGTCGATGTGGCATGCAGTATGTTGGCGAGACAGAACAGCCATTCAGCAAACGCATTAATTGTCATCGTAGTGACTACACCTGCAAGCCCGATCTCCCGTAAGTCGTTATTTGATATCACATAGGCACGCCCAAGCTGATCTTAAAAACTAACCATCACCGTCATAGATCACAATGAGGATTGGTTAAAGGCCGACAGACTTGCTCTGGAATGTTTTTGGATAAGATAGCTCAGGACAGTTTCCCCAGAGGGCATTAAAGAAAAAACAGAGAAGAGCCACTTATTTTCCTTACCATCACTAATTTCCTGCCATCACTTGTGTCTAGTAACTCCCGCTTCCGTACTGGACTCTTACACTTTTCATGAATTTTTGATTTATACTAGTTTTAATTACAGTTGACAACGATGTGAAAATACGCAGCAATGTTCATTTACTTACCCTTAGTAAAAATTTATTACTCATTTTTCTTATCAACAAATTACTATACATTTGGAATGTTTTAATACGCAGTCTCTGTTGCAATTGCTTAACCGTTGTCATATTCTAAATATTATACCAGCTTTGATCGGTCTGGACGTTTTATTTGCACTGTATTTCCACGCAGTTTTTTTTAACAGCTCAACTGTCACCACCTTTGAAAATTGTGCCAGTTCACATCGCAAATAACTATTTTTATGTTGGCATATCTTTGTAGTCTTTGTGCCGTGTTAGGAAATTTTAAAATTGTACCAGCGTCTGTGATGTTCGCTTAAATTGTCTAAATTTCAAGATTTTGATAGTGTCTTAATTTAAATATATTAACATGATTCATTTGACATCGTGCCATTACCGAGGAAGGATATCTGTTATCCGAAATATCTAACATATTGTTCATTTTATTGGGTACCCTTGTAGAATTGTTATATATTATATTATGTAGTGTACTGAATCATAACTATATGATCGATCGGTCCGTAAGATTTGTTGTTGACTATTTATTCAGTCATTTTATATATATATATATATATATATATATATGTTAGCGGCAATAAGTGAAATTAGGCATTAAGCTTAAATCCTAGTCAATAAGCTAACGCCTAGGCATTAAGTTATTGCCTGAATTTTTCAGGCATTAAGCTTATTACCTGAAATCTTATGATGATTATTCATTCTATTGCCGAACATAATGTTAGGCAATAAGTGAAATCTGGAATTAATGCATATTTGGTGATTAAATATACATTAATTTGACAGATCTTCAAATTTAGTAAGTTTATTTAGTAATTTTTGAATTTACACATACTTTTTTCATCTTTTTGTGATATTACAAAATATTAAAAAGATTAAAAAAAGTGATTGTTATAATCCAATTAAACAAGGGGGAGATTCTATAAAATAATTTAATATTTATTTTGAAAAAAAATTTCACTTCACTATAGTCGAGCTGATTTAAACTGGTCAAGAGTAGACAAAATTAAAATGATTTTTTTGCTCACACAATTTTTTAAATGTTTTTTATAGGATAGATAAGTTTTCTTTATTAACAGTTTCACAACTTGTGATAACAAAATTATTTGAACTCAAATTTTTATCAAGTTTTCATATTTTTAGATTATTATTTTAATATAGATAACATATCTTATTAGTGATTTTATTTCCAGTCTCTTGTGGAGTGTTGTGACACTTCCATTTCAGCTCCCTCAAAGCATGATTTTACTGATTATATGTAAAATTTTAAATATTTGCAGTTAGTTTGTTCAATTCTAATATAAAACGTAGTTATATTTTTTTTACTTATGTTTTGTTTCATAGAGTTTACAATGTACACATTATTATGATTTGAAACTAATATTTATTTTGTAATAATTAGTCGGTTTTAAATTAAAGTTGTATGTTAAATTTGACACAATATTATTTTTTTTCATTTGCTATTTTTTACGTCAATACGCAGTTAGGACATCCTAGCTTAGATAATCCTCAGATAACTTCAATGTGCATACTGAGACATGTCGTAAGTCCTAATTTTATCATAATTTCTGTCCTAGGAATATCTTATAGGATCCATCTTAGGACTGTTTCGATAAACAGGCCTCAGTTCTCATAATGTTATTATTTTACAATTATATTGTTATTTAAATGAATAAATGTCTTTTATTTACTCGCATTTATGTTTTAGGCATTAAGCTTAATGCCTGCACATATTTTTCAGGATTTAAGCTTAAATCCTAGGATTTAAGACTAATGCCTAACATCATTTAGGCAATAGACTTACTGCCTAGGCGTTAGCTTATTGCCTAGGGTTTAAGCCTAATGCCTAATTTCACTTATTGCCGCTAACATATATATATATATATATATATATATATATATATATATATATATATATATATATATATATATATATATAAACTATAAAATGACCAAATATTAGATACTTCGGATAACAGATATCCTTCTTCGGTAATAGCACGATATCAAATGAATCATGTCAATATATTCAAACTGAGACTTTTAAAGTTATTTTATGGCAATGTTGTACCCTTTCTGATTTGTTATATATTGCGACTTGGTATGTAAGGCAACGGAAAATAATGTTAAGATATTTTGCAATGTTACCTGCAAAAGTATGAATGTTATTTACATACTAGAATGGTCGGTTTGTCGCCTCCAATATGTTTGTGAGTCAAAGCAGCCCTTTCCACTAACGCCTCAGTGGCCATAGGAGAGTTATCTCTAAGAAGCCACTTCTCCCAGTTTTTCAGCATTTCAGACAGTCGGGTCACAAACTTGATGACTTTAACCGCATGAAATTCTAGCGATTGAACAGAACATTCACTGGAGTGATGCCCAACGACAGGTTCGGGAAAGCTTTTGGATAAAGGAACTAAATGTACATCATCCAAACGGCATCAATAAGAAATACTAACAGTTTTGTTTAATGTTAATATACACAGTCACGTGTATTGAACTAGTGTTTTGTTTGTATTATGAAAGTCAAGATTTTAGATTAAAATCAATAGACCAAAACTTACCTGTTTTACTGATGTATTTTTACACCTAATATCAGTATTGTTAAAACTTCTGACACTGAAGAAGGTCATTTGTTAAGCTAGAATATTCAACACGATTTAATAACAGCATTTTCGTATAATAACATCTTATATCAGTACCGTTTTGCAAATTTTTAGACTGAAATAATGTTTTCCTTATCTGCATTAAGAGTAGACTGATAAATGATTCATTCAACATCACAATCATATATACCGATGAAGGATATCTGTTATCCAAAATATTTGTAAATAATTTCATTTATAGTTCCTTTTTTATTGGTGTTGTTGTTTACACATTTTAGTCGTTTATATATATATATATATAAAGCTTTTGGATAAAGGAACTTAATGTACATCATCCAAACGGCATCAATAAAAAATACTAACAGTTTTGTTTTTCACTCATTTTATTGTTAATATACACATTATTATATTACACACGTATGTTGAATTATAGTGTTTTGTTTATATTATTATATTCAGGATTTTGTATTAAAATCAATCTACCAAAACTTACCTGTATTACTACTGATCGATTTTTACACCATATGCATTATGTATCAGTATTGTTAAAACTTATGACACAGAAGAAGGCCATTTGTTGAGCCGAAATATTTGTCAACACGATTTAATAACAACATTTTCGTATAATAACATCTTATATCAATACCGTTGTGCAAATATATATATGTCACTGGCTCCGACGTATTTATAAATATAATTAATTTCTGTGACTGTATCTTACATTAATTTGTAGGATCCTTTACTATAGATAATTTAGCTGATCTGTAAAAATTACATCTCCATGCCTTATATATCATGTACTGTAGTACGACGCTAGATTAAAACTGACTTGGAAGGTAACACCCGGCCACCGAAAGCTTTATTTTTATGAAGCCCAGGTGGTCGTGTAGTCTAGCGCTAGCGGGACGGCTACAGTGCAGGCGATTTGGTGTCACGATATCTCAGTACCATGGGTTCGAATCCCGGCGAGGGAAGAACAAAAAAATTGCGAAAGCAAATTTACAGATCTAACATTGTTTGATTGATGTTTAAACGAGTTGTATATATATAGATAGATAGATGAATTTGTTGAGAAAAGCTTCCAAAATTTTAGTCTGATTTTATGTTTATTTTGATAAAAAGATGCATCAAAAGGAGCAACTCAAAATTATATATACGGATTGCAACACTGCCAACATTACAAATAAAAACATATGGTAAAAGGCCGAAAAAAATTCATAGGAAATCTTGTGTCTTTCGAAATTGGTTGAGAAATCATAATCAATTAATGGCGATGAAAATCTTAAACATGTTTAAGAGCTTTAGGGGTCCAACAGGCAATGAATCTCCATTAAATGTGATAAGATTTTTTGATGTTATCCTTTGGCTTTGAATTCAATGCTGTGCCAATGTTTTATAACATAATGTGCAAAATTACCTGTTGTCAGCATTTTGTCAATTTCTTTAAATACTGTTTACTTGAACTACATTGCATTTACAATAGTTAAATGTATAATCATTCTGAAAGTTCAAACTAAAGTGTAAGGTGTTGTTAAATTCAGATCAGAAATATATGAAGATTCATCAGATATCTTAAACAGTCTTTAAAAGTAGATTCATCATTACTTCATTAAGAACTCACAAATTCAAAACTTTCACTTTTATACTACAAACCATTGTACATCAAATGTACATACACTTCTATAATTGTGTGTACATTTTATAGAAATTCCTAATTATGTTTGCTATTTATTTACTTATTCTTTTGAAAGTTTTGGATCAATCCAAATGATTCATATACTTTTTCGATATGTGGTTAAAATTTAGAAAACTAACAGCTTTAAGAAATTAGTAGAACATTTAAAGAAATTGAATTTATGATATTTTATGTCGCATTCAGCAGTTGCCGGGGAGAATGAATAATACATATACAACATAACATGCTATATTTAATACAGAGGATGTGATTCTTAAGAACAACTTACACATTTAAATCCTACATTTACAGAATGACTTAGTTTACTACATTGAAAGGAATTCTTTTTATTCAATTCTTATTATTGTTACAAATGTATCAAAATATATATAGAGGAGGATACATACACAATAAATGTAATCCTGTCTAAACATACTTGTGTTAGAAATGTTCTATTCAAAGTTATATGAAATATTCTATTCTTATCATTCATGTAAAACATGTTTACACCAATGTTTTTCGCAAATGAATGTTTGAATTAAATAAACATTAAGGAATGTATGTTAGAGAAATATCAGATGATAATAAAGTTAGTAAAGGTAGACCAATTTGGTAATAAGGAGGTCATTTCATTTCAAAACAAAACAATCGAGGAATTACCCATCCATAATATCGTAGTCAATACAAAAGGTCGAATACATACCGGCATGCATTGCTTTTCAGGAGTTACATACACACCTGACAAAATGGTAACAAACAATTACTATTTTTTTATAATTTTTGTTTGGGGAGGAAATTAACGTATTATACTCAAAATCAAGTTTAATTTCCTCTTTTTTATACTTATTTTTGGCGAATAATAAACCAGTGCCACTTTACGCATACTTAAGAACATGTCAATATAATGAGATATCTTTATCTTTAACGGGAAGCTTTATACAAAAAGTTTGATAAAACAGATGATTTTGCATTTATGAGTGTTAATTATCCAGACATTTCAATGTGTACGATTCACTAGGCTAAGCGCACCTTTGCATTTCACAACGCATTTGATGTTAATGAAAGAAATCTTTGTATTACTGAAACATTATAACGCCAGGGTTTTTGATATCACAAATTTGTCAAAACATTTTCTAAATGTTATCTTGCATATGTTTGTACTGTATTACTGTCACGTAATTGTTATTATTTTAACAGTATCTTTTAACATTGCCATATAGCTGGGAGGTGTAGCTAGCTATCAAACCTGGTTCATTAAATCAAGTTTTCTTTGAAATTTCTTGTACCAAGGACAGCATTCGTAAATATACAAAAATATATTTTTATACATCCTGTATTTTGTGGTATTATTAATACAAAGGAAGAACAGTTAGTCATTCACCTCAAAGGCTAACCAATTCATCACATTATAAAACAAATTATTTGGTTAACTTTCTTTACACATTTTGAGTAATTATATTACTTTCATATGTACTTACTAATCCTTACAGTTACTTGATTTTACTTACTTTACTAAAAATTCCGAAGAAGTTAATTGAAATTACTTAATTGATATGTTTACTTGATTTAAGTAATCAAACTAGTTTTCAGTAAAACTGATTACTTGAATTTAGTAAAACTATTCCAAAAATTACTTAGTAGTTATTTATTTTTACTTAAATGCAGTGAATCATTTACTAAAATAACTTCTCATTACTAGGTAGAATTAGACAGATTACTTTAAAGTATAACTACATTCTTTTATTGCATGATTATAAATGGAACACAACTCTCACACAATAATACATGTTTAGTTTTGTATTCAAAGGAGCTTGCTCGTTAAGTAATTTCAGTTGATTATTTTTTTTCTCTAACTTAACTGATTATATCATCATATGGAAATACAAGTTCAATTTGGTGTATCGAATTCGAATATGATCATATATTATTTTGTCATTGTATATTTTCAACTGAGTGTTTAGGGGTATGAAAACCAGATTGATATGCAAATACAACCAATTGTTAATGTATAATAAGTATATATTTTGAATTATAAATGAGGCTGCTGGCATTCTGCATAATTTATAAATATTAAAAGTTGATTTGATCACCTTTTAGAAAAAAATGGCAATATAGAAGGGCATCATAAAATTATGTTTCCTAAATTAGGATATATACAGGTAAATTGAAAAAAGGTTAAGATTAAAAGTTTAATTTGAAACTTAAATATGAACACTTCAAGTTATATAGATAAAAGTTCTACATTTATTTTTAAATAAATACTAAGTTATAACTATCTATTTTAAGTAAAAAGAAATGACTTGAATTTAGTAAAATATAATAAGAATGACCCATATAAATTGTTCTTCCTAAATAAAACTTCTTATTACTGATAAGGCTTAGGCACTTCATAATATTGTTTACGTGCATGACATTTAATAGTTTTTGATAATAAATGCTTCCTTATTATACAATGTTTTACATATGTTGGTTGTACAGTCAGAAAATAGCATAAGTTTGGATAACTAGCAATTTTAAATTTGATAATACTATAAAATACTTTAAAAATTGCTTTGGCTTACTTTATATTACTTTGAATAATACTTCAAATCATTAAAAATGATACATTTAAATTAATTACTAGCGATTACTTAATTGTTTTTCATATCGAAAGATCTTAAAGCTATCATTTGTCATTTTTATAAATAGTTTTGATAATATAAACTTGGTCTTACTAAATTTGATACTTGATTATCGATAAATGTACACAATTGTATCATATTTTCAGTACTTGAGAAGTAGTTTTTGATTTGAGACTAAAATCATATTATAACCATTAAGCTTTCGTTTAACTTTGGTAAGGTAATTATAGAAAAATGGCGGCAACTCGTAAGTTTTTAATTTGAACAAAAAGTATACTGAGTTTTTTGCAATACTTGCGCGAGTCACGAGCATGAGAGGAAAAGAAATTTCCAAAAAAAGGACTCTTTGTGGGTATTCATGTTTCCGACTACTCTTTGTGGACTTTTTCCGTTAAGGGAAAATGTTGCACAAATAGATGCTGGAGAAGTTCCCCATGTTAACTTACATCAAACATAAATAAAAACGGATTTAAACAAAAGATGCACAATGACGAGTTTGAAAGGTATGTTACTTTATAAAATTATATTCATTCATAATAAAACAAGTACAATTATCATTGTGATCAAAATATTTATGTTATATTGAAAAAAATACTCAAAACCTACAAATAGATTTACTTATTCAGTTGTGCTAGAAATTTCCGTGTCATAAGTTAAAGAATCGTTTTAAAGTAGTAAAAGACACTACAAAAGTTAAAAAGTCTGAAAAGACCAGTTTTTGTCTGAATGTGCATGAATTTTTACTCGACATTCTTAATTTGTCTGAATAATTTAAAAAAATTCTTGACATAGTATGAATTTGTTTAATAAGGTTCTTGATTTTTCTTGACAAGTGTCTTGACAGTACGAATATTGTCTTAAAATTTCTCGACACTTCCTGTATCATCTGAGAAGAGTCTTGATTAGTCTCAACCAGTTCTTGACTGCTTTAAATTTGTCTCAATCTGTCTTGACATATTCTTGACATTCTTAATAATGTCTGAATATGTCTTGACATATTCTTGACATTCTAAATAATGTCTGAATATGTCTCGACACATTCTTGACAGTCTTAAATATGTCTTGACACTATCTCAACAGTATAAATTTCGCCTGAAATTTTAACAGGCTTATTTTGCACTGTTTATGACATTCTATTGCTGTTTAGTGTTGTATACTCCTATTTTATGATGGCTAAACTAAACTTTGAAGAACCAAGGATTACTTAGGTATAGCAAGATACCCTTTTGGTGCAACTAAGTTAAAATACCCTGGATAATCTCCCATTTTGTTTAATTTTGATTTATTTTTAATAAACGTTTAATTAATTGTTTTCACTTGGAATATAAGTCGAAGTTACTGAGAAACAGCATTTAGTTTTTTTGCCGTTCGCAAAACTGCCAGTTAATTTTGCTTTACTGAAATAGGTGTCTTGTAGGCAGTTTTAAAATGTGAACATGTGTCTCTTTTGGACCCCACAATTCATCTTTTGGGTTTTCGTTTAGGTCAAATAATTTGTTCCAATCTTGATTCAAAAACCTTATTCATTTTTTAGGACAACCAAACATTCAAATTTGAGTGTTGAATTTTATAATTTTTTATCAAAAATAAATATTTGTGATAACTCCTTTCGGAAAAGAAAAAAATGTTTAGATCTATATTATGCATGTCTGTTTGTGATCATAAGATTAAAGGGATAGTAGCTACGATTTTGACAAAAATATGAACAAGTTTTAAAGCTGATAAAATCAAACATATGTACTAAATATAAGCAATAAGATCGCTAGAATGTTTTCATAAACTACAGAAGTGTTAATAATTGATAATTCATATCGTGTTTTGTGCCTATTCATCTCATTAATTATGCATCGGGTTTACTTCCCGAACTTTGCCGACACAGCGAGTGAGCTAACCAAGATATATGTAGATACGAACACGTGCTTTTTGTTTTCTTACATATTTGATAATTACTCTATATTAAACGTACATATTTGACGCCATTTATCAAATTATGTAAATAAAAAATATAACAATACCGACATATTATTCCAACCCAAGATTCTCCAACAATGGCGATATTATACACTTGTTATTACATTTGTATGACTTAACCATGCCGATAATGTATACACGTGTTTGTGTGTTAAATTGGGGCCTCCATGAAGGATACACTTGAAAAATAATACTAAAGTTTAGGAAGTTGATTTATAAGGTGGGAGATTATTGCCCGTAAATTTATAAACATATTTTTGACAATTATGAACACGATGAGATTTTTGTTCATGTGATATTGAAAATTGAAGAAATGTAAACATTACGCAAACCGTCTGCTACTTCTGTTTGACTTTGCCTGCGTCGCAGGTGTTTTGAGTGATTTTAATGACCGATCTCCTGGACGTTTTTTCTATTTTTGATTTACAATAACTTGTCTGCACCTCTTTTTTATTTCTTTTCTCGCTGAAACTGTAAATTCACGTACTATTTCCGCGATAACATTCCCCTGTTCGACCATTTTCCCTTCCAGGCACAATGTGCGATTGCGCATTAGGAACTGAAGAGTAAAGGTCATATGAATAAGGGTTGGGCTTAACATCGAATTATTATCTATAGACAATAAATAAATGTAGGTGCTAAACTTTAAAAAGCTTCTAAACGCTTAATGGAACGTAACCAGTAATTGTTTAAATCATAATTATTTTACTTTTTGTACAAAATCCGGCATATAGATTAAAAAAGTAATTTTAATGAAAATCGTAGCTACTATCCGTTTAATGATTTCTATAGAAAATGGACCCATTATGGATACATTTTTTTTTATTATTCCTGGAGTACATAATAATTTTCTTTTAATTTTTGACAAATATTCATTTTTTTTTGTGTTAAAATAATTAACTTCATAATTTTGATGAAGAAAATCCATATGAATTCATTTTTTTTTTTTTTTATCAAAATGATGATTTTCATTTTCATCTATGAACAAACTTATTAAATTGTGGTGGCATGGTCGGTCAACTGATAAGTTGTATGGCGGATTACAGATAAAGCAGTAATTTTTTATTTGACAGTTGCGTGTACTCTGGGGTGTGGAATATCTTAATTTTTTGGGGAACATCCTGTCCATGTGTAATTCTTAATATATATTCTAACAGATGAAATTACACAAATGTTTCTTCTGTTAAATAAATGATTTGTATATCATCATATTTTGCTATTTATATATGTAAACCACATTTTGGTACAATAATTATTTACCATATTAACATTGAAAATTATGAAATATGTCTACAGTATGATTGGTTTTAATCATTTAATTTATAAGATTTAGGAATCAAAATTTGTAATTATTAAAAAAACCTAATTTTAAATTGTTTTATATCAGCACACCCATATTTAAATTATTGTATACATTAGATTTTATAGCCATATTTGCATTTGTAAAAATATTTATATACCCAAATTTTCAATTATTTTACATGCCCAACTTTTATTTTTGTTATAAGAACTTGAAACAACAGTATATAATATAAAGAGAAATAAAGATTAAAGTTATATCATGAATATTGGTCATGATTTGTAAAACTCAGAACTGTCAAGTAAATTTAAGACACAATTCAAAATGTTCAGAATATGTCAAGCCATACTGAGAAAGAATAAAAATGTCGAGAACATGTCGAGAAATTTCAAGACAGTATTTAAATGTCAAGAATTTGTAAAGTAAATTTCATACAAATTTAATATAAATGAGAATTTGTAAAGAAAAAGTAAGACACAAGTCATACTTTTGGAGAATGTCGAGTAAAAGTTCATGCAAATTAAGACAAAAACTGGTCTTTTCAGACTTTTAGACTTTTGTAGTGAGAATTACTAATACAATTAAAGGAATACTCAATATAAATTAAATGAACTACTTACTATAATTGCAAGAAATACTTAAGATTACTTCAAGTTATTAATTAGGATTACTAACAAACATTACTTAGGATTACTTAAAGTTATATCTGAGGATTACTAAAATTATTACTTGTAATTACTTCAAATTTTTACTATTATAGATTATTTTTAGTTACTTAAAATTATTACGATGGATTACTTGTAATTACTTATTATTTCACTGTTAAGTACTTAAGCTACTATTAAGGAATACTTGAAATACCTGGGATTTATAATGTGAATTATCTAAAACTACATCTTATATTACCAGTATTTTCTTGTAATAATTACTTAAAATGTAGCTTGTGTTGATTATTTCGTTTACTGAATTAGATTACTAAGAAAAACTGAAACAGTAAATTACTTGAAAATAATCAACATTACCAATAGCTTCTATCAATGATCAAATCTTTCGACAGATTCAATCACTTAAATTAAGTAATGAATTACTTATATTTGGTAATTCAAGTAATATTTAGTGCAGAATGGATAAATCTACGAAACTTTCTCCTTTTATACTAAGCTTTACAGTGCGTATTGCTGTGTGTTAGTTTTTTTTTTTTTTAAATATATATAGGGATATAAGGGTTTGAGGTCTCACATAACAAATTTAACCCCATTGCAATAGTCAGGAGTCTCTGGCTTATGTTATTATTGTTTTGTTATTTTGAATGATTTATATGTCTCCGGGTTTAGTGTGACGTCTATATTTGTATAATCAGTACACATTAATGTTTAGGGACCAGTTGAATCCCGACTCTAGGTGCATTATTCTCTTGCTGTGTTGAAATCGGTTATGCGATCTTGAACTGTTTTCTAAAGTTTGATCGGCTTATTGACTCTTTGAGACATTCCTCATTTGTGATATCAATTTTACATATACATAAATTAAACAAGCAATAAATTGATGGCATGCATTGATATCTTTAAAATCATAAAAGCTAACATATTCTCACTTATATTTCAGAGGACTAGTCTACATAATACGAAGAGGTATTTCAGTATTTCAGTAGTTTGCAATTTGCTATTGGTCATTTACATAATCAAATTCAACATATATCAAGGTATGTACTTTTATTAAAGGCCTAGGGGAACAGATGGCATGTGTTCAACATACTTAATTCATGTAAGACACACGCATACTAGAAAAATAAGGATATTTGGTGTAAATGACCAGAGGGCAAACAGATGTTCAAAATTATAAATAATCAAACACATTTTAACTATAATCAAACCAAATACTGTATAAGGAAAAAAATTAAAAGACTCGGGATTATACAAAGGGAAAGTACTGCAAAGGGAAACAAATCAGCTGAAGGATTAAAAAACAACTATACTCATTAGCGTTTTCTCAACAATTATAATACTTACCTAAGCTTAGTGTATCACACATCGTAATAATGGTTACCTCATTAACATATAAACTGACATCTATAGCATTGAACTTACAATTTGTTTTAGTAATCATTCTTTTTCAGCATCATTATATGTAAGATTAACATTATATAAAATTGAGAATGAAAATGTATGGAACGCCTCATCTGCCTCATGATAACAATAACCATTTCATTAAGGGTAGAGATATATCATAAAGAAAATGTTCTGTGTTATAGGGGCATTTGACTATAATACTCTTTCAATTTGCTATATCACTAAGATAAATTTATATACTATAACGGCATTTGACTATAATACTCTGTCAATTTGCTATATCACTAAGATAAATGTATATACTATAACGGCATTTGACAGTAATACTCTGTCAATTTGCTATATCACTAAGGTAAATTTATATACTATAACGGCATTTGACTATAATACTCTGTCAATTTGCTTTATCATTAAGGTAAATTTATATAATATAACGGCATTTGACAATAATACTCTGTCAATTTGGTATATCACTTAGACAAATTTATATACTTTAAAGACACTCTGATACAACATGGAGTTAGCTTTTCACATTATTCTGTCATTTAACTTTGTTATGAAGATAATATTTCATACTATGAAGACATCTTCATGTAACATGGCGCTACATTTTAATATTGATTTGTCTTTCTAATAAACTGTTATGTGATATTGCTACGTCATAAAGATACATTTCAAGCTATAAAGACATTGTAATATAGCATAAAGCAATTTTTTCATACTACTTTGTCACCTCAGTATATTATAACAATACATTTGTATACTGTACAATCATCTCGGTATAGCATGGAACAATTTTGTCATACTATTATGTCATAAACTATCTTGTAAAGACACATTTTAATATCAAGCTTATAATTCTTATATCACGAGGTGTCATCTATATAGCAGTAGACTATTTCATTACGCTATAAGACCATTTCATCATACCATAAGACTAATCTATTAATAGCGGCGAGAATTTCCCGCGAAATTCATCAGCAACATCGATTGTAAAAATAAAAAAAAAAAAGACCGTGAAGGAAATTGTTTTGCGGACCCTATGAAATCGCTTTCAAGATAAATGAATTTATCGACTTTGGCGATATGGAGCTGAAAAGACACGAGAGGCGACACATACAGTAATAATATAATAAATTCTTTTTAAAAGAGGATAACTCAAGCCAGGAATTTCGGTACCACAAATTTCTTAAAACGTTTACTAATTTCTTTCATAGATATAATTAAAGATTTGGTTTTGAAGTTTGGTTGTGCATTTAGAAAACTTATTTCTAACGGGATAGCACATCCTTATCTTTACGGATGTTGTTTACCGTGCCTTGAAATTTAGAAACGATTCTGGTAAACTTATCGATCCTTTAATTACTAGTAAACTTATTCTAAAGCAAACTAAATACTTCTATAATGTTATATATGTTAGCGGCAATAAGTGAAATTAGGCATTAGGCTTAAATCCTAGGCAATAAGCTAACGCCTAGGCATTAAGTTATTGCCTGAATTTTTCAGGCATTAAGCTTATTACCTGAAATCTGGTGATGATTATTCATCCTATTGTCGAACATGATTTTAGGCAATAAATGAAATCTGGAATTTATGTTTTTTTTAGTGATTTTTCTTGAAATTAAGTATTTTCTTAATTATATTCTTAATAATAATATAAGTTTATCTGACAAATCTTCAAATTTAAGTACTTTTCTTATTAAAAACAGAATTAACGCATACTTTTTTGTGGAAGTACAAAAAATATTTTTTTTCTATAAAAGTGATTGTATCCCATAAAAAAGGGCAGATTCTATATAATCCTTATAATAATTATTTGAAAATGTTTACACTTCACTGGTCAAGCTGGTTTGAACTGGTCAAAAGTAGACAAAATTAAGATATGATATTTTGCTCATACCATTTTATTGGATAATTATATTTTCTTTGTTAGAACATACTCATCCCTTCTCGCCCAATGAAAAGTTATTTTTTGCCCTCTTATTTTCATAGTACATGGTTTTCCATGCACTATGAAATGCTATATATGAATGACTTTTCATTGTCAATTATGAAAGTGAACCTTTAATAGCTGCACTTGGGTTTGAATCTTCATGCCCAAGTATTGTCTAACCTATAATTAAAATATTTGTTAAATACCCTCAGGCCATCTTATCTTTTTCACTTCTTTATCTAGATTATTCGCATTTAGTGACACCATGTCTATTGTGGAAAAAATTCTTGAATCTTTAGGGTCTAAATTCAAATCAGGGAAAACAAGGAGCATATACCCTAGAGTAAAGTACCATGATCATTTGGCAAAGATTAAACTTTTGAAATCATCAGAAAAGAAAGTGACAAAAGATTACTACAATTTACGAAGGTATGACATTTTTAACATTCATTGGTGGTTTTGAGAGGTTAATAACTAAAGTCAGCGAGAATGACGAGGGAAATTTCAAAATGTAGAGCAACTCTATGGTATTTTGGAAAAGGCACATAAAGAAACACATAGATCGCATGATAAAACAACTAAATAATGGATATGCTAACATTTCCCGTGATGTATTGAATTATTTCTGTCACTTTGTGAAAATTGCAATATTAAAAAAAAAAAACATATAGGGAAAGGAGTAGTAGTGAAACCAATTTTATCTAAAGACTATAACAGTAGAGGACAAGTTGATTTGATGGATTTTCAATCACATTTTAACACAAATTTGTATCAAGTTTTCATGTTTTATAAATAATATTTGATGAGTTTTAACATAAAAACATATTTTATCTGTTATTTTATTTTCAGTAGATGACATTTTAAACTTCAGTGCAGGTAATGTGATTATGTAACACATGTATAATATCTTTCATTTACTCACATTTATATTTTAGGCATTAAGCTTAATGCCTGGACACATTTTTCAGGATTTAAGCTTAAATCCTAGAATTTAAGACTAACGCCTTACATCATTTAGGCATTAGACCTAATGACTAGACGTTAGCTTATTGCCTAGGATTGAAGCTTAATGTCTAATTTCACTTATTACCGCTAACATATACATATACACATTCATGGATCTGCAATCTGTCGATACCTGTAACATGGCATTGTACAATGTCATGTTTTTTCTGACTGTGTATGACGTCTTTACACCGGCTAAATCCAATGGATGTTGGATGTGTACTAATTGATAATTAAGTCTAAGATGCATGATTTTTTTATTAGTTGTTAGTGACTTTTACCTAGCTGTCAGTAACTACGAGTACTCTCAGATCTGTGCTTTGCGTCTGTTTGTTGTTGGGATGTACAAGCACCCGGCCACGTCCACTTGTATTTGTATTTCTTCAATCTATCTAATGAGTTAAGCCTTTTTCAACTGTTTTTTATAATTCGTTCTTATATTGTAGTGAATTGTACTGTTATACCACTGTCCAAAGTAAGGGGAAGGTTGAGATCCTGCTAACATGTTTAACTGTGCCCTATTCTTTATGTATGTTTCTGTCCCAAGTCAGGGGCCCGTATTTCAGTAGTTGTCGCTTGTTTATGTGTTACATATTTATTTTTCGTTTATTCATTTGTACATAAATTAGGCCGTTAATTTTCTCGTTTGAATAGTTTTACATTGCCATTTTGACCATTTCTGCGTTTTTATAGCTGACTATGCGGTATGGGATTTGCTCATTGTTGAAGGCCGTACGGTGACCTATAATTTCTGTGTGATTTGGTCTCTAGTGGAAAGTTGTCTCATTGACAATCACACAACATCTCCAACTTCTTTATATCAGATAGTTACAATAAGCGAATCTTCCCTGAGGCCCTCACATACAGGTTACAATACAATCAAACTCAGATATTTACACATAGTTAATTTACAGGTTGGTATCCCTAAAAAATAAACAAACAAAAACATGAATAACATACAAGCTTAAAACAAAAAAATGGCCTATATTCTTTTCCCAAAATTTTAACATGAAAGCAAAATGTATTTTTAGATAGTTTACTTAAATCAAGTGTTTGTAAAGGTACGGTGCAAAATGTATGCAAACGTTCCAATTTCCCCCGTACCCAATACAATTTAGCTGTATTTTTGAATATTAGTATTAACAAAAAGCTGAGAGCCAGCTTGGAATCTGTTTCAAATGACAGTATTGTTAAAATCATAATGATCTGTAGAATGAAGTTAACAAATCAATGCTGAGTTGATAAATCTGTACTTTTCTATCTATTTTACGAATTTGTATAGCGTTTTATAGACACCTACGGGTCAAAGAGGGAGGGTGCATTTCAATACTCAATTGATAGGGGTGCCGCTGGGGTTCCGGTACCCAATCCTTTTCGTATAATTATTGTTATTTAAAAAGCCCCGTATTTTTTTCACAGCCGAAATTGCATAACTATGTTTTAACCGCAAATAGTCCCCATTTGAAACTTTGGTAGTCATTTTTTTAACACACCAGATGAAACCAACCAAAATGTAAAAAGGTTACACTTTCATATACGCAAATGTTTAAAACCATGATTATACGGAAAGGGTAGCGTACATGAATCCTTGCGGCATCCCTTACACTACTGGACGAAAAAACAACTGTCCATACCAGCATCAGTCGTTGTACGACTGTTTTAGTCTGTGAAAGACTGGTGATGACAGTCAAATCTGTTAAATTTCGTTGCAACAGTTAATTTATGTCTGTTCCAACTTTTTTACGGGTTGTGAAAGTCAAAAAATGCTACCAACAGTCATTTAAGAATTGTCGCAGTGGTTTACGGTGTTGTCACAGTCAAAATCTATTTACTACAGTCTTTCTAATAGTTGTGGCAGTTGCATAATGTCTGTCCCAACCTTATAATAGTTGTGACAGGTAAAATGTGTTTGTGTCAACTTTTCAGACGTTGATGCAGTCAAAAAATGTTTGTCACAACGTTTTTAGAGTTCGGACAGTCGTTAAGTGTTTGTTACAACTTTCTAAAGGTTGGCACAGTCATTAAATGTTTATTACAACTTATAAAAGGTTGACACAGTCGTTAAATGTTTAAAACAAACACTTCATAGGTTGATACAGTCGCTAAATGTTTTTAATGCAAATATTTTGGCGTAACGGTAGTCGATCCGTGTAAAAAAATCACGTCTCACCCGGCTCTCAAGATTTGATATAGTTGTGAAATAGTCCATAACTTATACTATTAGCATCTTCTCACTATTGTGCGGTTGTTAACTTGTTATGCTTTTTATTTATTTATTTTGCGATCGTTGTTTGTCTTTTGTCGTTTTCCGTTTATTGCCGTAGCATTGTCCGTTCATTTTTGACATGTGCGTTTGACTTTAAATAATCCTTTAGGTATCCTTACTTTTTACTTTATAATATCTGTTTATAACATTTTCGTTCATAACTGATTTTAAATACCAGAAGCTTTCATTTAAAATAGAGTTTTAATATTATTGCAGAAGAATGAGAAGATGATAATGGATTCATTCAAAATACTTGAAAAAGTTTTATAAATTCTGCGGAATAGAAAATGTACCATGGGTGTACCTGAAGTAAATTTAAAGATAATGACTAAGTTACCAATATTGTACAGCATAATAAAACAGTTTTAATTCGAATCACTCCCTGAGGGACATTTCCGATGATTTAAAAAATAATTAATAAAATCTGTAACGTTTCATTCAAAACGGAAAACAATTCTTCACCGTAAACGATTATCCTCTTTAATTTTTTGTCGGAAAAAAAACTGGACCTCAGGTCGGCAAACTATATTTTTTACACAGGAAACTACAGATGTTAGACCACATGTACAATAATCTGAGCTGGAAATAACAATCGGTGAGTAGAAATTAACAATATTTTAAAGCATGTCTATCGAATAATTATGGATCCATAATTTTGAAGGGAAAATGTGTACATTTGTCAGCTGTTTGTTCTTCCTATGTAGATATTGAGATACTCCGATAGGCTATGAATCGACGTTCTATATCACCACACTCGTACATAGTTGCATCACAGGGGCTTGTTACAATTGCCGGGTTTACTATCCATACGAACCCCTAAAAAACACAAGGAAGGAAGCTCATGTGACCTGAATAAATCTGTTCCCACTTGAATTATCTCTTCAATGATATATATTTATTGCCTTAAGTAACCTCTATAACTATTGTAATCCTTAAAACAAACTTGAAATTTCTGAAATAGAACGAATCAAGGCCCTACATTTGAAAATGAAAGTACTAAAGCAACACCTACCGAAAAATATATTTTCGGCACTCTCGGGAGTTTACCACAATACGAGAACGAAAGACAGTGTGTACCTAATAATTCCCGCCAATTTTTACATTATTAAAATCTAAAATACCGTAGACTTCCGAAAAACATAACATTTATGGTAAACATCTGAGAGTCCCGAACATATATTTTCCGGTAGGTGTCGCTTTAGTACTTTCATTTTCAAATGTAGGGTCTCGATTCGTTCTATTTCAGAAATTTCAAGTTTGTTTTAAGGATTACAATAGTTATAGAGGTTACTTAAGGCAATAAATATATATCATTGAAGAGATAATTCAAGTGGGAACAGATTTATTCAGGTCACAAAGTAAGTGAAAGTCTTAAAAAAAAATTACAACAATAATTTGAAGCATTGTCGCAAATGAGCTTCCTCCCTTGTGTTTTTTTAGGGGTTCGTATGGATAGTAAACCCGGCAATTGTAACAAGCCCCTGTGGTTGCATGTTCCAGGGCAAATATAGGCTTTCAGCTTGTTAAATATGTGCATCATTGAGAGTCATAAAGGACACCGTTCCCCTCCCCTATTATCATGATTATCATGTGTATGTCATTTTATCCCTTATTTATTTTGCATACATCACCCTGAGTGGAATGAAAAAAAAGGTTACTCTTGATCTTCATCCTCTTACTGTTATACGCTAACATGTGGGGCATTGGGAAGCTTTTAATGTGTGGGATGGCCTTTTAAGTGACCGATAGGCTGATCCCCATCCCCCCTTTCGTGAAAAAAATTTGGTCGATCATATAGGGAATCCAGTGGCGGATCCAGAGGGGAGTTCCGGGGGTTGGAACCCCCCTTTTTTTGGCCGATCAATGCATTTGAATGGGAGCGTATATTTGGAACCCCTCCCTTTTACTCTGGGTTGGGAACCCCCCTTTTAAAATGGCTGGATCCGCCACTGGAATCACTCAAGCATGACTGGATCCGCATCCCCTTAAGTTAGTCAGCGAGCTCTCTAGGGTCCCTTATGAAAAGTTCTGGATCTGCCACTGTGACCTATACATCATGTAGTGTAATATGTATGTCAACATGTATTGCTAACTGTGGTCCTAAATTTGCATCAAATACTTGTCACTGGACTTTTTATAACCAACAACCAACCAATCTTTACATGTACGTATCCGTATAAATGTGTTTCTTATACTGGATTACTAGTATTTCCGGGATCCCTGGTTTTGCTTTTGATATCAAATGATAGTTTTTCGTTCTATTAAAATGCATTGTGACGTCACAATTTCCATTGAAAAAACATGCATTTTACAAAAACATATGATTCAATCATAAAATGTTATGAAAATTATTAACTTTAAAATAAAATAGTGACTTATTTAGCAAGTGTGCATTTTCATTCAAATTTTAACTATTTCCAAAATCATGGAAAACAAAACATTAATATAGTTGACAATATAAGGCATTGGAAGTGAATAGGTATTATATAGTTTAAAATAGCATTAATCATCAAAATAAAACAATATTATTAAATTATTGTTCCTGAAACAATGCACAGATTCATAAACATTTGCCATTTAAACACAGTTGATTAAACAAATTGTGCTAATTCCATTAGTTATTGTTTTTTCATGTACTTAAGGATTCATATATATTGAACAAGGGTTTGGGATTCCGCTTTCATGTTTAACTCCGCCACATTATATATGTATGTGCCTGTCCAAAATCAGGAGCCTGTTATTCAGTGGTAATCGTTTGTTTATGTGTTTCATATTTGTTTTTCGTTAATTTTTTTTATATAAATAAGGCCATTAGTTTTCTCACTGTCGAAGGCCGTACGGTGACCTATAGTTGTTAATGTCTCTGTCGGAGGCGGATCCAGCAATTTTAAAAAGGGAGGGGGGTCCCAACCCAGGACAAAAAGGGGGTTCCAACTATATGTCCCCATTCATATGCATTGATTGGCCAAACAAAGGGGTTCCATACCCAGAACCCTCCCTGGATCCGCCAATGAGTGTCATTTTGGTCTCTTGTGGATAGTTGTCTCATTGGCAATCATACCACATCTTCTTTTTTTGTATTATGTAGGTTGTTGCCTCTCTTCTCAAAAATTACAATGAATAAAATATCTATAAGAATTTCATCATGTTAATTGCTACATTGTTTTAAATTAAAAAGAAATAAAAACACATTAAAAGTGCAAAGTTAGCATCATAATTTTCTTAATTTTATTCTTTTTAGATTTAACATAGAATATTAAATCATTATAATTTGAAATACTTTGAACCTAAACTATATATTTTCATGTGAAATTTTTATATGAATTGTGCCCTGTTAGCATGATTTTTCAAGATTCATTTATGCCATACATCTGTACATGTTATCTAACTGAAAAGTAGTAACATACAATTGGTCTTTTATTCCACAATGATTAAAGGACTTTCTAATCATGAGTCATATTTTTTGACACATGTTCAATTGTGTTTTGGTTACTTTATTGTTGCCTAACTGTTGGGGTGATGGATCATTGATATATATTCCACATCTCCTTTATCATTTGCGTTCACATCTGACTGCAGATTTTTGCATTTTCTACATAATTATTTTATGTTAGCATTCAATATGTCAGGAAAACATAACAAAAAAGTCTGTCTGTATGCATATTTTTTTTATGTTAACATGGTATAAACTTTTTTAAAGTACTTTATGAAGCTCAAAATATTTTTTTTATAGATGTAGTATTATCAAGTAAGTTGTCATAAACTTTACTGTGTTAACTGCATTGTATGTACATGTCTACTAATTTAGTCTAAACATTTTTTTTTTATTCAAATTCAAAATAAATAATTAAAATATTTGTATTTACTAAAATAGGTAATAATCAAGATGTTAACACTGAATAGGTATTATAAATATATACAAATTAAGACACAATAGTTTATTGCCTTCGGGATGAAATTTAATCTGTCATTAAATATATTATAAAGGTATGTTGAAGATGATTTTATAATGATGTTCACAAATTATCATGATTATAATTGTCCTCTTCAAAATTTTGATAATTTTTTCAAAACAAATTATAATCTAAGATTGGATAAATGACTACATTAAATAAAGAAAGTGGTGTCTGGGCTGCAAAACATTATTTAATGCAAACTGTAATAAGTAAAAAGTATACAGGGTAGCACAAAAGATGTAAAATTTATAAAACCCAAGGATTTAAAACATTAACTGGGAGGGTTCAGTCTTGTTTACATCACAAAGGATTATTCATTATATGCAATGGACAAAGGGAAAGTCAAAAGCATCTATATAGTAACAGTGCATTTATTTATCTATCTTATTTTTTTCATTCCTTAAACTTTTCTTTGTCATGTTTGTAGTATCAATATATTTCATATTTACATGAACAAAAGAAATAACTTGTTGTGTTTTAGAGAGGAATAACTATGTCCATGATGTCTGACTTGAGTCTAAATGTATATCATGTATATTTTGTGTGTAGAATCATACTGAGTATGATAATTCCCACTTAGAATATGAAGCCTGCTACATGTGCACTTTGATGCATAGGAAATATAGATGTCACCGAGTCACTCATATAGCTGCAAATTGTGAAACAATGGATTAATTCATTATTTTATGCTAGTTATCTATTGGTTTTGGAAATAATGAATAGGGTGTGCAGCATTATTCCATGATGATGATGAGATATTCTGATTCAATTGGACAAGAAGAAAATTGTGCAGTGTACAAATAGGAAACTTACAAATTGTATTAAAGGAGGACCACATTACTGGAGGCCTAAATACCTTGGATAATCATGATAATTATTAATTGGCTATATCAATAGTGAACTTGGAATAACAAAATTACGTAGTTGCAGTGCATATTGATAGTGCAATCATACATGTACATTGTTTCTGAATTCCATGAATACCCAGGATAATTATTCATTTGAAATAGCAATTTGGAATAATGAAAATTCATAGTTTCAGTGAATACTAATAATAATAGTGCATCATATCTGAATTCGTGAATACTTTTAATTAGTGGATAATCAGTCATTTTAATAAAATAACAATATGGATAATGTGAATTTCTAGTTTCAGTGAAATTTACAAAACAATACATGTATATTGCATCTGAAGTTTATGTTGGCATTGCAATTGTTAACTACCGCCAGCATGTCCAGGGTGTGTAAAAAGATCTTAACCATCCATGAGGGTCTCGTGCAGTCCGTGTCAATTGTTTAGTGTCAAATGACTGCTTGCTGTACTTAAATTAAGTCTGAATTAGAATTAAATAAAAATTTTAATTAGTGGCCAATTATTTGAAACAAATGAACCATGCATGTACTTTAAAGTGTAATTTTATTATCCCTCCTGCAACAAAAGTTGAAGTACATGTATGCAAGAAATAGGTATTACAATCTGGCAGTGCCTACAGCGTAACCTTTTGTATTTAAGCTTCGCCAGATACATTTTAGAAGCTTAAAGACCTGGATACTTCTTTATGTTATGAAGTTTCTGTTAGTCCATTGCACTTTACCTAGTTTTCATGGTACACTACATGTACATGTTACTGTTTGAAAAAAAATATTACTGTTTGAACAGTCACAGTGAAATACACTCTAAGTCTTACATGTATAACATGTATATTAATTGAGTTATTGGATAAATTTATATAGTATATATACATATAAGTATCTTGAAAGGTCTACATTGTACATGTCTCATTGTCTGTCAGGCAGGGTTGGCCTGATCTTGACTTCATTTCATGGATCAGTGATTAAGGTTACTTCAGTTACATGTAATTTGTCAAGTTTGTTTCTCACACATGTCAAATACTACAAGCAGTAGGAATAGTAGGTCAACTATATTTGGTGTATGAAATGAGTGTAAGGTGAATATGTCTAATTGCAATACCTACATCGGACTTTGACCTCAATGAAAATGTCATGGTTCATTGAACAATGCTTAGTTTTTATGGTTTGATCTATTTCCAAATGTTTCTCAGATGCTTTAAACTATTTTCAAAGGTAATCGATAATGGAAAGTTTGTGTGATACTTGTACATGTAGTAAAACCTTCATACATGTAGGCAAAGGAGACATGACATTTCAGCATGTGCACAGTCATTCTTGTTTACCTCTGACGCCATTGATCATGTCGACCATGTTAATTATACAAATGAAGCTGCTTTTTGATAACAAAAGTCTGACAACTATTAACTGTTGTTATAATTCATTTGATAATACTAGGTATTGTAGTCTTGTATAATATGTATAATGTACGATAACCAGAATAAGGAGATGTGGTTTGAGTTTCAATAAGATGACCATCAACCGTAAACCAAGTGATGTAACTGTAAGAAACTGCACATCCTTCAACAATGAGCGAAATCAGTACCGCAGAAGTGTGATAATGAAAAACCTATAACAGGCCTAGCCATATTGGATGATGTAACACAATATGTAAACAAGTTTAGATAAGAAACACAAGTTTGATTTTTATACAAAAGCAACATTGATACATCAGTGATGACAAAAATATTGTGGTTAACCAAAGACTTGTACTATAATAGGTGATCCTCTGTCCTTATTCATGTTTTTTCTACACATCCATTCCATCTGCTTTTGAATAAATGCCTTCTAAATATATATCCCAAGATGTTTAGCAACATTTTCCCATTGTTTTCCATAAACCCAATAAGCAATACAAAGTCATACATGTATCATGCACTATTAGTGAGCTGTTTGCTATAATTTAATTATAATATTTATGTTGGAAGGATATTTTTGGGGTTTTAATTTGCTATGCTTTTAAAAACTTCCAGCGAAAGAAAATAATAAACCTGTGAAATTGAGTAAACTGCAGTGCTATTTGAAAGAGACATCAACACATTGTATATGCAACTCGTCACATTGTATATATATATACGTCTATTATACCGACACACCATTAGTCCAACACCCCTACGGTCTGACGCCCCATTTGTCCGACACAAAATAATTGAACAATATTTTAAATAAATAGTCTGCATTTCAAGAGGTTAATCAAATTATTTTGAATTGATCTTCATGAGAGTCTCAAAATAACATATTCATTAATTACTGACGATATTATAATTTTGCTTATTGTCCAGTGGCAAATATTACATTCATGTTCAGGACAAGAACAATTTAACAATAAATACACTTGGTAGGTTGTTTGATAGTTGCCATCCGGGATGAAAAGAGTCACTGAATCTTTGACTGAGACTGGACAATGAAAGTAACTACTATATTGAATACGGTCAGAATTTTGCCATTCAGCAGGCTCAGACAAGAGGCTACCGACGGCCCCGCAAAGAGTTGTTTCAATGGTTCTTAACCTGCAAAGAAGCAGGATATAATGTCACCACTCGGGATATTATTGATTGAAACATTATACATCCCGCAGAACCAAAAATACGTCCAACTTTGGCAGGGGTTTAGTGGCAGTCAGAAGAAGACTAAACTGACCACATTTCTATTCCCACTTGCATTTTATATTAAAAACCAAAACTAACTGCACCTTGTCCATCAAATGACTAAAGAACAGGTAATGCAATCGACCAAGGTTCGTTTTCAGTTCATCTTTCTTTTAAAGTGAGTCCAACAATTTTTTAAGATTTTTTTTTTCTAAGGTGTATATATTCAGAATAATGGACCCATTTGCCTAATTTATAAATGTGACCATTTTAAAATATCCATTACTGTACTGTCATAGATATAGGAAGATGCGGTGTCTGTACCAATGAGACAACTCTCCATTCAAATAACAATTTATAAAAGTTAACCATTATAGGTCAATGTACGGCCTTCAACACGGAGCCTCGGCTCACACCGAACAAAATACTATAAGGGGACCCATAATATTGTACCTAGTAAAATTGTTAGTTTCTTTACTGATTGAATAATATATCACTATTGGACAAGCATTTATATGATTAAATAATTTGAATTTGAAAAATTAAAATAAGAAAAATATTTTGGATAAACGTTAGTACGGCATATGATCAACTGAAACCACATAAGAGAATCCGATGTCAGTCTATAGAATTTAATAAGACCGGAGTCTAAAGAATACAACAAGTTCTAAACCGTGATGTGAATAAATAAAAGAAGATTTGATTTCTCTGTCTGAAACAATGCGAGTTTTCTTGTTTTGAACATTTGAACTTTCACTGGCGCTAGTTATTTTGTCGGGTCTTGTACAGTACGTCCATCTACTTGTATCTATAAATACTTTTATTTTACAAAATATGTATGGTAAACAATGGTAAATTGGTTGCGAAAAATCCGGTGAAAATATGAATTTTTCTCGCGAGTGATAATATTTTTACCTCAATCATGAATGCTGAAGTGCTATTTACATGTATCATGTGTACCAATTACACTTGAACTTCAAATAGACCATTCGGTTCAATATAAAGTAAAAAGTCGAGTTAATATTGAACTATTCAAAAATAGAATACGGTTATATAAAATAAATCAAATTTAGATAGATTTAAGATTTATTTTTTCCATAGCTGCAAAAAATGTGTTAGATGTTCATCATAGCTTTGGTTTCTTTTATATTTATAGAAATCAAAACTGTTAATACGACAATATTTATAATTTTACAAGAAAAAAAAAATGAAGCCCCAAATAAAAGGTCAGAATAAGTGTGTGAAATAAGCACTCAATATGAGGATCAGTTTGACAAGTGTGTGTATTAGGAGTTCCCCGATAGGTTTAGAGTTTATCATGTATATTGACCGTTATTATGAAGTAATATGATTCGTAAAACTACGGGTATTAAAAACAACCTTGTATGCATGAATGATTTCACACCTAACTAATTTAAAAAGAAAATAATAAAATATGTTATTTAGATAATATTGAAAAATTGTCAACTGTTAATACAGTTATAAAGATACATTTAGTTACAAATATATTATGTAACGTTTTTCGATTTTTCTGTTAGTAGTTATCTATTATCTAGTGAAATTGCAGGTATCTAATGCTGGTTCCGATTTTATTTGTTCGAAGAGATTAAAGGCGAGGGAGTGTTAAAAAAAAATATAAATTCAGCACATTCACTAAATTACCGAGGAATACAAAAATGTGTTCAGCGGCAAATATTTCAAAATACTATTTTTTTTTAATCAATATCTATCTAAAATATTAATGTATTAAATTGGACTGATAGTTGTTTCTCTTTGTCACAACCATATATTTCACACGGTATAATTGTTTTACAAATAATTTAACCGTCAGACATTTTGTATCCGTGACTTTAAAGTGTACATGAAGATCAATGTTTGGAAGTTGCTACGCTTATAAATTAGCTATGACTATACAATGGTTGTAGCTATCATATTTTAAATGTTACAACTTTTCTGCGTTCAAACAGTTTATTTATGACTGTTTCAACGTTTTGCGTGTTGGCACAGTTATTAAATAACTGTTACAACTTTCAAATGGTTGCATCAGTTTTATTACGACTGTGACAACCCTTTAGGCGTTTAATCAGTTTATTCATGACTGTTGCAACGTTTTTCGAGTTAAGACAGTTGTAAATCAACTGTTACAACTTTGAAATAGTTCTATCAGTCCTTTAATGACTGTGACAGTTATTTCTTGCGTTGTTGCAGTCGATTTATGTTATAGACAAACACTTTTAAAGTTGGGACAGTTACAAAATAACTGCAGCAGTGAAATTTAACAACTGTTACAACTTTAACAAACAGTATCAGTCTTAGAACAACTGTTATTGGTATGGACAGTTGTTTTTTTGTCCAGTAGTGTTACCTATTGAGTATTGAAGTGCACCCCATCCCCTTTCTGGCCAAACGATGTCTTTGTAAAACGCTAGGAAAATTCGTTAAATGTAGATAGAAAAGTAAAGATTAATCGACTTCTAGCATTGATTTGTTAACTTCATTTTACAGATCATTATGATTTTAACAATGTCATTTCAAACATCTACCGATCTGGACTATCTCTCAGCTTTTAGTTAATAATATTCAAAAATACGGTTACATTATCATGGGTACAAGGAAAAAGTGGTACAAGTTACGGATTGCAAATTTTTCACCGTACCTTTCAACATGATTTGCAAACAACTGCCTTAAGTAAACTATATAAAATAAAACAGATTGCCTTCATGATAGTTAAAATTTGGCGAAAAGAATATAGCCTGCATCTTTTTGTTTTAATCTGATGTTATTAAGTTTTTGTTTGTTCATTTTTTAGGGGTACCAACCTATATGCGTTGCCTTTCGTGTCGCCCTAAGTCTTTTCAACTCCAAATCGCTGTGGACAAACAGGGGAAGATTCCCAACTTTTTGTAAGGGGGCCATTTGAGCTAAGGAGGGGCCGCTCCAGTCATGCTTCACTGATTCCCTATATAATCACCCATTTTTTTCTCAACAAAATACCCCCCCTTTCCAGTCCCCCTGGATCCGACTATGGCAAATGCAACATTGGAGTCGATTAATTTCTTCTTCTTGAAAGCGATTCCATAAGGTCCGCAAAACGATTTCCTTCACGGTCTTTTTTTTTCATAATTACAATCGACATGAAAGTATGACAAAATTGTTCCATGTTATATCGAGGTTATTGTATAGTATACAAATGAATTGTAAAAATATACTGAGGTGACAAAGTAGTATGAAAAAGTTGCTTAATGTTATATTAAAATGTATTTATAGTTAAATGTATCTTCATGACGTAGTAATATCACATAATAGTTTATTAAAATGACAAATCAATATGAAAATGTACCTCCATGTTATATCAAGATGTCTTCATAGTATGAAATACTATCTTCATAACAAAGTGAAATGAAAAAATAATATGGAACGCTAACTCCATGTTGTATCAAAGTGTCTTTCGGGTATATAAATTTATCTTAATGATATAGCAAATTGACAGAGTATTATAGTCAAATGCCGTTATAGTATATAAATTTATCTTAGTGATACAATGAATAGAAAGAGTATTTTAGTCAAATGCCGTTATAGTATATACATTAACCTAAGTGATATGGCAAACTGACAGAGTATTATAGTCAAATGCCGTTATAGTATATAAATTTCTCTTAGTGATATAGCAAATTGACATAGTTTTATACTCAAATGCCGTTATAGTATATACATTTACCTTAGTGATATAACAAATTGACAGAGTATTTTAGTCAAATGCCGTTATAGTATAGAAAATTTTCTTCATGATATATCTCTACCCTTAATGATATGATTATTCTTATCATAGGGCAGCTGTGGCGTTCCATAGAAATGGGGAATGTGTCAAAGAGACAACAACCCAACCATAGAACAAACAACAGCAGAAGGTCACCAATATAGGTCTTCAATGCAGCGAGAAACTGCCGCACCCGGTGGCGTCCCTCAGCTGGCCCCTAAACAAATGTATATACTAGTACAGTGATAATGGACGTCTTACTAAACTCCAAGTTATACACAATAAACTATAATACTATGCGTCGGGTGACACGTTTATAAATAGTTGTTCAATATGCATTTGATACGGTGCATTTATTACGGGTATTATAATGTAATGTCTTATTGTTGACCCAATAATTTCATACATTGTACTTGATTTATAAGCTATGTATTGAAACTGTAATTTGGAAAAAAGAATATTTCATTCTACGATATTCTATTCTAAACTCAATTTATGAAAATATATAGAGCGACGAATTTTGATTTTTTTGTATCAATTTAAAATGTAAATTCAAATATTTTTCGCTTAAAACAATGACGTTAAAAAGAATTCAGTGCCAGGAAAAGTAAAGAAGCCAAGGTAAAGTGTTATATGTTCTTTACAAATATTTTTCAATTGAATTCGAATATTTCTTTTGTTTATAATTGTTAACGGTGTTTGTTGTTACAATGTCATTCAACCTATACAATCTGGGGATGTAATGGCGGGTCACATATGTGTAACAAAGTAATTTTAACATTTCGCCATTGTTTTATCGTTTAATTTTCTCCAACTAAAATATTAAAAAAACCCGCCAAACGACTTGTACTTTTAATAATCATTTCATAAAGACAGAGCGATATCATTTCTTAGTTTGCGTGCATTTTATAAAAAAACATGATTTCTACATTAGTATTTGCTCCTCCATTTTCAATTCCTCGGTAAACTATTACAAAAGTAAATAAAACTAAGCTATAGAACTTAAACCGGACATAAGAATGCACTTTTGTAGAGTGTACAACCAGGTTACGGCACGTATAGTCTCAGATTTTCTTGAAAAGCTGTTTATTGGTAGCTATCGATAAAGATAAAAAAATATGTTTGCCAAATACAAATGATTATTTTGTTGATGTACCTGTTCCCTTGGATTTTTTTTACTAAAAATGCACATTTTGACGTAGATAGATGACCAATTATAGAAAATAATCATGTACACATTTAAATTTTGAGGAATATTTTAAATGTTCATTAAAGTAAAACACTTATTACGTAAAATAAAAGGTAAAAAATAGCTTGCATTGTATTCCAAAGGGAAATTATAAGTATTTTGCATGTCATTATTACATACTTTTGCATTCACATACATTTATATACATGTGAGTAGTGTATGTACACTGTTGCCTTGGAATTATTTATAACTACATATTGGGGATTGAGGTTGCTAGGGTGTTTACTATGGGAACCTGAAATTGTCAATTTTGTTATATTGTTAAATAATTTAGACCTAGTTGTTAAGATAGCACATTAGCAGTGACACATAAAGGATGTATATAACATGAAAAATGTTGCGCATTCAATTTCCTTATTTGACCAAAAGGTCACAATAAATAGAAAAGTGTTCTACATGGTTGTTTTTTTATTAAGTAACAAAGAAAAAGGCCAGAGGTCAAGGTCATGTCAATAATTACAAGCCACGACCTTCATTGATGTAAATATAACAAGCAACCGTGCATTTTTGTCCGTCGTCTTCGGCTGTAAACTTTGAGATAATTTGGCTAACTGCAACCATAACATATTATTCTACTTGACACATAGATAAATATGTGAAGAAACTATCATGTAGAATAAGAAACATAACAATAATTTGATTTTTTGTTTTTGCTTGAAATATTAATCTAACTTTATTGTATCAATTCTACGCAAAAAAGAATATTTAAGCCATTGTCATATTTTTTCAATGTATAACAGTTTTATGATGATTCACTAAACTTGCATTTTTCTCCTATGTTCTATCGTTAGTCATGTAAGCCATAACGGGACAAATATGTTAAAGTAGTGATAATTGTGGTGATGTCTGATTGAATTTTACCTGCTAACGTACGCTGATAATATTTGTGTAAAGGTAAATGCCAACAGACACAAGTTTCAACTTGCTACGTGGGCCAGGTGCACTTAAATGAATTTTGCAAAACACAAAAAATGTATATTTTTGAAGAAAGAGTTTATTTTTTTAATTATCAACATTAATAATATTAACATAGCAATTTAACGGA
Organism: Mytilus galloprovincialis; assembly: GCA_037788925.1. Classification (NCBI taxonomy): domain Eukaryota; kingdom Metazoa; phylum Mollusca; class Bivalvia; order Mytilida; family Mytilidae; genus Mytilus; species Mytilus galloprovincialis. The sequence continues at coordinate 104,117,033 of CM075330.1, forward strand.
TTAACTAGGGGGACAGTTTTTATATTTTTGGGATGGAGATAAAAGATGAGTAATACCGTAGACATGCTGAAAAGAGAACTTTCTGTATATTCAGATGCACTTAAGCCTCATGTGATGTACAATAGGAAAAATGACAAAAAAAATAATTCACGAAAGTAAAAATGAATGAACTAAGTAAACCATCATTATAACGAGTAAAATTATTATCATGCATGTATCTATTAAAAACCTCTTGCCCAAAAGACTAAACCCAATCGAAGTGGTAGTTGGTTGTCCTCTCATTATTTCTGTTTCTTCTTCCTTGTTCTTGTAGATCCAAAGGACCTGTCTTTAAATGCCATTTGTTTTCTGGTGACAATCATACCACATATTTGTATTTGAATTTGTTATCCATGTTGTCAATCCTTTGAAATTGAATTTGTCATATAATTTTCTATTCTAGAGTACACATGTAATTTACTATTCCGGAGTATACATGTATAAATAGTGCATGTTTAATAAAAGAAAGTTCCAATAGAAATTTTCTAATATTGATAAATGATTGCTAGGCACTTGTCAAATATAAATGAATGGTTGCTGGACACTTTTACGCTATCAATTTATGATTGCTTAAAACGTATGTGGGGACATTTTAGGGAAGGTCTGTATTATAGTTTTACTGTCCTCAGTGAAAACATGTATGGTTTCTAGGCATATTTTTTTTTTATCAAATAACGGCGGTTGCGAATAAAAAAAAATGTGGTATGATTGCCAATGAGACAACTCTCCACAATAGACCAAAATGACACAGATATTAACAACTATAGTTCACCGTACAGCCTTCAAGGCATATCTTACCTTGAAGGCTGTACGGTGCATGTTTAATAAAAGAAAGTTCCAATAGAAATTTTCTAATATTGATAAATGATTGCTAGGCACTTGTCAAATATAAATGAATGGTTGCTGGACACTTTTACGCTATCAATTTATGATTGCTTAAAACGTATGTGGGGACATTTTAGGGAAGGTCTGTATTATAGTTTTACTGTCCTCAGTGAAAACATGTATGGTTTCTAGGCATATTTTTTTTTTATCAAATAACGGCGGTTGCGAATAAAAAAAAATGTGGTATGATTGCCAATGAGACAACTCTCCACAATAGACCAAAATGACACAGATATTAACAATATAGTTCACCGTACAGCCTTCAAGGCATATCTTACCTTAGCCGTATTTGGCACAACTTTTTGGAATTTTGGATCCTCAATGCTCTTCAACTTTGTACTTTTTGAGCGTCCCTGATGAGTCTTATGTAGACGAAATGCGCGTCTGGCGTACTAAATTATAATCCTGGTACCTTTTGTAACTACTTCAACAATAAGCAAAGCCCATACCGCATAGTCAGCTGTAAAAGGCCCCGACATGACAATGTAAAACAATTCAAAAGAGAAAACTAACGGCCTTATTTATGTAGTAAAAAATGAAGATTAATATCTAATGCATAAACAAACGACAACCAATTAACAACAGGCTTCTGAAATGGAAATGGCACCTAAGAGAAACACTTTTGACATGGACCTTGACTTCTTACTGCTGATTTGTAAAAGAATCAGTGGCTTTGTATATGCTTCTTTCTATTACTGTTTCTTACAAAATTCAATTGCAATACACAAGTCCAAAGGTCAATGTTAAATGTATGGTAGTAACATTGTCAATAGTCATTCAATAGTTATAACTTTTTGGGGATTATATGTAGAACATGGTTTAGTTTCAGAGGTAAAAAAACAAAAATGGTATTTTTTGGTTCCCATAGCAGCCACTGTGGCCCAATCAATCTCAAATATTTTGATACAATTTATTAACTAATAACATAGATACGTTTTATGTATAACTCCATGCAGCTTAAAAAGAGATGGATGCACAAATAAATATTGTGTTGATGCGAAAAAAGGTGTAATTCGCCTCTACAAATGCAATGAAACATCTGGTTTTGATCCCTAATAACTGCAAATTTGTTTCAGTTATGCTTAATTCCCCAGAAAGTTCAGAAAATCAATTAACATGACAACTGTGGCCTAACAACATTTTACTGACAATGTATCTTACTGTTCTACCTGCCAATATGTTAAGGCTAAGTTTCAGGAAAAATCGATGACTATGCCATCTTCACTAGACAAGAGTTTCAATGCATTCCTAACCTTTCCACCAGTGGCGGATTGAGATAGAATTTCGGAGACACAAAGTAATGATTTGCATTGGTTGTATCGTGAACTAAGTGCATCCCATAAGAAAATACCTATTACATGATCACGTGTGGATGTAGAAATTGTAGGTAAAAAATTTAAAACACGTGTAAATTGTGCAACAAGTCTTTACACTACAAATCATGCGACGATATTTAGTGACCATTTACATGTTTTTAATCAACTAATTGAAGTTTTTGTGTATGTTTCTTGTATTAATTTTGGAATGTCAACGTTTATTTTCGTTTCACCAAGTTTGTAAACTCTAGACTACCGATTTTCACCTTCACACTGAAGAAATTTCAAGTGCTACCATTTGTCAAGAATAATGTATTCGGAATGGGCGTGCCTTTAGTCAACCGATCACGATAGATTGCAAAACTTTGATATCACAAATGCTGGCTTAATCTGCCAATGAGGAAGAGGAGGAGAATGGATCGTAATCCTTGGCTAGCGAAGATATGATTATGCATGCCGACCCTCATTTATGTAATGGATAGTGGTTACCGATAATTGCTCTTAAGGAGGCTCCTGGGTACAAATCAAATTTTTTTTCTAATATAGGATTTCGCTATATTTTTTTTATAAATGAACTTTATCATATACTTAAAAGAAAAGTGAAATAAAAAAATGGGGTCACCGTTCATTTAAACTCACAATCTGCCTCCGGAAGAAGCATACATTTTTGTTAATGTCCTTTTTTCTTTTGAGCTAATAGGAGAAATAGAGGTAATATCGAAATACAAAAATAACCTAATTACAGAAATCGCTTAAATTTTACAATTATTTAGTTTATGTACAGCTTATTTGAAAACAATAATAAAAAATATAGGTCACTGATGAGTTAAAAAAGATATTTCACATTTAATGCCAAAAAATGGCATTTTTGCATCAAAGGGAGATAATTTGGAGCTTTTTCAATGATATAAACATTTTAAAAGTCATCTGGGGCCAAACCGAATCGTTTTTTTGGGTTGATTTTTGTACCATATCATAAAGTTATAACTAACAGTGTAAAAAATTAAATTTGTAATGAAAAAATAAAGGTTTAACTTTTTGCTGAAATTGTACCCACGAGCCACCTTAACTAGAATTTTAATTATTAATAAAGTATTTAGCCTGCACTTTAATTGTTCTATTGAAGTCATATAGTCTTGGTATACCCATCATTGATATTAAAATCGTTGTGCAAAACGATTTCACATTAGTGGAGAAAGTAAACCCTGCTTTTAATCGAACGGTAAACTATAAATCTATACATTCATGTGCACTGATCGTACCTATATGCACGTTCCATTGAAATAAACACTAACCAGTCGCGCACAGAAACAAACCAAAGAGCATCCATTAGGGATATATTCATATCTTATATATTGATTACAAAGACAAATTAATAAAACAACCAAAAGTGAATCTGAGCTCCTAGTAGCATGGTAAATATATTGAAAGACATTAAACAAACGGATCGTACCAGATTAACACTCAATTCTAAAAACAAAGTGTTTTTTTCTCTCTTGCAATATAATGGACTTATCTAACTTCGTTATATTTACAAAATTCCAATTAGAAATAATATAAAGGTAGGTTCAAATGTGTAAAGAATTGCGCTTGTATTAACGTACCTTTTTGCGGTACGGCCACTATCTTTGTGACGTCGCGTAATTGTGATACTTTGTGTTGTATTGAATAGAAACGTATAATGGCAGACGTAGTTCTATCTTTAACGCGTTAGTTAGCTTACGATCAAATACACAACGCAACGCAATAATCTACAAAATGACCGTTTTGGATAAAAACCTTTTTCATGAAGTAACTAAGAAATTGTACTCTCCGTGCGCGTGAAAATAGTTTATCCTTTTTTCCAAACTTAAAACTAATTATACTGTAACGAAATGAAGTACGTGACAATCAGTAGATTTAATAAGATACTATTTCGGAATTCACAGTGATTTTAGAATTGTTCCCCCTTTTTAATCATAATATAAAAACCATCATGAATGATGACATCATACATTATTCCCTGTTCCAATATACACAATATAAATTTTCCTTATCGCCATCGATTACCAAGCATGTGTATTTTTACTAAAGATATTTTATGGTACTTCCTTTACAACTGCACAATACTCAATTCTAATCTACGGAATGCATGCTTTAAACTCTTTTCGTCAATTAAAAGAGTATCGAACAGAGGTGACTGAAACGCCACACGGCAGTACACTCCCTATCTTCTTTCAATATCCTTAAACTTCGATAAATCTTAATGACACCTCTCTGAATATCCAGACTGACAAAATCTTAATATACGTTCTGTTTGCCTGAATGTTACATACATTCATATATAGAATGCGACTTAATCTTTTGTCTGCATGGTAAATCTACGTTATACGTAGAAGAGGGACCCAAGTAAACAATCAGACACCAAAACTCAAAAATTGTTGACCAACTGATAACAATAACAAAAACCGAAAAATAATCAATTTCAAAAACACAACATAGAGACCTAAATAATGAACAAAAGGCACAGCTACAGGGACTAAAATTATCGTAGGTTCTTTGAAAAGGTAATCAGATTATGCTATACACGTAGCACCCGTTATGGAAAGAAGACGGAATTACTAATGCAACAATTATGTCATTGAAACAATGAAACAACTACTTGTTAACGGTCAACAAAATCGTAATGACGTCCTTAAAAGTTAAAAATAACTTCACCACTTAAAACTCGTAGAACTAACAACCATCTCAATTAGGTAAAAAGAATAAGTCCACTAAGTATAATATACAAACATAGAACATGACCGACAATGGTTATCAACATTTATAATATTGCAGCATAGATATGTTTCAGATGTACAGACCAAAATTGCTATTCAAGAGAGGGACGGAATATACCAGAGGGACACAATTCAACTGTCGTCGGGTGATGCAAACCACGAACAAAGCTTCAATGGAAACGAATTAACATTAGTTACAGCGTATTTCAACATAGGACCATTCACAAAAACTCCGAAATTAATATTTTCTAACAAAACATACAATAATTGGATGAAAAGCTTTCAGTCAGTGAACAATTGTGTTATCCTTTATACGGATCAAATGGATATATCGGTGCAGTTCAAATTATATCGTAGACATTTCCCAATCCATATGACTAAGGTATTCATTCTGAATCAAACAAGTTTATGGGCGTTTCGTTTGCAACCACTAATCAAAGAGATATATAGCCAGAAAGGATACCCGACTCCAGGTAAACCTGCTTATTCATCTGCGATGCATGCTAAGTATGAATTGACAGGAAAAGTAATAAAAGAACACATATGTACGACGATATATCTTGCATGGATTGATATAGGTTATTTCAGAAAAAAAAGATATGAATGCTTTGAAATGAAATTGCCTAACAATATGAAAGATGATCATATTTCATTTTCGCAAGTAGATTTTGTCAACCCAAACATTACCCTAAAACAAATTATGTATCAAACTAAATATTATGTAGCAGGTGGACTTTTCATTGGAAAGCCGGAATATCTGTCACTGTTCATCGAGGATTATCAAATGGCCGTAGAAACTTTACTCAAAATGAAACTGATGAACTCTGATCAACAAATTTTGTATGCAATGTATTCAGCAAAATTATTTTTTCAGCCAAGAATACGGATTCAAACATTTTATGAAGATACAATTTTGAGAACAAAAAGGCCAAAACGATGGTATTATCTAGGTGAGCTATGTTCAAACGTAAAGAAACAAAATATCAGTGCAGACAAATGCATCTTTAGTTAAATGAATAAATAATGAACCTTATAACCATAGTAAAACAAAAACGTGTTCGGAACTCGCAAGGCAATAAGATAAATGGTACCAACTTGATTTTAAAAGAGATTTGCACGAGGAATTGTTACATTCATAAATTAAAAAGAATTACATAATTTCTTCTACTAATTTTTTTACTCTCCCTCCAGTTTATATAATCAGTCCATTCTATCTCCACTCTTTAAAATACAAGAGTCGATCCTATGCGGTATCGGTTATGTCCCTTGTTTGTAGAGTGAGTGTAATTTTGAGTTCCTGTAAATATTCGATTTTCTGTTGTAAAACAGTCTTGGAGTCAAATTGTTTTTGGATTTTCGTATGCATTGAGGATTTTGCTATGTATTTCCTGTGTTTATAGACTTTTTTTCAGACAGGAGATAGCGAAATTCTATTGAGATTTTATCTGTGCGACATCTGAATTCAACTCACCCATTTTTCAAAATGACCAATATACAAAGAACACTATCGGTTCATTTCTATACTCATGGCTTTAAGGGGATAACACACGATGAAATAATAAAGGAACTTGAAAAACAAATAAAATTAGAGAGTGTTAAAACCATCCAATCGACCGAAAAAAGCTGTGTTGTAACTTTAAGTGACATAGATGCCAAAGAAAGGTTAGTACAGTGTGATCTAACAATTAAAAAACAGATGCGTCAAATTTATTGAGGTAGACAACACAATAACAAACATAACAATCAAAGACCTTCCTTATGAACTAAATGACTGCTGTCTAGCTACACAAATGCTTCAGTATGGCAAAGTCGTCCCGGGTTCAGTAAAGCGGAGATATATTTGAGAAAAAAATATAGAAAATGGTTCAAGATACATTCAAATCATTAATTGTGCTCCGACAATACCAAACAAAACAAAATTTGGTAGATATGATGTCCGAATGTTTGCAGACAATGGTCGAAAAGAATGTATTCATTGTAAACAAAGAAACCAAGGTCATCATAAGCTTAGGTACTAATAACTTGAGTAAAAACAAGCACGGGAGTGATCAGGTGAATGTTTATGCAACACAGGCTATTGTCAAAGTTAAACTAGCATTTCCGAATGTGGATATTGGTGTGTGTGGTATTATTCCGAGAAAAGGGAACAGTAACAATATTCACACAGTCAATGAAACAGCTACACATGTTAATAAATTCTTGGAAAAATTGTGTCTCAAAGATGAATTGCTGACCTATATTGATGTAGACAATATCTTCACAAAAAAAAGTAACGCGGTTAAAAAACAGATTCTAGTGGAGTTCACATCACAATTGAAGGGGCCCAAACAATTAGTGTCAAACTAAGTGAATTTTTTCAACCTAAGATGTCACCTATCAGAACACTCCTCGTCCTTGTGACTCCAAGCGCAAACTTAGTGATATATCGCTGACGCAAAATTCTGTGAGAAAGACAGTAAACAAACTAAACTAGGTTCCTCAGATGAATATGAGGGATAATACACAAACCGAAATTACTATCGTATTTGCTACTTTTTTTTATGTTAAACAATAAAAAACAAATCAATCCAAAAATGTTATATATATGCAGCTTTTGAATTATTATTTTATATTATTTTTCTGTCTATTGTACTTCAAAGTGTATCGAAGAATCTGTATTGTTATTATTTTAGGTGGACAATTTGAAATGTGTTCACCAAATGTATATTGTTATAATTGGTCAATGATTCGTAAAAATTGAAAGTAAACTTAAAACGGTGGCGTTGCCCGTGAAATTTCAATTAAATCAACCAGGCATAGCGGTGTTAAAATGTAAGTCAAATCGTGTAGTTTTAAAAACTACTATAGAATGTCGATCCAAATCATAACTTTGAATGTAAACGGCTTACGCGATAAAAAGAAACGTAATTTAGTTTTCAATTGGTTAGCAAACAAAAAATATGATTTAATTTGTCTACAAGAAACACATTGCACAGTAAATGATATGACGCAATGGCAAAATGAATGGAAATTAAATGGGGGCAATAAAAATGTTTGAAATTGCGGAACCAGTGATTCTCGTGGTGTCTCTATTTTACAAACAAACAATTGTCCCGGCGAGGTCGTGTTTGATAATAGGAACCCGCAAAACCGTCGAATAATAAAATGTAGCATCTAAACGGAAAGTGCGATTTATCATGTTTCAAATATATATGCCAACAATAGTGGCATCGAGAGGAAAGGACTTTTTGAATCATTTCATAATGTTTTTGGTAATTTTACAGACGATAGTGTAGACCATTACAATATTTTGGTAGGGGATTTTAACTGTACTCTTGACAAAACAATTGATAGAAATCCCTCTCATAAACGTGATGCCATTGGTACAAAGAAATTACTTTTTTTATTGTCACATTATGACCTAACCTAACAGATATTTGGAGAGACAGATATCCAAAAGATAAACGGTATACGTTTCAGAGAAGAAATTCTGAGTCTAGAATAGACTATATCTTTTGTAATAAAAATCTTTCAAATGAAGTTTAAAATGTTGGTATCGCGCATTGTCCTTTTAGTGATCATGATCTTGTGTCGTGCAAATTGAAATTTGATGAAATACAAAGAGGTCCGGGTATATGGATAATGAACATAAATACAATTAACAGTGACGAATTCAACAATGCATTTAAAATATGGTGGGAAACCTGGATAAATGAAAAAAGTAGGTTCGAAAAAAATTCACGATTGGTGGGATGTAACAAAATCACAAATAAAAACGTTAACAATGGAAGTAAGTAAAACATTAAACAAAAGTTCTCAAAAAGTTATATTATCAACCTTGAAAAGAAATTAGAAAAGCTCAAATTACGTCTGGGGAGGTTGAAAATAAGATATCAGAAATAGAATCACTAATTAAAAATTACAATGAGAACAAATCAGAGGCGTCTAAAATAAGGGTGCGTGTAAAATGGGCGGAAGAAGGGGAAAAATCGTCGGACTACTTTTTTAATTTCGAAAAGCAAAACGGAAAAAATAAATTATGGAGTCGAATAAAAACAGATAATGAGCATAATAAATACAATATAGACGAAATATTAAATTAACAAGTTAAATTTTACTCAAATTAATTTAGCTCCGAGGGATGGAATTTGGAAAGTACTAAAGAATCAACCAGTCACATCGAAAATAAACTAAACGATGACGATAAAAAATTACTTGACCGTGATATTACCGCGGAGGAAATAATGAAAGTTCTAAAAATTATAAAAAACAAATAAATCCCCAGAGGAGGACGGGATCGTATCTAAATTTTGTGTAATATTTTGGAATATCATACAAAAAGAATTTTGTACGTTATTGCAAGAAATATTTAATGAAAACACATTGTTGGACTCGCAATATAAAGGAGTTTTAACATTATTATATTAAGGCGGGGAACGAGAAAATATACGAAACTGGCGCCCTCTTACACTACTGAATTGCGATTATAAAATTATAGCTAAAATACTAGCAGAAAGATTAAAAATAGTCCGTCCTAAGCTTATACATCCCGACCAAAAAGGGTTTGTAAAAGGCAGACATATAACGGAAGCGAATAGAATGATACAGAATATCATTAAATACATTGATGATGAAGATGAAGAGGGTATAATTGTCTTGTTGGACCAACAAAAGGCCTTTGATAGAATGGAATGGGGATGGCTAGAATTCGTTATGAAGGAATTTAATTTTGGGGACAATTTTCGTGGTTGGGTTCAAATGCTATTAAACATGCAAAGACGTGTATTAAAACAAATGGCTACGTTTCAAAATATTTTTGAATTTCTAGATCAGCTAGACAGGGGTGTCCTATAGCCCCGTTTTTATATACATTACAGGCAGAGCCCTTGGCCTGTGCAATAAGGGCAAGAAAAGACATTCAAAGCATTATATTGCCTGAGGAAGAAAAAAGGGAGCTAATAGAACCAAATTGAATATGTTTGCAGACGACATGCAATTATTTAATAAAAATGAAAGTTCTGTAAACAAATCTTTTGAAATATTAGACTAAGACATTCAATGCATTATATTGCAAGGGCAGAAAATGGGGAGCTAATAGAAACCAAATTGAATATGTTTGCAGACGACACGCAATTATTTAGTAAGAATTAAAGTTCTGTAAAAAAAATCTTTTGAAATATTAGACAAATATGAAAAGGCATCGGGTTCCAAAATTACGAAAAGACTAAGAGAATAAATATTGGCGCAAGTAAACGCAGACCACCTACTTTTAAAAAGATAAGCTGGACAACAGATAGCATAAAAACACTAGGTATTCACCATTGTTATAACATTGACAATGACAAAATTTGGAAATTAATATTAGAAAAAGTACAAAATTGTGTACACGTCTGGAAAAGTGGAAAATTGACTTACTCTGGAAAAGTCTTTATTGTTCAAAATTTAATTATATCAGTGTGTGGTTATGAGTTAGAAATAAGAGGTGTACCTGAACAATACAAAAAAGAATTGAATGAAATAATATGGAATTTTATTTGGAATGGGAAAGTGAATCAAGTAGACCGGAGGGTTTGTTGTTTAGGTTTTAAAAAGGAGGGCATGGGGATGATAAATTTAGATAGTTGGATAGAAAGTAAATATATCAAATCTTTATATTCGATATTACATAAGCCATTATCTATTTGGAATGCAATAGGTAAATTTTGGTTAAAATAATGTGATAAAAAAAATGTGGATGAACTTTTTCTGTGTAAGTGTTTTGACCTTTCAGGTCTTGAGATAAAAAAACCTACCACATTATTACAAAAGCGCTTTACAATCTTGGTCAAAATTGACAAAGATCACACAGGGTATATTTAACGAAATGGAAGTAAAGAAACAGCGATTATTTGGAAACTCAAGTATTTTATTTCAGGGCAAACTTTTATTTTATTCTTCCTTTTCAAAAAGTCAGATCAAAACGATTGTTGATATATGGGACGATAATACCAAAGATTTCAAATCGTGCAATGAATTATTAAGATAATTAATAGATAAACGTAATTGTATTTCGGAATATTCACGAATTAAAAGTTCTATACCACAAAGATTCATGCAGATTTAAAAAAATAACGATGATCAGCCTGCTTTAAAAATTTCTGAAAACCTTGAATTTCTAAATTCAGACAATAAAATCATTAAAATCAAGGATTTACCATTAAAACATCTTCAATTGAAAATTACCATAACTGAGTCACTAAGTATCTAACAAAATGGGAAAATTTGTATATCGAGTATATAAATTGGGAAAATATTTGGCTAAATCTATAAAAATGAATATTAATAGTTAAAGAATTTCAATGGAAATGTATACACAGGATTATATATACAGAAAAGAGACTGCAAATAATGCATATGTCAAAGGGAAAATGTCACTTATGTGATGAAATTGATAATATTGAAACTCTTGAGCATTAATTTTATCAATGTAACAATGTTAAACCATTGACAGAAATGGTTGTTAGAAATTTACAACTTTGTAACCTTATAAGCGACGAAGTTCTCGTTGAAAAAATATTTTATTATGAATGTGTACAGAGAACTCGAATGATACCATTGTTAATGCAATAATACTTTATTTTAAATGGGCTATTTGGAAAATACGTAATAAATGAAGATTCCATAAAATTGAACTGAATGTGCAGTCTATACAGACTTTGCTAAAACTGCACATGAAAAACGAATTAAAACTTCTTCTGCTACGCTCAGATATAAAGTATAAATGCAAAACGAAGATTAAACTCTTTATCGAAAAAATACAGGAAGATGTACTTAGTTCTACTGTTCTAAACGAAAGGTGTGTTCAATTTCATACTAACTAATCTTATTGTATCTTGTGTATGAAGTAGGCAACAAAATGTTATTTTAACAGAAAGAAAACCAATATTATTTTTTTTTGTAATCATTATTTGAATCTATGTCTGTGCATATTAGATGCATTTTTTAAATTACCACATATATTATACTACGTAATACATTAGTACTCACCACATGTGCTTTATCCTTTTTTTATAATCCATATATATATTAAAGAATACTTTCAATTTCTGATCAATCACATCAAAATTCTTCAATTCAAACTATAACTTATTTTCGCAATCAAATTTTAAAGTTTTTCCAGTTTAAATCAACACATGTGTGTTCAGTGAACAGGATATACGATAGTGATTTTATACAGTGATGATTAGCAGGTGTGAAAATCAATTGTATTGGTTATTTAATTATAATTATGTATGTAAAATTATTGTACAAACTCATTTGATATTTCCCAGGTCAAGCTTTAAGTGAGGCTGTTAAAATACAAGGGCCCCTAAGTATGCGACCTTGGATACTTAGGTATTTATATATCAGGAGATGATTGAATAAAATATTTATTATCGTTAAAAAAAGAGTCGATCCTACATTGAGGTAAGTTATATAGCCTTCCAAATATCGTTTTGATCCCTAACATCACTTCAGTGATCGAAAATTATTTTGAAGGCCATTTAATTTACCTTAATTTAGGATAGACTATTGAGTTTTAAAGAGTCAAAATATTTTATATCATACGTTCATCTTATTTTGACTCTTTAAAATTCAACGGTCTATTCCTAATTGAGGTAAATAATATGGCCTTCAAAGTACTGTTTCAATCCCAAACATCACTGAAGAGACATTAATTGTCGAAATTCGGATATGGTGTACAAAGTGTTGCACCTCATCTTTGTGGTAAACCATCTTGCCGCAAGTTTATTGATTTCTGTTTGGTATTAAATAAATATTCATCTTGTTACATCTTGTGATCAATTTATTGGCAATCGTCAATGGCAGTCAGGAGGGATTATGAACATCAGTTGTTCGACTTGTTAATCAAATGCGTTTTGTTAAAATAAACATTTCATGTTTTCGGTCTTATGGAAAATATTGTTTGTACTGTATTTATACCCCTCTACTACGAAATTTATTTTGCATGCACACGAATACAAATTGCAGTTTTTATCCAACGCAATCAAATGTTTGAACTTTGATTTCAATTTAGACTTGTTAATTTTTATTTCGTTTAGCTTGTATTATATTTTACCTCCGGTTTCTATTATCCGTTCTTCCTATCTTGACTCTTTATAATTCAAAAGATTATCCTAATTTGAGGTAAATAATATGGCTTTCCAAATACTGTTTTGATCCCTAGCATCCCTAGATTACAGAAGCATGCAAGTTTACCAAAAGTTCTTGTATAAGTATGTGTGCACCAAGCGATCTTAAAATGCGATCAATAGGTTCTTGTTCTGCATGCGAAACTTACAGACTGAGTATTGATTTTTTAAATATTCTTCTAAAACGTTTTTTGAAACTCACATAAAGTTTTATAAGAGACGACTTAGAAATGTTGAACCATTTCCCTAACAACGTGGAAGAGAACACTATAAAAGTTTATTTTGATGTTGTCAGTCTTTATACAAATTGTCCAAAAAATAGCCATTCGTTTTTGGATAAAAAGAATACAAAACCGAACTACCTAACCGAACAAATAAGGAAATTATAATTGAAGGACTTCGGTTTATTCTTCAGAACAATTATGTCATGTTCGACAACAAAATGTATCGCCAAAAATCAGGCACTGCAGTGGGAACAAAAGTGGTACCAAGGTATGTCAATTTAGTGAAGGCATACATGTACCTGGAAATCAAGATGTATCGGAGATCACAACAACAATTTGGTAATTTATCTCATAATTTTTTAATGGAAAATTGGAAAGACTGTTTTATTTTATGGAGTCACAGCTTAGATATGTTAATGGAATTTTAAAGATTTACTCAATGAAATAAACGAGAACATTCAATTTACTATGGAATACAATAGTAACCAATTACCATTTTTAGACATTCTTATCATAAGGAACGCTGCCAACATAGAAACCGATATTTTCTATAATCCGACTGATTCCAAAAACATCTGCTTTTAAAATCATGTCATCCAAAACATACTACAGTCAATATACTATTTAACCTAGCTTAACTCATATGTACTATCATTTCCAATCCAGAATAAAGGGATTAAATGAGCTGAGATACATGCTCAAAGACCGAAAATGCCCGAAGAGAATAATTCCGGAGACAAAGTACATTTTGTGTGATATATTAAAGCCTCGGTCACACCTTACCGGATAGCTCGAACAGACGCCAAACGGATAACTTTTTTTCAATCCGTTCATGTCCGTTAGACGTCCGTTCTTATCCGTTAGACGTCCGTCCATATCCGTTGCATGTCCGTTAAGCGTACGTTTTATCCGTCGGCGTCCGTTTTGTACGGTGGAAAATTTTGAGCATGTTCAAAACTTTGAACGGACGTCCAACGGATAAAATGTCCGTTGAACGTCCGTTAGGCGTCCGTTTTGTACGGTACTCGTCCGTTTCGTTTCCGTTTTGTATCCGTTACGTGTCCGTTATACATCCGTTGGAGGTCTGGAAGATAAATTCACCAACGGACTTCTACCGGACGTTTAACGGATAAAACGGATGTTGAACGGATGAGAAACAGACTTCTACCGGACGTATAACGGATAAAACGGATGATGAACGGATCTGAAACGGATAAATGCAAATTGAAAATTTCGCTTCAGAAATGCCAATTATTGGTATGTCAGATTTCTTAAGGTTCATTCATAATTCATAATTCATAATTCATAATCGATCTTAGAGTATAGGCACGTCTTCACAATCAAGCAGTTCTTATTCAGGCCAGACACTGGTGGAATTTTGAAGAATAAACCAAAACCAGTTACACAGAAACATTTTGAATATATATGCGATTTACATGTATTATTATTGTCGCCTTTGATTTTTTCGTATATCTTGTTCATCCGTTTTATCCGGTACGCTTCCGTTAGGTGTCCGTTTTATGCGGTACTCGTCCGTTGGATGTACCTTCGACATCCGTTCTGTCCGGTACGTGTCCGTTTCTCGTACGTTGCATATCCGATGTGTGTCCGTTATGCATCCGTTACACGTCCGTTTTATTCGGTCATTACATCAACGGACTCCCAACGGATAACAATTTTGTCAACGGCCAACTTTTATTTCCATCCGTTAGGCGTGCGTTCGTGCTATCCGGTAAGGTGTGACCGAGGCTTTACTGATACTGGTAATGACAAACACCACAAAAGCGTTATGGATATTTATCAATATTGACTTCCCTTCAACTGCAATTTACAAACAAAGAGTGATAGACGTTTAATCAGTTTAAAAGACTTAAAATGAAAGATGTAGCATATAAAATTACTCAGCCATTACATATCTGTCTTAAATCTATTTGAATAAATACAACATGTACAAAATAAAGAAGACATGTTTAGTATATAGTTACGTGATCAATCATTTGACGCGATTTGTTTACGGATCAAATTTGCAGCACTGAAACAAATTGGACATCGAACGAATTTTACACTTTTTGTGTATTTGCAGTTATGCAAGTACTCAGTTATTTGAATTTCGTTCACCAAAGTAAGTTGAAAAAAATGATATAATCATCAGAACAGTATTACGAAGACGCAGAAGTAGATGACAATTATTGTTGACGTCTAAACAATCAGTTATTACGAAGACGCAGAAGTAGATGACAATTATTGTTGACGTCTAAACAATCAGTTATTACGAAGACGCAGAAGTAAATGACAATTATTGTTGACGTCTAAACAATCAGTTATTTCATATTTTCTACATCCTCGTAAGTAGTCAGACTTTCTTATTATTTCTTTCTTATATTTCTACTTGAAATGTGTTCATGTACTTTTAAGTGAACATATTTTCCTTGTTTCTTTATTACTTTTCAAAACGTACATGCAAACAAACGGCTAAAATAGTAGTAGTTTATGTGACTAATTCAACAAGCAGCACATCCAATCATTCTTTAGCGATTTTTAAAATGTTCATGTAGTTCAGTCTTCCTTTTGGAAACTGTTTTAATGTGTACCTACGCATTGCAATTACATACCTTACAAATCAAGTGTGTTTGAGGTGTCATTTGATAGCAGATGATATAAATTCTTCTAGAAACGCAATAAAGCGTCAACATTTATAGCAAAGTGTCAATACTCCACTTTTATTTAATTTCTGATAGAAAACACTTAAAGAAACAATGGGTATTAAATTGTTTTACCTAAAATGGTGTATCACTGTTTACAAACACTCTTGAGAAATTAGTAGTATAATGAGGCGGGATGCAACAGTCACAAACATATGAAAGCACTATGCTACCTAAACAATATCATAAAAGTGTTATAATGGCACTCCCGTTATTAAAGCAACACCTATCGTCATGTAAAGTGTACAAGAGATCATCCTGATACCGTTGTGACGCTTTCATGCATCGTCGACAGTTTATTCAATAGTATTACAAAACAGAATAAAGATTAAATCAATTGGTTCTTTCAATAGAGTGCTGCTAAGAATATTGCATTTAGATTCATAACATACTGTTCATAGAATATGATTTTGTGTTTCAGATTTTTATTTTGCCATTTGATTAGGGAATTTCAGTTAAAATTTTTCCTTGGGGTTCGGTATTGTTGTTATTCTATTTTATATAGATATTAGAAGATGTGGTATGAGTGCCAATGAGACAACTCATCATCCCAGTCACAATTTATGATAGTAAACCATTATGGATCAAGGTACGGCCTTCAACACAGAGCCTTGGCTCACACCGAACAGCATGATATAAAGTGCCCCAAAAATTCTTAGTGTAAAATCACTCAAACGGGAAAACAAACTGTCTAATCTATATAAAAACGAGAAACGAGAAACATGTATGAACTACATATTAAACAGACTGTACATCAGATTCCTGAGTTAGGACAGGTGCAAACATTTGCAGCGGGATTAAAAGTTTTAATTGTACCATACCTTCTCCCTTTCCTGAAACAATAGTTTAACATCACAACATAAAAAACACACTATAAAATATCAATTTGAAGGATTAACTCAATAAAAAACGCAAATTACCACAATAATAAATGTAATCTGTGATACCTGAATGCAACTGATACATAGTTAATAAAAATTATAAGGGATAAATAATTAAGGTCGAAAGTAGATAAACAGTTTTAAACAACGTTAAAGTATGATACCACTGTGAAATGTTAAACAATATTAAGAAAATCATAATTTTTGAAAAAAACCTGCGTCATATTGTACACAGGGAAATTAAAATAATTTTGTTGTTAAGTGTACGTCATCTTCTGTGTGTATAATATCTGTGTTTAGGAATACCAAGAAAGTTCTTTAATATCAATAAAACTAATCTAACGCTTTGTAAATATGGGGTGAATATCAACAGAAAAATTAGTGTTAGATAAAACTTCCTGTACATGTGAAGAAAGTATTTAAGGAGAAATGAAACATACGTGTTTGTCAATGATTAGTAACTGTCAACGTTTACAACATTATATTATTGTGAATGTAGATGCTTATTTGGCCAACCAATATGAAACGTTGATTGATGTTTATTTTACACCGCATTCTTTAAAAGGTTGTGTTGCGGTCAGTGACCAAGTTATCAATTTGATTATGTGCTTTTTTTCTTTTTCTACTTGTATTTTTGTCCATCTGAGGAGTTAAGCCTTTTTCAACTGATTTTTATAGTTCGTTCTTATGTTGTTCATTATTTATGTATGTGACTGTCCCAAGTCAGGAGCCTGTAATTCAGTGGTTGTCGTTTGTTTATGTGTTACATATTTGTTTTTCGTTCATTTTTTTATATAAATAAGGCCGTTAGTTTTCTCATGTAAATTGTTTTACATTGTCTTATCGGGGTCTTTTATACCTGTCTATGCTGTATGGGCTTTGCTCATTGTTGAAAGCTGTACAGTGACCTATAGTTGCTAATGTGTGTGTCATTTTGGTCTCTTGTGGACAGTTGACTCATTGGCAATCATACCACATCTTCTTTTTGTATATTTGATAATTAATCATAAATGCATTTTTTGACAAAATAAACAGTACATGAATTTCTGATAGTTGGAGCACTTTTCAACAGTATTTTAGTGCTTGCAGCTGATGTGACAATCATACTTTACAAAATGTCATCAGTGTCTGTGGAGAATGTTGATGAACCAGGTTATGTAACAGTACTTCTCGTCTGTTTTTTGTAACAAAGTTCATCGGAAGATACCAAGACATTGTTAATGAATAATCCGCATCAACTTCAAAATAAAACATGATAATCTTCAATTATAGATTAAAGTTTTTTGCGCTGTTCATAATCTTAATTACATGTTGTAGTGTTATCTAATTTGATTTTTAAATTACTATCCTTCATTTCTTACTTTATTTCAGGATATTCTTGTTACTTGGCCCGGTACTTATACATCCCGTCATTGCGTTATTGTGCTATGGTCATCTTTGGGTGTTGTACCTCAACTTTCGACATTTAAAACGCTTATGTTTGTTTGTTTTGTTCACCTATTTATGTTGATATAGCGAAACTGTCAAACTACGGCTTAACCAAGCTATAAAACCAGAGTTAATCCACCATTTTCTAATAAGGAACTGCCTGTTCCAATAAGGTTGATGTGATTAGGTTTTGATTTTGCCATGTGAAAAGGGTTTTTCCGTTATGAATTTTTCTTGTTTTAACTTTTTTCAGGATATAACTTCAATAGGATTACTTTAATTTATACATTTGAATTCCAGGAATTCGTATATATGTTGCTTTATGAGCTATATGACCGACAACGACCTCTACTTTACAGTTAAATTCTGTTCACTGACAGATTAACGTTGCCTGTGGGATATGGGAAATTATTTATAAATAGCTTATTACTTTATGAAAGGGATATTGTTTTAGTATATATTACCGAAACACTAACTATTGAGCGGATAATACTTACAGGGACTAACAGACTACCGGCAGCGGTATCAATTATGTGCTAGTAAATGAAGTGAACACGTCATATATTTCATAGGTCTTAAGCGCTTTTCTATATTGATCAACATCGGTTATAATGTTCAAACCTTTAAACTGAACAGCTAGGGGTGCGTAAATATGCTGCTAATTTAATGGTTTCTTGTAATGTCACGAAAGCTAAGAAATTCATGGGAATTTGTTTATAACTAAAAAGAGGAAATTCTTAGATTTCTCTTTGCGTTTATAAATACCTAACAACGTTTTTTTTTTTGTATACATCAACAATTAACGTAGTTAATTGGTTGCGTGATTCCTTGCCCAACCAGGAAAATGAAGTAAACATTCAAATATTAATCCGAACAACAATTTAAATTCCAAAACATATGGCTTATAACCGTATGTGCTGGAAAAAGGAGACATTTAGATGATATTCATCCCACGAAAAGAGATTTTAGCAATGACTAGCTTATAAAACGCTTCAGATTTGTAAAAAAAAAACCCATTATATGTGTGAGGAATTGAGTTGAAACATAAATTGGAAACAGATAAGACAAGACATTGTGAAGGATGGTATGGACACATGTAATTATCATCCGATAACAAGTAGAAATTGCAAATATCGACAGTTTTTCGTGTGTATGTTACTGCTAACCGATCAGTGTTGATTGTAAAGACGGGTCACATGATTGTGTGGGATTATTAAACAAATTATGTAATAAAAGAATTCATAGCATCACTGTACAGGCCATAAGTGATTTCCAAAGTAAGTCTTTGCTAATCTTCATGTTTATTGAAATTCAAACTTTAGCACATTAAGAAGTCCTCTCGACCTTACTGCCTAAGGAGGTAAATTTGAATAGATTAATTAAAGCAACACATCGCCAGGACAAAACAAAAATAATAGCTGTGTCTACTTTTATTTTAACATACCGTTATTTTGTTTGATTTAATAAAAACTATGGGCTGGACGAGGATATATATATATATATGTATAAATTAGGAATGTCAAATGGTCTGCAATTTAATACTCGGATACTCAGTCATGATACTCACGAATACTCGGATGAATCTTAAACGTCTATTGATAAGTTTAGGTTTTAGGTGGGATACTATGTTTTTGTTATTACCTTTCATAAACATATGAACGAAATACAAACGTACTACAAAAATAGTTTGATCTTCTGTTAAATGTATCGGTCGTCCTTTTTTGTGTCAATAAAACAATGAATTACCAACTGCCGTTTCTACAAATAACCTATCATAAAAGCAACTATTGTTTTTGTACGTGTTTAAGAACCAAATTAGAAACATGTCAATAAAACCATAAACATTTGCACATAAAAGTCCGACAAAGTAGAAAATATGTTTATCTGTTCCTGTTGAGTTGGTAGTTTTTGACATTTCGACTTGTTCATTAATTTGTTAAATTTCTTGTGCTTGTTCGTGTTGCTTCGTCTTACATTTTCTGTAGGTTTTTGTTTGCATTATCGTTTGTCTGTTGTTAAATTTTCTTATTTTTTAGCCTTGGCGTTGTCAGTTTATGATTGACTCATAAGTTTGAATGTCGCTCACGTATCTGTCGGCATTCTTTAAATTATACATTTAATAATAATTAAGTTTTGAATAAAGAGTAATTAAATTAATTTAAACCTGCATATCATACCAATAAGGGACGGTGCAATATTTATCAAGCAGGGAGGACCCTCGAGGGGGGACCGGTGCAAATCGCAAAACCTGTTTGGAAAAAAGTATTGTCCCATGCTGATGTGATAGGAAAAAAAGTTATGCCCCATGACCTCTATTCATTAAAAAGGTATGTGTCCCATGAATGTTTTTATTTTTTTTATATTCCCGCTTCCCGCATCCGGAAATGTAATCATGTCCATTTCCCGCACCGTTTTTTGTATATATTATAAAAAGATCTCAACATTTGTTTTTAAAATCACAGTCTAACCTTTATATAATGATTTTAAACCTATAAGCACCCCACCACACTGTGTAAATATCTGTGAGAATATTTGTTTCAGCAAGAAACCAATTTATCCCAAAAGAAAGTGCTACGATAGAAATATATAACAGCCGAAATACCTGTACAGAACAAAACATTGGTTTCTTTCACCCTGACTTATATTCCCAATCAAAACATGTTCGTTGTTAAAATAAAGTACAAAGAACTTCTGAAGGATTTGCCTTCAAATGCAATTATATTGTATGCTGATCGCCATACCCGCTGCAGGTTTGTGCAACTGTCCTGATTGGTTCAGGGGCGTGTAGTTCAGAAGTTATCGTTTGTTGATGTGGTTTATTGGTATTTTCCCGTTTGGAAATATAAATTAGATCGTTGGTTTTCATGTTCGAATTGTGTACACTAATAATTTTTGGGTCCCTTATAGCTTGCTGTTTGGTCTGGATCAAAGTCCTGTATGAAAGGCCGTACTTGGACCTATTTTTGTTATAGTCAGGTTGGGAACTACCCTCCCTCAGACAAGGGGTCATTTTACTGTTGTAGAAAAGAAATGAAATACTAAGGATTTGTATAGTGCTACTATACAAAACCTTTGAAAGCTTAGAATAACTCAAAAAGAGGAGAAATACATTATATTTTAAACAACTTTTCTGAAAGAGGGGTCCACTTATTTTGAGTAATATTAAACTGTTAAAGTAAATGTGTTAACATGGTTAAAGTCCAGGAATATTACAAAATTCTTGGATATGTTTTGACCATTTAATACCATATAGATATTATAGTTCTTTGGGAAAATATGAGCCCTTTTGTACTAAAAAGTGTTTTAACAAATAAAATATATTATAACTTATATTGACCCCTCATAAAAGGGATATTTATAACATTAAGGGGTTGTTCTGAACCTGATTATGACTTGAATAGAGAATTGTCACATTGTCAGTCACACATACAAAGACCAGATTTAATTTTTCAATTATTTCTTGTTGAACAGGGAAAAAACACTTCAAAGTACAAGTGATAAATCAAGTTTTAATATAGTCAAAACCTTCTATTTTATGTTTACAAAAAAATAGTATAATCGCTCGCCTTTACTTTTTAAGCTTCGCCTCAAAAATTTGCAAATTAAATATTTTTTTATAAATATTTTCAAATCGCTCGCTCGCCCCAATTTTTGGAGTCCAAAAATCCGTAGAACAAGAAATTAAATTGGTGTGGCCTAAGTACATGCTCAATTCAAGCTGCTGAAGTGTTACTCATGTTACCAGTATTACTTTTTTTTAGATCTAGTCATGTTTTATTTTGTAATTTTTGTTATGTTTTACACATTTTATACTAAAAATGATTTTAATATATATATTCTACTTAAAGAGTTTTTGTTTATTCATAAATATATTATGATATTACACCTCCAATTGATTTTGTTATTTAAGATTCACATTGTTTATCATATTCTGTTTCTGTTTGAATGTTTCTTGTGTGTATTTTTGGGCTAATTAAAATAAATGTTTACTACTTAAGCATTTGAAAAAAGTGTATGTCCCATGCCCTAAGATAATGAAAAATCATCAGGTCCCACTACTTTGCACGTTGAAAAAAGTACATGTCCCCTTACCATTTGCACCGGTCCCTCCTGCTTAATAAATATTGCACCGCCCCTAACATAACGTTTACATAGAAGTCTTGCTTAAAACAAATGAAGGTAAGTTTACGGTTTCTGATGAGTTATTCAAAACACCGTTAAAAATGTCTCTAATCGGTAAGGTTAGCGCAGGACACTTTGATTTTGTTCTTGTTTAGAAATATGATCCGGTTAACAACTTTATATGAAGGATTGTTTGACCTTCTATTGTTTGCTACAATAGTGCACATCAAAACATCCCCCGGAAGGAACGAAGTTATATTTAATAGTACCAAATAAAAGTCGCAGGATAACGTATTTACGTTGTTAATGCGTTGTAAGTAGTATTAGACATGTTCACCATTAGCTGATACCAAAACCTAAACCGAAACCAAAACAGATACCGACACAAAAAAAAGTAATGTGATGTAAATTGTAAAAGTGTATGATTTTTTATTACCTCAACCCATTAACTCCATTATGTTGTTTGAAACTTAAATACACTACTAGATAACTATATATCATATCAACAATTGATATAAATCTATCATAAAAGTAGTAAAGTTGAATTCAACAAGTATTAAATAAACTAATGCAAGTAATCTCAATTAAGATATGAATACACAATTACTTATGTTGTCCATGAATCATGTTTCATCGAAGGGAAGGATAATGGCAACAGTAGATTACCGCTATTCAAAATTCATAAATCGATTGAGATAAAACAAAACTACATATAGTTCTACAATGGGTGCAATATCGTTCGTTCTATAATTACTGTCTGAGTTTATACTTGCCCCTGTATTTCTAGAATAAAAAAGAAGAAACTGAACAAAATAGGTTTTTAAATGTAAGATTGACAGTAAAAATGAAATCATCAACATTACAAAAATATTAAGATTTTTCTTTAGTAGGAATGAAATTTATAACTCATAATCAAGTCATTAATATAGACAATCATTACCTATAGAAACTACTGCTTTACCCTTCGAAGTCATTTTGAATGCTTGGCTCCCGTTATCAAATGATCGTTATCAAAACCTGGAGAGCTTGATATATAATTTTGTTCCTGTAACAAGTGTCGGATATATTCCATAAAATATTATTAAAGCTGTATCGAAAATATCTAAATTGTGATGTGCAATAATGCTTATATCTATTTTATAGTATATATTCGATTTTCAAAATAATATTGCGACAAGAAAACTATATATTGGTTTTATTTTGGTTTCAGAGAAAAATAATGTTTTATTTGACGAGATGAACAACAGCACATTCGAATAAAAAAAAATAATAAGAAAAGGTCCTTCATTAATTTCGTTACTACACCAGGTTTTTTTAAAACAAAAACTGATGTTGTTATTTTGAATAGTTTCCAAATTCATTGGATGTAGAAAAGAATTTTGAGCCCTATTCATTCTGATGTGGATGTGATCGGTCCACACGAGATATTATCGTCTCGTCGTGATTTTTATTAACTTAGCGATACCATTCATCTATCTGAACATCCTTTTGCAACATCATAAACTGTAAGGCAGCTATGCAACCAAAATAATTTCAGGGAAAATATGATAATTTTTGTAAGCATTGCTTAAAAAGTAAAATATATCCAAAATAATGCAACATTAATTGCAATTAGTCATTAACAATGCCTTGAATATTTGAAGGATAGATTTGTATAAACTTTTGTTCTTGTTGAGCAAAAATGTAATCAATACTTCATTTTCAAGGAAATAATTAACTACTATTGGATTGTTATACTTTTTATGATTGGTTATTTTTCATTAAACTAAAAAGAATATCAGAGAAAATATACTAAAATGTTGGTCGCATTGTTTAAAATTACCATTTTTCTTCTTTTAATAAGTTTTAGTTTTTTCAAAGGCCTCAAGATAAAATTTGTTTATATAATTAAAAAATATATCGAAGAAATACTAAAATTTCTGTTGTGTTGAATATGAATGCATAAATTTCTTTATTTTGATGGACATTATGATCCGCCATTTGATTTCAATGATTTGTGTACATCAGGATAGGTTGTTTTCCATATATTATGTTGAATCTCAGGGAAAAGATACTAAACTTGTGTTAACGTTGCTTACGAATCATGCAAATAAATATTTTCTTTTATAACAATACAGCGTCATTTGCAATCAATCATCATAAATGACCTTTGATAAGTATTTTTGTATAAAGTGTGAATAATTTAAGGATAAATATGTATACACTTCAGTTTTTGTTGAATAAGAATGCTATCGTTTCTTTATTTTTATGGAAAGTATAAACCACCATTGTTTTTTTTTTCTTTTTACTTTTTATGGTCATTATTAGTTGTTTTTCATAAGATTAAAAGCGTATCAGAGAAAATATACTTAAATGTTGTTTGCATTGTTTAAAATTCCCAATTTTTCTTCTTTTTATAAAAACGATTGTTTTTTTTTAACTTTTTTGTCTTCACAAAATCAAAAGAATATCAGAATAAACACGTAGGACTCAAATATATGGTCGGTTCAATATCTATGGTAAATATGATGTCTTGCTATCCCAGAACGATAGCAGATATCTAAGAATCCTTATTTGTGGCAACTTTTGAGTTTTCTAATCTATGGTATTATTTTTCGTTTCCTAATCTATGACGGATTTCTAGTTTTCAAATCTATTACAAAGGTCGGACCAGTCAATACACATCTGACTAATGATTTCGATGCGGAAATGTCCTAATGGAGCTAACGCAATGCTATTAAGTAACAACCAGCATAAGACAAATGGAAAATGATTATTACTAAGAAGCATATCCATAACTGTTTGTAGAATGATTACAGACTTTAGGGTTAAAATCATGTTCCCCAGAAGAATGTATTTCCTCTTTTGTGCGTGGTACATGTACCTGTTTGACCCCTCATTTAACCAATCCCCTAAAGAGTACAAAAATCAGTTTGAAAATTGAACTATTATCTATTTAAGAGGCAATGTCAGAGAGCACCAGGCAGGAATTTTCAACTAAAAAAAAATAAATTGGTCAAACATATATTTTACCCCTTCGGTATACCATACTGACTAAGAATATACATATTTTTTTTACAATTTTTTTTTTAATTTGACATTTTTTTAATGAAATTCAATATAAGCGCTCAAACTGCGAATTTTCATGAAAAATGTATTTGGAAAAAGCCAGTTGCTAACCGTTTTCAATTATCCATCACCGGAGGAAAACAACACTTAACTACCTATATAGAAGTCTAGTACTATGTTGGTGTAAAAAATAATGGAAATAAAATGTTTGGTATCTTTTTTTTATTTTTTTCAAAAAATAAGGTAAAAAATGCAAATGTAGAGAAATTATAGAAATTGAGAAAAAGCCAGTTTCTAACCGTTTTTAATTAACCATCACCACAGGAAAACAACTCTTATGACTAAACTTCTTATACGCAAGTCTAGTACTATGGTTTTGTAAAAAATAATGAAAATAATTTTTTTGGTATCTATTTTATTTTTTTCCAAAAATAAGGTAAGAAAATGCAAAACATAGAGAAAATTGTAAAATTGAGAAGATTATGCTTTGGCAAACCAAAATGGTATATCATGGATTAAGTTGAAAAATATAGTGTACTTTTGCATAATTATTGTCTTTATCATGTTTAAGTGATAGGTTTTGATGAAAAAATTAAAAAAAAAAAAGGTGTAGTCTTCTTTCCACTTTGTTCATTTGGTTGCCATAGCAACCATAAAATGCACACTGTTCATTTCCTGTTGGTTTCTTTCTTACAAATTTTCACCATGAAAGTACTTAGTAAGAATGTGTAAGAAAATTCTCATTGAATTGACCTGTAGATCATAAATCAATACCACAGATACCTGCAATACAACTTTAGCTGTACTTTGACCTTTGACCTCAAAGTAAAAAGATAAATTTTGTTTACACTTTTGTGTCGGGAGCATGATCTGTTTGTCCTGAGACAAAATCTTTTGTTATTTGGCACATGTGTGCATCACCTCTACACAATGGATTGCGTTCCATGGACCATCCTCTCCAAATTTATCCCTACCTTCCTTTTGGGGTATTGAAACTTCTTCTCAAATTTCATAGAAATCCATTTATTTACACTCAAGTTATTGTCCGGAAACCAATGTGTCTTCGGACGATGACGACATCATACCATTATACGATCCTCAAAATTTGTTTGCGGTCGTATAAAAACTAATGAGATCCTCATTTCTTAACCTAATATATTCTAAACTGCCAACTGGCATGTCCATCATGACAATAGATCTTATTCCTTTATTATTTTTTTTTTTTTGGGGGGGGGAGGATTCCAGATCCTTTTTTCAAAGGGCAACTTAAGTTAGAGGACGGACACATCGCGAATACATTAGTACATTTACGTATATATTTGATAGTGACAAAATCTACAAATAAGCATGCTCTTGGTTTTTGCAAATATCAAATATGATATGCAGATTGGTTTAGCTCTTTTTTGAAGGCTGTACCTATTGCTATAAACGTTTACATTGTTTGGTCTCTTAATGGAGAGTTGTCTAATTACAATCATATTACATCTTCTGATTTTATTGTGTTCCATAGAAGTTTCTTCAAAACCTTGGGAAATAGAAGCACTGTTTACCTTTATCACTTGTTTTGTATAAAAGTCAGAATTATGACAACAGAGAATTTTTCCCATACGTCACAATGATTATGGCTGAAAGAGAACTGTGATAGGTACATGTACATTTTAGCCATGAAATTGGAAATCATATAAGATCTCCTTTGTAATAAGACGGATAAAATGTGACATATACTTAGCTACAGTGTGAACATAACAATTAGTTTATCATGTTTATTCAATCGGTAAATTTTGAACAAATGCATGTACGGCACAAAACAAAAAAATAACAAGGGCATACCACATTGATACTTAAAAGAAGTTTATTATTTTGGTGCACATATTTTTGAATAACACAGAAATATTAACACAAAACTTTTGACTTTTTTTTCCTTTTAACAGATTTTTTTTATATAAATTGATCCCATTTTCCGTTACTCTATAATAATTTGGATTTTTTTTCAACACATATCAACTTTTTTTAATTCATATAAACCCTTGCTTAACATAAATGACATACACTACAGGTCAGGTAGATCTTGCTTTGTCCATCCGTCCACAGTGGGAGAGGGCACTGGGTGAGAAAATTTTCTAGCTTGTGCACTCTGCCCACCCATAGGAGGTGGCATGCAATTTCTTTTCTGTAATCAAAAGACTTGCAAGTACAATCAATTATAAACATCAGATAAGCATATGTAATCAATAGTTTTACAAAAACAGAGATTATAGCTAGAGTGCCCACCGTGGGCAGGTGGAAAAAGCAAAATCCACACAGGCTGTTGTGTATATAAATATTTGCCTATAAACACATGAAACATGATAAACATCTAAATAGTTTCAAAAAATTTTGAAATATTCTTTCAGACACCAAGGCAGTAAGCTTTAAAAAGATATAGACCCATAAACAATAAAATTGATAGGCTTAAAATTGTCTTCTATATCAAATTTACATTTTCAATATCTGAATATAGAGGGCTCTCATGATTAATTACTGATGTAACTGTCGAAATATCACCAAAAGTCAAATATATACATAAAAAACATAAAAGGTATTGAAATGTTCTGTTGGTCACTTTGAGGGTCCCAGACTAGTTACAGTTTCATGTGTGTTTTTCACAGTCACCTGAAAAAAATTAAAGGAATAGTCAAGCTATACATTTATACATCAGTTTTTTTGCTTTAAATTTTTTCAATTAATTATATTAAATACGATGAATTTGAATATTATGTCCAGATTTATCATGTAAATAGTATAACATTATTCAAGTACCGGTACACATATTTGAGATTTAATATAGTTATTTGGAGGATTTCACATTCAGGACTACATATACATTTGTAGTGGAAGATTAAAACCCTTCTGGTATATCTGTAGTACATGGTCTCATTAAATTTTGTGTGTGTGTTATCTGTGTTTTATTTTTATTTTAAATTAAGCTGACACTAGTCATCTAATAATGTTTTAACAGTTAAATTGTTATGCATTCTTTTTTCTGATTTGCATTATGTATGTATTGATGTAATGTCTGGTATATTGGATTGAAGATTTCACATACTAAATATCTTATATGGTACTTTATCTAAAAGGTAAACATGTGAAAAATGTACTTTAAGAGATACCGGTGCTCACCTTTGAACTTTAATATAAATGCAGTAGGTTAACTTCAAAATCAAATTGATCCATTTCTCTTATTATAGGCCCCTCTACATGTAAGTCTCTTCATCTGATGTATCTTTTACCTGTTTAAAAAAATAACAGATTATAAGGTGATCAATTATTCTTTGAATTGAATTTGGAAAATTGTATTTAAAATCAAATTAGTTATTTTCTTATCTTAAGAACCCACGGAAAATATATAATGATCTGTTAGCATCTTTCTACATTAAAACAGAAAACTTATTCAACCTTTCAAAGTTACAAGACTTTTTCGTATGATTATTTATATCGTTAAATCGACAGGTTAATATATAAAATGATCTAAAGGAACACTTTAGTGCAGAAAGGTAAATTGTGATTTACTTAATTTTGACTCAACTATATCATGTATATATATGAAGTAAACTTGTTTAGTAATAATTTATTACTAAACAAGTTTACTTCATATATATTTGAGTCAAATTAACCTTATATGACATGATCATACATGTACATGTACAAATGTATCTAAACACTAATGACAAGATCTCAAAATTAGCTATTTGTTTTATTTTTTTGCAGTTTTGTACTAAATGTTACAAGTTTGAAATCCTTATATCATATTCATGTCTAGATTTAGTTTCTAAGGACATTAAGGACAATAAACAACAAATTTTAGAAACAAAAGTATTGCCGTCCGAAAAGATCCCATCTAAATAGTGGATTAAGAATCTAATTATCTTAAGATTTGATTTACCACTTTTATTTTTTAAATATGCAATAACAAATTTAATTTGTGTCTTTCATATGTCATAAGGTCGTGTAAAATCTAGATATATGTTTATGTAGCAATCAAAATTACAGAAAATTTGACTCTCATAATTTAAAAAGCAACAATTTGCTCCTGCTTTTTAACAAATATAGCTTACTGTTTACATGTATATCTGACATAAACATATATGACTATACTGATAACTGTAAGATTGTCTTTACTTTTATAAATTGTGACTTGGATGGACGGTTGTCTCATTAACACTCATACCACATCTTCTTATACATGAATCTATTCTACATACACAATGTACATGTATATACAAATGTTTTCATTTGTAGTTGCTAACATTCATTTTTGTACATGTACATACATTATGTACATGTAAATATTAATGATAAGCATAATATTGTGACAGACATGTATGGTCGGTTGTGTATATGGAGGATAGTTGTACATGAGATTTTCTCATTGGCAATCATCATGATCATACCACATCTTCTTATTTTGTAATTTTTGAATCTGATAGTTTGAATTTTTTTTAATTTTATATTACAAATGTAAAATCCTACTCAAATAATGTTTGAACAAATTCAACATGATGAATTAAATGTATAAAATTGCATTCAGCACAGATCATACATTTGCAGATAACAATTTTCCATTGTAACTCAAAAATGGGGGAGAGGGGGATTTATTGAAATAATTGAACAGGCCTCATGATTGTCAGTTGGGAAAACATTGTTATTGGTAAATGACTTTTAGTTTTCAAAATAAAGCAACATCCAATGTGTCTTGAAAATTCTCACAGGAATTTAATTTTAATTCCATTTAAAAGACATTTTGAAAAGTATGTTTGGTAAAATTCATTAAATCTTCTGAATGCCAGCTTTGATTGATGTCTCTTTGTATCAATTTATCCAAGAAATAATTTCAAACTTCTATAATTTAAACTATTACATGTTTCACCTGGTATAATTTTCGCATACCAGAATTCTTTTATACACTTTAACTATCATCTGCTTCAAAGTGATCCGCCTTTCCAGTTTTCAAGATGCCCAAAATTATGACATTTAGATCTTTCTTTGGTGTCCATGATATACCATTTACTGTTTTAAGATGGGAGCAAACTATGATTTCCAGCTGAATCATCAAAACCTACTCATGGATGGCTTTAAATTCCTCATATTCCACATTTCAAGCAAATAATACAACAATTTCAGTCTTAAAAATGATTCTAATTTTTGTACAGAATTTGTAACAGTCTCTAACAATGTGTCTAGGAATTGATCATCACCCGTACATGCAGTCAACAATCTCCTGATTAGGGAAACAAGTTTCCCAACACCACAAAGTTATATACTTTTGTTAAATCGTTTCAAAATGTTCAATTATGTATAAAAATTTACAACAGAAGTTCATTTTTCCATCATAACATTACAACCTTTATCGGTTTTTAAATTGAAGAGCATCACTTTTGGTATGTCTTAACACCAGAGAGTTAAAAATAAACTACTGTTTCCAGAAAGTTTAGTGCATTAGAACATTTACATATCAACAGATACCAGAGATGTTATTATCATTTCCTGTTGTATGCATGTTCATCTTTTAGAATATATATCAATTGTTATATTGTAGGCTGTTTTTGTTGAGAAATTAATACCCGTTTTTCCCTATGTATACAAGCAGTCAAATTTACTGTAAAATCAAATTCATTTTTTTAAACATAATAACCCAATATGACTTTTAAAAATTTCATTCCCCCCCCCCCCAAAAAAAAAAAACAAGGTACATACAATACAAAAACAAATTTATCCAACAAAGGATTTTGATCAAAATTTCCAACTTCTGCCTGGTTTTCTCTGGCATTGCCTCCTTGAAGTTTTTACAACTTCTTGACTGGTGACGATTAAAGTCCTGTAATGAACAATGACTCGCCTCAAACACGTAATTTCTATTTGAAATCTATGACATATTTATTTTGTACAAACCTCAAGAAAAATGTTTTGCTACAAAAGTACAGGTAGTCACTGTTATATCATAGCTGACAACATACTCTACGTTGAATTACCTCAAACAGAAAATTAAAGAGATCATAGGGATACAAAAAAAATACTATAAAAAAAGCAAAAAGCAACCCTAATTACATAGTAAATGCTCGTACTATTTAGGACGACAGCAACACCAGCACCACGAAAAGAAGGAAAAAACTGAAACAAACATTATTCTAAATTATAATTTATTTATTAGAATCCTTGCAAACTTGTTACCTATCTTTTTCTTTTCCTTTGTATAGGAAAGCCGTCGTCATCGGCGGCAGCTTTGACATTATACAATAAGTTATTTAATTGTGACCGAAAACTACGTAATATTCAAATCTGCCATAGAGTTGTAGAAAACATAGAAAATGCCATAGCTTTTGTGATTTATTTAGCATTTGTGACATCATTTTTACGTGTTGTTTCCAATTTGTTACCATAGATTATGAATTGGCGGGAATTTGCCATAGATTTGGAACCCACCATAGAGTTGAGTCCTACAAATATACAAAAAAGTCATTTGCATTGCTCGAACCAAACTACCAATATCGTTCTTTTTATAGAATGCAGCAATGTAATTTATGATAAGTTATTGTTAAGCCGTCACGATATTTTTTTAAAGAACTATATGATAATAAGGATAAAAATATTTAAAAAGAATGAAATCAATACACCGAAATTTGCGATAAATGATTATTCCATTTCATTTTCTAGAGCATTTTCATATAAAAAATAATAATCGCGATAACACTTGTCAAGCACTCTTAGGGTTTGAAAATACATAAAAACGAATCTAAAATTTCTATTCTTTTATAATGATATTTACATTTAGATTTTATCTGCATATTTCGCTTTTGATCAA
This sequence comes from Mytilus galloprovincialis, assembly GCA_037788925.1. Classification (NCBI taxonomy): domain Eukaryota; kingdom Metazoa; phylum Mollusca; class Bivalvia; order Mytilida; family Mytilidae; genus Mytilus; species Mytilus galloprovincialis. The sequence continues at coordinate 104,149,425 of CM075330.1, forward strand.
ATTCTTAAAACATTGCAATATAATTATTTAAAGAAAATGTTGATCTTTTGTACTTCAACGTTTCGTATTTTTTAAGACGCTATTTTAATTAAATTAAATAACACGAAACTACGATTCCATTATTTGTATTAGTTCATTATGTGTCGCAGTAGAGTTTAACCTGTCAGAATGGTCAATTGGTCCGATCCATCCTAACCATCGGATCAGTCGTATATTTTTTACTATAAGTCTGACGGATTGGTGAAGTGAGTTTAACGCAAACTTGACTGATCGGTGACCGATCGATGACCGCTGATTGATGGCTAAATAGTAACACTTAAAGAATCAAGTATTGGAACGATACAAACTAAAATTCTATTAAGGCATTCGAGAAATATGAATCCCCAACAATACAGAAAATTGAAATTTTAACACACGAAGCAGAAGTACTTATAAACAAAAATGACATTGCTAACTGCTAAAATGATTATTGTAGCACAGTAGGTGAGAAGCATCTGCTTACCCTTCCGGAGCACCTGAGATCACCCCTATTTTTTTGGTGGGGTTTGTGTTGTTTTTTCTTTAGTTTTCTATGTTGTGTCATGTGTGCTGTTGTTTGTTTGTATTTTTACATTTTTAGCCATGGCGTTGTCAGCTTGTTTTAGATTTATGAGTTTGACTGTCCCTTTGGTATCTTTCGTCCCTCTTCTATCAAATCCTCACACAAGTTTTAATCCGCTATACTAAACATCAAATGATGATGCTAATGTTCATCATATTCTGACACAAATTATGAGGTTCTATGAGATCTTAATAATCTACACATAACTTAATCAACTGGCACTGATGGAGTTGGACCAAAAATGTTTGTATAAACAAGACCGATTGTAAAAATGTTTGAATCTCCCTAAATCAATATAAATGTATCTACATTGGACATGCTTTTTATGAAAGAAAACAATGTAAACTCCTTTAGTAAAAAGAAAATTAACGCATTTAGCTAAATCAAGTTGCGAATAAGTCGATAAAACTATGATCCAGTGCAATGCGTTTGTGTGCATTCATATTAGACTAGTTTTATTTTAAACAGAGAAGAAAGCTGAAGAATAATATAATAGACAAGTAACTAAAAAATAAAAATAAAAAAAAAAAAAACGATAAGAAAACTGTCGGACAAGGGTGTTTGTGTTTGTTCAGTTTTAAACATAGAAGCAATTCACTAACATAGCAGTCATTTAAGAATATAGGAAAACTATTGATGTTTATTAAAGCAGAAACGTAAGGAAATAACGTATAAAACAACAATTCACATAGTTTTAGACGGTTATCACTATTTTGGTTGATGAAACAAATGTTTCCAATACTATAAAGTTGTGTAAGAATGCACTTTACAAGCAACACCGTTCAAAAGAAGTTCTCATTTCAAATCATAGACCGTATAAATTGGTGCGTGAACAGAAATATTATGTACTATTTGATACTATCAAGACTTGCATCTAATTTAAGAAATTTTAACAAGACATTTTATAAACAGTGAGTGATGATCTTGACTGCTTTAAAATAACATATCTAGCAAAACGTCATACAGAACTAAGTGATTCTAAATAAGTAACATATTCATGTATACATACATGCATTCGTCAATTTGTTTAGAAAAAAATATTAAAAATACTGCAGATGTAAAGGGGAACATGGAACACAAACTTTCAAGCTTGATCTAAACATTTGCGAATACATATAAATGTTACATTATGCTAATAGGATCTTAAATGAATAAAAATTAAAACCGCAAAACATTTCATTTTATTTAGATTTTGCAAAAAGAAAAGAGAACGTAGAGGGACAAATGAGACATCGTAGGTTAATAGTTTTTCCAATTTTATAAATCAATTAAGAATACAATTCTAAAGTAATAAAGAAAGCATGACGAAAACGAATGTAATTTTTAAGGTGCGATATCAGTTGAGTCAAAATGGTAAACGTCTACTGTTTCGAATGTATCAATGTATCAATTGGCTCAATGTATTTTATGTAGTTCCTACGTTTAACATTTTAAATACTGTCTTATCTCATTTTCTTTGCATTTTACAGACACTGAAATTCGTTCAATTTCAGCAAAGTTTAAGATTTGATATTATGATGGGAATATGCCGTAAAACCAAAACAATTTTATTAACAAGTATTCTTATTATCGTGATTGGGCTAACAATGATTCCTACGATAATGGAAATGGTTTTTAAAACTGCTCATACCATATCTCAGGATGGTACTGTCGAATTTAGAAAATGTGTAACGAATCAAATTGAAGGAAATATTGGAAGACAAGAGGTAAAAAAAAAGAAAACCATCGACACGTTTTTGAGAAAACCACATCCCGCTAATATATTATCAGATACAGATATTCGATATTCCCAGGCGAATCAAGATGTTACTGTGTATAAGCTCCTCAACATAGAAAATGGGTATTTTATTGAAATTGGTGGATTCGATGGAAAAACATGGTCAAATACATTGTGGCTAGAAAGACGACACAACTGGACAGGATTGCTTATTGAAGCCGACCCAGATAACTGTGATGCAATCGATAAATTAGGACGTAATATATGGCGTTTATGTTCTTGCTTATCATCATTAGAAAGTAAGTTTTTTCTTAAAAAGGGTGCAGAGGGATCAAGTTATAAGTATATTCCAAAGGAGAAAGTCAGCACAGTTGATATGTCTAAGTTAATTTACGTACCGTGTTTCAATATCAGCGAAATTCTAAAATCGCTCAAACAATTTCGGGTCAACTATTTTTCATTAGACGTGGAGGGTTCTGAGATTGAGGTCTTAGAAAATATGAAAAAAGAACTTCAACGTAAGACCTTAGTTGTTGATATATGGACTATAGAATACAGGGTTTGGGATGGACAACAAATAGTTTTAGAAAAATCCATGTACAATTTGTCAAAGTTACGTCGTTTTTTTCAAGAAATTGGGGGATATATTGAACATTCACAACTTTCGAACACAAATGATGTCACTGATGGTTTGGCGTTGGATGTTGTGTTCATCAACTTAAATGCATGGTGCCGAACCCATAAAACAAATCCAGATGGGAGCAAATGTAATGGGTAACCCAACTGAAATGAGTTTTAACTACTTAGATTATTCATTTGACAGACTATGGGATAATGTTATACATAACAGCTTCATTCATGTGCATTGTGTAGGAATGATTATGATTAGCTGTATATATCATATATCATCAATATGCTAAGTGTTTTATTTTGAACTAAATGTGTACTGCATAGCATGTCTTGATTGCAACAAAACTAATAAATTTCAATGAAACATTTATTGCAACAGGGCAAGGAAAAAACAGGTTTATAAAATAAGAAACATGAATCAACTGGCAAAAAGAAAAAACACAAAAAAAATAATACATTGATTCAATATAATGGCAACGAGACAACTATCAATATATAACCATACGACAAGGATTCAAACAACTGAAAACATTCGATTCACTTCCAATATTTAGCATTAACCCATACCTTGTCATAATTTATCAGAATGTTACTTTAAAATTTAGTTTCAAGTTACAAGAACTATTTCAAGAATGCGCTGTGTATGATTATTCTTAATGTTTAAACAAATTTTATAACGTCATCCTATGAATGTACCCGTTCTTTATTTCAGTGATTAAACTATCGTTTACCTGTAAAAAACAATTATGTTACCTTAAACTGTCCAATTATTTTAAGAATGTCCCTCCTCTTTCTTAAAATATTGGACAGCAGAAGTTAGCATAACTGATTCTTACATGAAAATTATAGTCCAATTGTTTTCATCATGTGTAAAAAAGTACAGCTCAAAGAACAAATGCCAATTAAAAAAAAACTTTTCTATTAAAGTCACCTTTTGTCACGCTTCAATACAGTTTTTTGAAAAAATTGTAACTTTCAAAATGATTTTAACACTACCAATACTGATATCACAGCCATTTTTCTAATGTTTTGGGTTGTCTCCTTCAGCACTCATTCAAGTGGTTAATAATGCTCGTTGAAAGTCTTCATTTTTGTTCCTTTTATGTATTATTTTTTCAAAAGACTTATCTGTGTCCGTCCTTGGTTATCCAATAAAGTACTGCTTCTAACGTTTGATAGATCATGCCGCAGTACAAGGACCACAAACAACCTAACGGAATAAGCGGACTACAGTAGTTTTATGGCATCGGAGTTGAATAACAAATTAATTTAAAGGTTGCATTTCTGTAAATATTGACAATGCATTTTACCTTAGGAACTCCCTTTACTGCTAAAACTGTACCACTTTTACTAACACTTGTTTTGGTAGATTCAGAAATTATTGCGAGGTATTTATCATTGCGAAAAATACGACAGGGTTATAGTGGCAATAATTTAAACTCGTATTTGAAATGTTTTAAATGAATTGAACAGGATTTTTCTCAATATCACTAAAAAATTAAAATTGCATTTTAGTCCAAAAAGACAAAAACGCAATAATTTCTGAATTGACAGTACCAAGTTTTGAAGAAAAAAAAAACATATTCTAGAATGGAAAGCGCATATGCAGTACTATTTTTTGTAAAGGTCAAACTATAGGGCTGTGCGGCATATTTACAACGTTCATATGCCCCGAACTTCTAAGAGTTTAAACTAACACTAAATTTTTTAACTAACCCTACCCCAACTGAAGGGTTACCACAGATTTAAATATAAATTATATGCATATGTAAATTTACTGGTTATATTCCAAAGTTATGTCACTATGAGATGCAACCTACAGATCAAGACTTGGAATCAGTATGTAAACAAAATTAATTATCTATGAATATTCTATTTCTCCCCAAAAGAGGCGTGGTTTGAGAAACAGTTGTATTTACAAAATACAACCTATACAAACATAAATTCAAATAGAAAACTCTCTAAAACACTTTTCCTCACATAACTACTCACTTATCAGAACTTAAGCCTTAAGGAAATCTGAGTTTGCTTTTACTGTTAATTTTATACCCCCTCCCCTGTTTATTTTTTTTAAGAGAATTTGAAAACAAGACTTTAATTTTTCCCAGCTTACCCTTTTTGCATGTTTTCTGACATAATATAAAATACCTAGAACCGGTTTAAAACTATTCTGATAAAATATTGAAAGCATTTAAGAATACTGTAAATGTAATGTTATGCAGTCTCAATCATTCCTACATTTAAGATTATATAAAATATCCAATCCTGACCCTGTCTCCAGTCCACATCTAACTGTATGCCTATTTGTCAATAGAAATTCGCATTTTCTGCCTCAAATGGTCAATTTATATTTCTTATCACAACAGTATCATCTGCAACCATATGTCTGACACTATTTAGCTAATATATGAACTAGGAGTAGGAGTGTTAAAACAAAGTCATTTTTGCAATAGTTGTATGTATGCAGATACCAGTCTGATGTATAAATTAACTTAAAATGTTATAAAATCATAAAATTATAGCATTTACAAGTTAATTTATTTGTTTTATGACACAGTGCGTAGGCAATTTTCTCTGTATTTTCCCCCTGGGGCCCCAAATTTCCTAAATTGTTCTGCTGTTTCTAGCAATATGGAATATTTAGTACATTTTCAGGATAGAACACACTATTGTAGTACTTAATTTTTTTTGAGATATTTTTATGTCTACTTTGTACTTTTTATGCCGCCTTGACAAAAAGCAGATTTAGGTGTTACGGCTTACTTTTGTGTTATCGACAGGACAAATTCACCCAGCTTATAATATTCAGAAATGATCTATGAGTTTCAATGAATGCAAAGAGTAAATATAAGCTCTTCTAAACAATTTAAATTACAAATATGCATATATTATGATATTTTTTGCATTCAGGCCTTCAAGTAAACTATGCATACTGTTAACTGTGAATTTATGCTGAGTCATCATATTTAAGGCCCAGGATTTTATCCATCTTCATGAAATATTTATAAAACTACATATTGAGTTAATTTCATTAAAATCTGTGAGATAAACCAAATTAGGTTAAATTCTGTATGTTCTCTTATTTTTTAATTATATGAAGATCATGCAACACTCGCTTGTGAACGACGATGAACATAGGAAGCAGAATGACGTTACCGCATGTTATCTGTTAAACAAATCGTATTTCTGATTTGCACTATGTTTGCAGAGATCCTATTATTTCATAAATCAAAATAAGTTAGAGTTTTTTTGCAAAAAGAAAATCGAGAGACAAAGTTATGTTTCGGTAACATTACAAAAAAAATCAACACAAGGGACATAAATACACAAGTAAACCAAAAAAAGAGCGGCACGACCTTGCAGAAAAAATAAGCGGAAAAGCTATTTACGTTGTACTCTTTGGATAAACAATAACAGTCTTTTAGAAATTCGATGATCAACACAAGAATCTAAAATGAGTGCAGATTGTTTTCTCTTCATTTGTTCATATTAATTATAACTTTATTTGGAATAAAATCTACTGCGGTGCACTCGGTACGGTTCAAAAGTGAACCTGTCTCCACAGGTTTTTATTTTGTTTTAATTCACCTAGTTAGAAATAAAAACCGAGAAGAAACAAAAAAAAAAAACCATAGGAGAGGACGACATTTTGAAATATGATTTATATAAAACTTGCCATTATTAGCTGATAATCCACACTAAAATAAATATATCTGAATACATATTTGATTTTAATCCAAAGTTTGAAACAACACAATCACTAATAATGACATCGTTTTATTTGTTTTTTGCATTAATAATATACTTTCATCGTTCAAAGATAGACAGAGGAAGATGTGGTATGAGTGCCAATGAGACAACTCTCCATCTAAGATGTAATACCACCATTGATTTCCCCTATTAGTCTTTGTTAAATTTGCTCTTTTCAAAAAGTTGTGCAGAATTTATCTTTGTTTCAAAAAATGATATACTTGGCACGAGCAAAGTTTTATCATGTCCAGTATTGTAGAAAAAAAATCACAAAACATTTCACTGCATATTAGGAAATAACAATCAATGGAAGTTAACCAATCGAATTTCTCCCTTTATGTAACCTGTGCACAAGCTTTAGTAACCATGTAACCTCAAGTTTACAAAATTTTCTATAGAAACCCCAAATAAAAAGATAATTATGCTTTATAATACCAAAGACATATGTTTATGAAACAGAAATGTTTTACTGCAATAAAATATAGGATTAATTACCTACAACTATCAAATTCAAGGGAATATTCTTTTCGACCTATTTTCTTATACAACCGGGTGTGACATACCATGATTTGATGGCATTACACCTAAAGTAACAAATTATAAAAGTAAACTATTATAGGTCAAGGTCGGCCTTCAACACGGAGCTTTGGGTCACACCGAACAGCAAGATATAAAGGGCCCCAAAATTACTAGTGTAAAATATATATCTATTGTGAAACACAAAACGCATGTAAAAGAATACACGAGAAATATTTGGAGCAGTTCTTGCGCACAAAAAAATCATGATACGCATACCTTGTGTCTTAATCTTCACGTAGTAATACATGTTGTTTTACTTTCCTTTTATCTATTATCATCTTCAGTTGTACTTCCTTTTGTCTATTATCATCTTCAGTTGTACTTCCTTTTGTCTATTATTACCTTCAGTTGTACTTCCTTTTATCTATTGTTTAAGTTAAGCTTCTGGTTAAAGGAGTCAGGATGCAGGATACATTTTAATGTAAAGAAAGTTTATTCACAAAACAATTTTCAAAGTTGCAGAAAGTAAATTTTAACAAAAGTTTGTATTTGCCTGCATTTTTTCACCTTTTTGACATGTTAAACAACGTTTTAAGTAAGATATAAGACTCTAACAGTCCGTGTGACTGGTATCTTATATCCTTTACGCGATAAACTAGTTTAAACAGATAAACATCAAACTATTTAAGTCGCTTAGAATACGAAATTTTCAATTTTTTCAAATAATATTATTGCTGTTGTATTTTCCCCCTTTTACAATCATCTTTAAGTGCAAAAATAAAAGCATAAGGTTATTGAACATCGTGTAGTCTTTTTGGATACAAACATGATATGTTACTTGTTGAAAGACACAAATAATGAGTGAAATGTATGATGAAACAACTTCAGTTTTGAATAATAGTATGCAATATACAACATAGAAAACTATATACTAAGCAACACAAACCTCACCACAAACTGGGGGTGATCTCAGGTGGCCTGGAACGATAATCTGATCCTGCTGCACATGTGACACCCGTAGTGATGTTCATATTAATACACATTCGGTAAATAGTCTAATTCGGTAGGTCACATTCGTGAAAAGGGAACGGAATTTTAGTTACGAGATAAGGAACATATCCGATATCATCTGTGAAACGGATATATCATAATTTCCAAAGTTGTAAATGTTCCCTTTTAATTATGTCATTTTTTTTCCAATACCCAATACTTCACAACCGTAAAGTTATATTGGTTTCACCACTTTATCAAATCAATCTAGTTGACTGCATATAAAAATATGATGATTTAACGCTTCGTAAAGAGACTTAGTAGCCTTTCCTTCATAAAACTGTTTAGTTTTATACAAAAAAAAAAAATGCCTGTTCTTGTTAGAATAATTCAGAAGTTGTTGAATTGATCAACAATATCCATCTTGTTTACATTGAATACACATTTACATGATGGTCGTCTTCTTGAAAAAAGCACGACCTCTGTTTTATCAACATTTATTTTCATCCTCCATACATCTGTGTAATCTTGAAAACAACCATACAGATTTTGGAGTTCAGTTACTGATTCAGCCACCTTAACAGTATCATCAGCATACAAAATAATAAAAATAAGTTTTATAACATTTCAAGTTTCTCTTCAAGCTCTTTTGACACTGATTATAGGCCCTCTATATTACAGTTTTAATAAAATTCAAAAGCATTTAAAAATAATGAAAACAGAAAAGGCGATAAATTTTCGCCTGGATTAACATGGTGAACTCAGATATAGAATTGTTATATTGAATACACGACTTTTTACCTTGATATCTTTTTACAATTACATTATACATTGATCCATTCATATTATATGATAGCATTTTATACCACAGCGCGTCTCGCCAAATCGTGTCAAACGCCTTTTCGAAATCGACGAATGCGCCAAACTTTTTTGTTTTTTCTTTTTAATTTGAGAACTTCAAACAATGTACGAGTTACATATACATTATCAATAGTTGAATAACACTTTCTAAAACCGCATTGTCTTTTATTTAAAATCATAAAGTTTTCCGAGAACAAATTTAGTCGCTCGTTAAAAATTGCGGAAACTCAAAGTAATAGGTCTACATATTTTGGGGATCCAACTTTAGTTTTGTTAATAGGCTTAATGTAACCAATTAGCCAAATGTCAAGAATAACACAAGTGCGAAATATAACGTTAAATCATTTCTCCTACAATTCAATAAATAAACCAGATGTCGACTTGATACATTCATTAATTATACAATCATCCACAAATGCTTTATCCTTTTTCAAGTATTTGATGCCCTTCAGAATTTTGTCTTTTTAATTTTTTTGTATTTGAATTTTCATTCAGCCAATCAATATTATTTGGATTTAGAGTTGGAATATTTCAATTTCTTCATCATCAAGGGCGTTCAAGTTTGAAATGGAATATATTTTTGGTAGGGATGTCAGGTTGATCCCTCATTTTTCTACTGTTTAGGAATGCCAAATAATCTGTTGAGTTAATGGATCTCAATGTGTTCATAATCAATCTATTCTTTATCAAATTGTACAGGCTTGTTTTTAGATTCTTTGACTCACTAGTTTTATTTACCCAAAAGGTTGCCCTACTAGTTTTCTATATCCATTGTTTTCCATGTCCAAAGACTTTCTTTTCGTTGGACTATTTAATTAATCAAGCAGTAGACACTCTATTTTCTAAATACTCTGTTAGATTATTACTTATAATAACAAAATCGTCGTAATCTGCTGTTCGTCCGTTGAAATCTCTACATAATAACACATATTCATAATTATTAGAAAAATAATGTATCATGTTCTAACTGACTGTAGGCATTTTGAGATTAGTAATTCGTGTATTCCGGAGGGGTTTATACTATGATAACAACTATGTCATCATCAATATCAAGTACATCAGACGATATTTTGAACCAAAGAGCAAACTGACGGTCAGTTGTGAAAACTTTAATTTTATTTGCTAGTTCTAATTTGTATCCTAAAGTGATACCACCTGACATATTTCCCGACACTTGCTTTCTATTTTCCATTTTAAATTCATAATAAAATGGTAAATCAATAATATATATATCGTCCGTTTGTGTTTCTATTAAACGAAAACTATCGTTACTATTCAAAAATGATTGAAATTCTCGATAGTTCAGTCATTTTTTTTAACACTACAAGAAATTAGACACACAATATTTATATCTTTTTTTTTATTTTTTACATTTGTTAAAATAGTCTTAATAGTGTCATTAAAGTTAAAAACGTTAAATCTGTCAAATTTAGGTTATGCTCTTCAAGGCAATTGACTAATTGGGCTTGACCAATATCTTTTTTCGTTGTAAGGTATTTGATGGGTCATCATTATGACTCTGATCCCTCTATTTGGATACCCTCCGTGCTGATCATATATATAACATTGTTCTGTATATGAGAATTGTGCTCCGTTAATAAATAGTATGTCCCGCACTAATTACACTTGATTTTCTTCTCGCTTTGCCTGTTTGCTTTTGTAGTTGCCCTGAAAAACACCATCTGTAAATGGGGATTGCTTTAATTAGCTAGATAATATTGCCAACATCGGCAGATTATGATCAACCATATTTGAAAAAAGGGTGATGAAAGAACTTTAAGGAACAAAACCAAACGCTGAAACACATCAAACGATTGGAAAACAGTTGTCATAAACCTCGTTGTTCTCTCTCCCCCTTTCTCTATATTTTTAGAATATGAAGCGGAAATATTGGAATGGAATTGTCCCTACGTCCTTTGTTTTTTCTATTCACATATCCATTTTAAAAAAATAGATGAGAAATATTGCTTCAACATTGCTTGGTACAATTAAGGAAATTCAAAGTACACATATGGTGGTTATGAGTGAAGTGATTTGTTTCATAATATCCATATGCAAATAGAATTATAAAAAGTTATCTAAAAAAAAATTACCAGAACACTCCTGCTTTCAAGCTCTCTCATACATTTAAATGTAGATCTCTGATTTTGTTAATCTCCTTCGATAAATGAGCAGGTGAGTCGTGGTAGATCTGAAATTTAGTCAGCTTGTTTTAACTTACTTATACATAACATTAAAAACAAATTCATGAACTTAAATATCACTTATTATTATTGTGAGATCTTCGCACTAATAGACACCCGAACCGTATAATATTAAAATGAAGTGAGAAAATCGCCAAAAATCACTGTCAGATCAACAACAGACGGCTCAGTGCACAATAAATATCCACAAACTTAAGATTTGAAGACATAAAATCAACTAAAATAACCTGGATAGATAAAGGCAACAGAAGTATACCACTGTTCAAAAGTCATAAATCGATTGAGAGAAAACAAATTCGGGGGAAATTAAACCGAGGGAAACATCAATTATAAGAGGAAAACAACAGAAAAACACAATAAAGTGCAATAAAAAAAACTAAAAAACGATAATACAACATACATAGAAACGACTCATTATTTCCACCAACAATTTCATTTCTCATAATTGTATAGACATTTTAGAATAAAATAAATTCATTTTTACCATATTTATTCTTAATGAAAACACACTATATTTAGGTTGATATTCCAATGTCCGACCAATGCTTAACAGATGATCTACTAAAATAATGCTCTTTTTTCTGACATATTATGTGTCCCATCTACCATGTCTACAATTAAATTTTAATGCAAAATCTTTTCCAATTAAATTTGGAATAAAAGTGGTTCAAATGGATTTCTGCTTTTATCAAGCAACTTGATCACGTGGACTTATAACATTAAGCTGAAGTAAACAGCAATACCAACCAATTTATTTATGTAAGAGTTTGCCTACCGATACAAAAGGGAATTGATGCTGATTGGAAATTTTTTGTTGTGATACCTACACAGATTTCGTCCTTGATACTAATAGCTATAACACATGTATTGTTGTTGGGGATTGCCAGTTTTCCTGCCGATTTGTGGTTCCTTTGGGCACTCCATGAGCCTTAACCAATAAAAACTGATCACTGCTTAATTATTAAGTAGTTAATAGTGCTTTACCTAAAAATTGTTAAAGTAAATATAATTGCCAAAGTCTCAATTTAGTTACAAGAATAAAGTAGTTTGATATAATTGCATACCTTGACCAGGCATAAAGAACATGTCGCTGGCTTATAATAATTTTCACTTCGTCAGTCAATGAAATTTGAATAATAAGCAACCATGAAAGCATATAAATATTGAAATATGAAGGTTTCGCTAAAAAAACTTTCCCCTAGAAGCATGAATGACCTGTGTATTCTGTCCATTTTTTCCACTTTTAAGATTTGTGTTTTTCAACCTAATATCGAATACATACAAATTATTTTAACAAAAACAGCTAACAAAGCTATCCTTTTGCAGATGGTGGTATTTTGGGCAAATTCATGGTTATAATAATTGGCTGTTCAAGTAACAAGAAGTCAAATTGCAGAAATTTAATTATGTAAAACACACCATAATATTAAATAAAGTATGCTATTTACTTTTATTGTGAATAACAGTTGAATCACAGACAAACAAATGGTTTTCGTACATTTTTGTCGTTTTCAATGGAATTTCTGGAAAACGGCTCTATTTATTAAAAAAAACTGACATTAGTATTTCAAAGTGCTTTTGATACGTTACTATTAACATCTGTTCTAGCAGATTTTCATATTTCCATTCAAAATATTAATTTTCAGAAAGCAGAAAAAACCTAAGCAACATTGCTGACTACTTGTTAAATAAGAAGTTGTCTGTCTTTCACCTTTCTTTGTAAATTGACTCAAACTGCACCATACGATTTTTTGACGACCGGGCTAAGAAAATAGATACTGTACTTTAGAATTGTATATGATTTAGCTGTTTGTTAAGCGGATGCATTGGAAATAAATTTGATGGTTAATGTCACTTGTCTAATTGCTGTCTCCCTCAATACTACTTTCCATTTCAGATTTCTTTACTTCTATGTCATAAACCATTTTTGCTAATCCTCAATTCTCGGTACTATATAGGGGATATTAGTTTTCAGTTCAGAAATTGTATTCACACTTTTGAGACGACTTGGAGTTTGAGTGTACATACGAATCATCTTGTTTTCATTAAATATGGCCGCCGAGCTGTCAACAACAAAAATCAGCTCCTCAGTTTTTGCAAAATTTAGTGCCAGTAATTAAAACCAATACCAAAGGATAAAGAAGTGAATTTGTATTCTTATTAGATATGTTTTGAAGAAATTTGATGTTGAATAACTTACCTATGAGCTTCTAAAGAATTTCCATTTTGATTTTTAGAATTGAATTATTGATTTTCTGTTGTAAGCAGTTATATTGACTAACAACAATATGCCTGGAGGCAATTCTTTACCAAGTAATAAAACTGGACAAAATCCTAAGGAAAGGAAATGTACAAACACTAATACTGTTCAAACACTATTGTCAGCCAGAAAGGATTTATATAAAACAAAAGCCAGAACACAACCTAAACTACATAAAATAATTCATTCAGAGTTGTCTAGTGAGTCAGACAACCGGATCAAAACCAATGATTGTAAAACTATTCAATAGTGATGTTAAAAGAAAAGTGAAGGTAGATAGAAAAAGCTTGAATAACAAGGTACGCATTAGTGATGAATTTACCTGGAGAAACATGCAGCTTCTCAGTAAACTGAGACACATAAACTGTTTTGAATCTGTATGGTTTTACAGCTCTGAAGTATATGGTAAATTGGAAGATGGTTTACAACTGAAGTTTAACTTATTTGATAATATAAGGACAGGGTTACAACACAGACAATAGACAATATGTATTGAAATTCTTCGTTTTTACTGAAATTAATAGAAAATGCTTTTACAAATACTCATCTTGGCATCTCAACTAGTAACTTTAAAATTATACAAATGTATATCTAGAAATAAGAAATAATTTAAATGCTTATATTGAAAGTGATTCAATGTTGTTTTTTTCATTTTGTAGTATCTCCCTTGAATTAATATATCCAATTAGTTCTGCCATAGAATATGTTTATACATTAATATTTTATAAAATAAGAAATATTGATGATAATTTATATTATATGGAAACTTTATGGTAAAATTAGTATACTTAAAACAAGCGTATATATACAATCATGACATTTATATCTCCCTTGAGGTACTAATTTCTATTATTCTTAGAATTGAACATGTAAATATATACTACTCACACTTACAATTATCAGTGACACTTATGGCAAATGTTTATGTAAAGATATTATTCTGTATAAACTAAAAAAATGTGAAACATTGTTCATAATTATGAAAATGCGTTATCACAATTTTCATATTAAATCTATTGAATATTTTTTAAAACTTTTTCTCATTTATTGTTCTATTTTTTTCATTTATTTTTAAACACTCCTTTGAAAATTATCCTGTATGTCATCCCCAATCTTATTACTTTTCTATGTTTACATCAATATTGTTAAATCATTTTTATTTCTTGCATTCAACTACTTGATGTTATTTGGATGCAAACATTATACTATCAATGAGTTAGTTAACGATTTTGTTTGTTAATTGTCAAGGCCTTCGTAACACATTAAAAAGAAAAGACGTATTTGATATGGTGAAATCAAAGAACTGTAATATATATTGTATTCGGGATACTCATTTTACAAATGATAAAGAAAACATAGTGAGATCTATGTGGGGTTATGAATGTTACTTTTCATCTGTTAGCTCAACTCTAAAGGTGTAGCTAGTTTGTTCAATAATAATTTTGAAGGCAAAGCGTTGAAAGAAAAAAAGATATAAATGGAAACTATTTAATTTAAGATATTCTTGTAGAAAATAGAAAGATAACTATCGTATGTCTATACGGACCAAGTACTGATAATCCAGATTTTTTTTCACAATATTATGTCTGTTATTGATGATTTTGAAAATGAATATTTTGTTATTTGTGAAGATTTTAATCTTGTACAAAACCCATGTATAGATTATTGCAACTATGTGAATATTAACAATTCGTGAGCTAGGGAAAAAGTACTTGGATTTTTTGAAGAAAATTATTTGATAGACCCGAATAGAGAACTTTTTCCAGATGTACAGCGATACACACGAAGCAAGAGAAATCATTTTAAACAGTCTAAACAATTGTAATGTTAACTTCCAAGCTATCGGTCAGATCACTCTATGATTTTCCTGGATTTAGAATTTAACCCTTTCATTAGAGGAAAAGGTTTGTAGAAGTTTAAGAAATCTTTATTATATGATATAGACTATATAAATACTATTAAGCAAAACATTCACGAAGTGAAAAAACAATATAATTGTGCTTTAGCTTATAATATGAAAAATAATGACAAAATAGATAATACAGACATTCATTTTAGAATTAACTGTCAGCTTTTGCTTGAGACTCTTCTAATGGAAATTATGGAGAAGACAATTTTCATATTCGAGCTTTAAGAAGCAAAACGAAAAAAGGGAAATAAATCTTCTAAATGAAGTAACTCAATTTGAGGAAAATGTTGATGAACATTCCATTAATGAATTAGAAGCAACAAAACATGAGCTTGAAAGTTTATGAAAACAAAAATTAAAAGGGAAATTAGTTAGATCCCGTGTCCAATGGATACAGGAAGAGGAAAAACCTACTAATTACTTCATGAAAATTGATAAATTTTGATCAGACTGGTTTTATTAGTAGGTATTTTGGGGAAAATATAAGACTCATTTATGATATATTACAGTACACACAGGAACATGCAAATACCAGGGTAATTACTTTTGATTGATTTTGAAAAAAGCTTTCGATTCCATATCATGGAACTTTTTGATAAATGTTTTGAAATTTTTCGATTTTGGCGAATCTATCATTAATTGCGTTAAAGTATTTTACAATAATATCAGCTCTGCCCTCATCTAAGGGGAAACCTTTCAGATGTTTTTACTATTGGAAGAGGTTGTAAACAAAGGTACCCCTATCTTCATATCTTTTTCTTTTATGTGTTGAGATTCTGGCATTGAAAATAAGGGGAAATAGTCTTTGTCTTGTGGTGAAACTACTTTTCAATTACTAGGAATCAATTTTGATGAGGATCTTGAAAAAAATTGCACAGATAAATTATTCTGAAAGAATTGTACAGATTAAAAATACATTAAATCAATGGTGTAAAAGGAATCTAACTGTAATAGGTAGAATAACTGTGATTAAAACTCTAGTCTTGTCTACTGTAAACCATCTCATTATCTCTCTGGCATATCCTTCAAATGATACTGTTAAGATAATTAATGAACTTATTTATACATACATATGGAACCTATACATAGAGTTAAGAAGGATATCCTAATCAAAGATTGTTCGGAGGGAGGTTTGATTTGAATATGTTCATGACAGCACTTAAATAAACATGGATAAGGAGGATTTTGCAGAGAGATAGAAAATGGCAAAGTATTTTCATGTCAAATACAGAAAAAAGAAAGTTGTTTAGTTGTGGTGTGGATTATATAAGACAACTTTATATGACAGTTAACAACCATTTTTGGAAAGATGTACTAAGATCCTGGGAAATGATTATTCAAAAAAAAAAATTACTTATGATTCATTTTTATCAAATCCACTATGGCTAAATAATTATATTAAGATTTATCATAAATCAGTAATGTATCAAGAATGGTTCAAAAGTGGTATTAGATTTGTAAATGATACAGTTGACCAAAATGGATCGTATATTTCATTTGACCAATTTCAGCAAAAATATAACATGAACATAGATTTTCTTAAATTTAACAGTGTTATTTCGGCAGTGAAAGAGGCATCAAGATCTTTCCCTAAAGGATCTTACAAATTAGTTTGTCCTTTTATACCATCATGTCTAAAAATAGTTAGTTAAAATAAAATTGGCCGATGATCCTTTATGTACATTTTGTAAATCAGATAACGAGTCTATAGAACACCTATTTTGGAATTGCAATACTGTACAAAATTTTCTACAGGATATTGATAACTGGTGGAATAAATCTCCTGATGAATAAATTAAACTTTCTTTTTGGAGACTTGTCCAAGATATTCTCCAACAACCCATGCAACATGATTTTTCTTTATATTAACAATATGTGTATAATTCTAGATGCTTCAAAAATAATCTCTTATTGCTAGCAATTATAATAAAGCTGAAAGATATGTATAAATTAGAGAGTATGATAGCTGTAAAAAATAAAAACTGAATTTGACAATGTATGGAATGTTTTTGAACAACTTTAATTGGATACCAGATATTTTTTTTTTTGTTGTAACAATTACTTATGACTATTTAACTATAATCTATTTTAAAGAAAAGATACTTGTCATGTATTATATTGTATGTATATGTATATGTTGAAATTGTTGGAAATGAAAAAAAAAAAAGAGTTAAAAATAAAAAAAAAAAAAAACAAAAACAAAAAAAAATATCTTGTTTTGATTCGTTGACTATTTTCTATTTTAAGCAGGAAGTGCCGCCGTCCCTTTCAGTGACATGTTTACACTTTTAAATATACTTAAGGCAATCTTTAGTTTCAAAGACTAACCAAAAAACGTCATTTCTAATTTGCATAGCATATATATACACAAAAAGTCCAAAGTCTAACGTTGTATGCTCGATCGAAACTTTTCTTTTGTTAAGTAACCAAAACGAAAAATTAAGTGTTGTGTAAATAGCTTTGAGTCCGTTTAGGAAATACACGCATCTGCATTTCTAAAAAAAGTGTATGTCCTAAATTAAATCATAATCTATAATTTAATTTAAAACGACATTTTTAACGAGATCGGCAGAGCAAAATTTACGATCTATCTTTCAACGGGACAAAACCTTAAGATATAGTGCTAAATGTGTAAAAACAAATGTGTTGTCCTTATTTGCAATGATTTAAAAGACTTTCTACTTTTGTTGATGTCTCCTTTAACAGAGTTATTTGCCATAGGATTTGTAATTCGTCACATACATATATATACATGGTCGTGTGGTCTAGCGCGTCGGATACAGTGCAGACGATATGGTTTCACCATATGTCAGAAGCATGAGTTCGAATCCAAGCGAGAGAAGAACAAATAATTTGCGAAAGCAAATTTACAGATCTAACATTGTTTGGCTGATGTTTAGACGAGTTGTATATACAGAATGTACACAGCCATGTATCACCTTCACTGCTGGTGATCCGATAGATACATTTGTTGTAGTGTTGTCACTTGCTCAGACGTACTTATAATTTTTTTTTCTGTGACTGTATATTGCATTTATTTTTAGGATCCTTTGCAATATATATTTCAGCTGATCTGTAACAATATCATCTGCATGCCTTATATATCATATACTGTATTACACTAGATTTAAACTGACGAGGAGAGGTAACACCCGGCCACTGAAAGCTTTATTTTTGTGAAGCCAAGGTGGTCAAGTGGTCTAGCGCGTCGAATACAGTGCAGGCGATTGATGTCACGATATCCCAGAAGCGTTCGAATCCCAGCGAGTGAAGAACAAATAATTTGTGAAAGCAAATTTACAGATCTAACATTGTTTGGCTGATGTTTAGACGAGTTGTATATACAGAATGTACACAGCCATGTATCACCATCACTGCTGGTGATTCGGTCGATAAATCTGTTGTAGAGTTGTCACTGGTTCAGACGTACTAATAAATATAATATTTCTTTCACTGTTTCCTGCATAAATTTGTAGGATCTTTTACAATAGATAATTCAGCTGATCTGTAACCATACCATCTTCATGCCTTATATATCATGTACTGTATTATGTCGCTAGATTAAAACTGACGAGGTAAGGTAACAGCCGGCCACCGAAAGCTTTCCTTTCGTAAACCCAAGGTAGTCGAGTAGTCTAGCGTGCCGGTTACAGTGCAGGCGATTTGCTGTCACGATATCTCAGTAGTATGGATTCGAATACCGGCGAACGCAAATTTATAGATACATTATGTATGTACAACTCGTCTAAACATCAACCCAACAATGTTAGATCTGTACATTTACTTTCGCAAATTTTTTCTTCTTACCTCGCCGGGATTTGAACCCATACTACTGAAATATCGTGACACCAAATCGCCTGCACTGTAGCCGTCCCCCTAGACCACACGACCACCTGGGCTTCACAATAATAAAGCCTTTGGTGGTCGTGTGTTACCTCTTCTCGTCAGTTTTAATCTAGCGGCATACTACAGTACATGATATATAAGGCATGGAGATGTTATTGTTACAGAGCAGCTCAATTATGTATAGTAAAGGATCCTACAAATTAATGCAAGATACAGTCAAAGAAAATAGTTATATTAATAAGTACGTCTGAGTCAGTGACAACTCTACAACAGATTTATCGGTCGGATCACCAGCAATGATGGTGATACATGGCTGTGTACATTATGTATATACAACTCGTCTAAACATCAACCCAACAATGTGATATCTGTAAATTTGCATTCGTAATGTTTTGTTCTTCCCTCGCCGGGATTCGAACCCATGCAACTGAGATATCGTGACACCAAATTGCCTGCACTGTAGCCGTCCCGCTAGACCACACGACCACCAGGGCTTCACAAAATGAAGCTTTCGGTGGCCGTGTGTTACCTTTCCTCGTCAGTTTTAATCTAGCGACGTACTACAGTACATGATATATAAGGCATGGAGATGTTATTGTTACAGAGCAGCTCAATTGTCCATAGTAAAGGATCCTACAAATTAATGCAAGATACAGTCACAGAAAATAATTATATTAATAAGTACGTCTGAGTCAGTGACAACTGTACAACAGATTTATCCATCGGATCACCAGCAATGTATATATATATATATATATATATATATATACATATATATATATGTACTGTAGTACGACGCTAGATTAAAACTGACGTGGAAAGGTAACACCAGGCCACCGAAAGCTACTTTTTTTAAGTCCAGGTGGTCGTGTGGTCTAGTGCACCGGTTACAGTGCAGGCTATTTGGTTTCAAGATATCTTAGTAGCATGGGTTCGGATCCCGGCGAGGGAGGAACAGAAATTTGCGAAATCCCCAAATGTTGCATAACACTTATCCTACCTCCATGAAAAATATGTTGTTGTCCCCGAAGATAAAGCCCCAAACAACATCGTTTTTGTGTGTAAAACTCATTACATTAACTGCTTGAAAAACGAATTAGCTATTGACAATTCACTTAGAAACTCAACATATACCCTCACGACACTTACCAAAGAGGAAATCATGGATAATTATAGGTCTGTTCTATGTTCCTTTGGAATTTCAATCAAAGATGAAGAAGTGGATCTTCCATCACTGTATTTGATACCTTAACTACATAAGTGTCCTTACAAACAACGGTATATTGCTGGGTCTTCCAAGTGCTCCACGAAACCTCTTAATTAACATCTATTTTATCAGCAATCAAAGACGGGCTTCAAAGTTATTGTGTAACTGCCTATTCTAGAGGTGACGTGAATCAGATGTGGATACTTAAATAATTCGAAAGATCTTTTAGTCAGAGTACATACAATCTCACTTTCTTTCATCTTGTAATAGTATTAAAACATTTAACTTTTCTACCCTTTACACAATATTTCACATTACAAACTAAAAGACAAATTGAAAGAATTGGTATTGTTTTGCTTCATAAAAAAGAATGGTCAACGTAGATACAAGTATCTTGTCTTAGAAAGGGATAAATCCTACTTTGTAATAAAATTAACGGTACCAATTTTCTTGCACCAGATGCGCATTTCGACAAAACATGTCTCTTCAGTGATGCTCGTGGCCAAAATATTTGTAAAGGATCACTCTGATTCAAAGAAAAAAATCTCTGAAACTGACATTATCAAGGTGCTTGATTTCCTGATTGACAACATATTTGTTACGTTCGGAGGACATGTTTTTCAACAGACTGTCGGCATTCAAATGGGAACAAATTGTGCCCTTCTACTTGCCGACTTGTTTTTGTATTATTATGAGGCTGACTTCATATAGGAACTTCTTAGGAAGAAAGATAAGAAGTTAGCGATATCCTATAACTCTACTTTCTGCTATATAGATGATGTTTTTTTCACTAAATAATTTAAAGTTTGGTGACTATGTTAAACGCATCTATCCCATCGAACTAGAGACAAAAAGATATTACAGATACAGTTAAGTCTGCCTTATATCTTGACTTACATCTAGAATCTGACAATGAGGGTCGGTTGAAAGCAAAACTTTACGACAAAAGAGATGATTTTAGCTTTCTAATGGTGAACTTTCCATTTCTAAGTAGCAACATTCCAGCAGCACCTGCATACGGGGTATATATCTCCCAATTTATACGATATTTCCGTGCTTGCATTTCCTATCATGATTTTTTTTATATAGGGTTGCTGCTCACAAGGAAGCTATTAAACCAATAGTTCGAAATGGTGAAGTTGAAATCATCCCTTCGTAAATTTTACGGACGCCATCACGAGTTGGTTGACCGTTATGGAATAACCCTTTCACAAATGATATCGGATATGTTCCTTACGTCGTAACTACAATCCCCGAATTAGACTATTTACCGGATTTGTTATCACATAAGGAACAAGACGGGTGCCACATGTGGAGCAGGATCTGCTTACCCTTCCAGAGCACCTGTGATTACCCCTAGTTTTTGGTGGGGTTCATGTTGCCTATTCGTTAGTTCTCTATGTCATGTATGTTGTGTCATATGTACTATTGTGTGTCTGTTTGTCTTTTTCATTTAATTTTTAGCCATGGCGTTGTCAGTTTATTTTCGACCTCTGAGTTTGACTGTCCCTTTGGTATATTTAGTCCCTCTTTTACAGATCTAACATTGTTGGGTTGATGTTTAGACGAGTTGTATATATATGTTGTGTACACTTTTTTAGGCGTTTATATACTTTATTTAGTGTGTACATGTATCTTTACTCTTAATTCGTTGATTTCTTTCCAGACGTTATATTTATAGACCGTGTTGTCTAGTGGGACGGCTACAGTGCAGGCGATTTGGTGTCACGATATCTCAGTAGCATGGGTTCGAATCTCGGCGAGGGAAGAACAAACACTGTTGGGTTGATGTTTAGACGAAATGTATATACATAATGTACACAGCCATGTATCACCATCACTGCTGGTGATCCGATGGATAAATCTGTTGTAAGGTTGTCACTGGCTCTGGGGTACATATATATATATATATATACATATGTGCAGGTTATTTGGTGTCACGATATCTCAGTAGCATGGGATCGAATCCCGGCGAGGGAAGAACAAAAAATTTGCGAAAGCAAATTTACAGATCTAACATTGTTGAGTTGATGTTTAGACGAGTTGTTTATACAGAATTACACGGGAAGTCAAGGAAAAACATTTTATTTAAAATTTAAATCACGATTGAATCCAAACTATGCATTTTCTATTGTGTAATAATGACGTTCCGTACTTATATATATATATATATATATATATATATATATATACTAATTGTAATACGATTTATCTCCCTTGATATATACTCAACGACAACTAAGACCTTACATACCTACCGTTACATAGTTACGTTAATCTTGTACAGTTTCACCTACAGATTGTTATTTAAAATATGAAAGTACTAGTGAATTAAAACTATTCATACCGGAAATGTTGGTTTCATTAGTAATCTATATATATTTCTATACACAAGAACAGTTATATTAGTGATCTTTATATATATATATAAATATACTTACATTCATCCATGATTATCACAAAGATATGAAACCGGTTGGAGAAAAATGTAGAGAATTAAAGGACTTTAAGAGCATTTTGAAATTTAATTTTATTGATATTTCTACTAGTGTAGACACAGAATTCAATTTTTAGTGTATATCTTTCACACGGAGCAACGAAATGCCGCCGAAGTCCGACAAAAGCGATAAACCTTTAAACGAGGAAATTTTAAAGGAACTAAACAAGAATATTATAAATTTAGGGGGAAAATATGACGGAATTTATTGTTATGTTAGAGAATTCAATGAAGAAGAGGAAGAAAGATCTAAACATTACAGGTCAGTCAAAATATAAATGACTTATGCAAAAAATTAGACACTGTTTTATTGAGACGTCAATCAGCGAATATTGAACAAAAATCAGACAGAAATGATGATGGTCATCAGCGATCAACTTATCTAATCAAGAGCCGTTTAGGCTTTTTTTTTTGGAATAAGAACCTTACTTTACAAAAATTTGCTTTTTGGAATATGCTAAAAAACGGAAATAAAGCCGACATATACGAAAATTGGATAACATCGACACCAATCATTCTTCCAAGAAAACTTCAGGTTAAACAAATCCCTGATGAACCCGAACAGCAAAGGCGCCTGCGAGAAAAATAAATGTCAATGGACAAATTCCGTACAATGATTGAATTACTCCGATTAAGAGCTGATTCAAATGAACAGAAAGTTAAATTTATCGATGAAGAAATTGAACAAGAAATTTCTAAAAAAGTGGAGGGATTTTACGTGATAATACCATTAAACTCGGACAGAAGAATTCGAAAATGAAGAAATTTCATCCCTACAACGTTGGGAGAAGAGTGACAATTTTGAACAAGAATATAATTCAGAAAACCCTTTTTTGAAAAATATGAAAATTGAAAATAAATCATATGCCCAAGCAGATAGACAAGCGCCTAATAGAAAGACTAACAAACAGTCAAAATATCAAAACATATATGTTAATGTAGAAAAAGTCAGACCAGAAAATACATACAATAAAAGAAACCGTAGTTCGTCAACTTCTAGACGAAACAATCCCCAAAATCAGCAAAATCAGCGAAACAGATGTATGCAGGGAAATAGAAACCACAGCCCAACGAACAATTTTTGACAGAACCACCAACAGCGTTCACAAAGATATGAACAAAGTAATTATAGTAATTATAAGAGAAATGACGAAAGTACAGATAGTCAAAATAATAACAGGAATCCATATCAAAGAAACTTAAATTCAAGAGAACAGTTGGTTTTTAGAACCAGACGAGAGAAACCGAGACACCCGGTGGAACCGTCAAAATGTGAGATACCAAGAATAATTAATCTCTCTAACTTAACATTATCAGCACCAGAGATTCAAATACTTTCAAAGGGACTAAAATTTACCCCGACTCCACAAACATCAAATTATAATGAGGTTAAAGATGACATTTCAAATTTCTGTCGAAAATTACGTTTAACAGAAGAATTATTTGATAAAGAGAACCCAGACGAATCTATTGTCCGGAATAAAAGTACTTATAAATCGTCAAAGGGTAAAACAAAGCATCAGATACATTTTGTGATCATATAACAAACTCTCCCTTTAACGAAATACAAAGTCCGAAATGCCGACCGAATACAAGTCGTCAGGAATGGGAAACAATATACAAATTAAAAAATAACAAAGATATAATAATCAAAGAAGCAGACAAAGGAAGTACCGTTATAGTTTAGATCTTAATTACTATATACATATAGCCAATAACTTACTACAGGACAATACTTATTATGAAAAAGTAAAGAACTGCAATCAGTCAAAAATGAAAAAGCAAATTAATAGCCTGTATTCACTTACTAAGAAAAGGATTAACCGACAAAGAATGCGATTACCTAAAAAATTTTAAATGTAAAAGCAGTAATTTTAATGGACTTCCAAATATTCCCAAAAGTAATGTTTTTAGGGAATCTTGTAAAAATTCAAAGTCAGAATGTGTGAATATACCACATCCTAACGATCTGAAATTGAGACCAATTGTAGCAGGTCCTTCTTGCGAATCACATAGACTAAGTAATTTTTTAGATATTCTTTTGAAACCAATACTTGAACATATACCAAGCTTTGTTCGGATATGTTGAACCATCTTCCCAGAACAGTTTGCAAAGACAGCATTATGGTTTCTTTTGATATAGTTAACCTATATAGCACCATACCACATGAATATGGATTAACAGCTATTGACTTTTGGCTTATAAAATTGCAATCCGAAATACCAAATCTGATAGAGAAGAAATTCATTATTGAAGGAATTAAATTTATTCTTCAAAATAACAACTTCAATATCAACGGGGAATCTTACAGACAGATATCTGGTACAGCCATGGGAACAAAAGTTGCCCCAACCTATGCCAATTTAGTAATGGCGTATTTGGAAACTCAAATATACGAAAGATCCAAATTACAGTTCGGTTCCCAATTCCACAAATATATTTTAGATAGTTGGAAACGTTACTTAGATGATTGTTTGATATTGTGTACTTCTATAGAAATATTAAATGAATTTAGAAATTTAATCAATGATATCAACAAAAGTATGCAGTTCACTATGGAATGTAGCGATAAATAATTACCATTTCTAGATATCTTGATAATAAAAAAAGATACAGAAATTGAAACCGATATTTACTTTAAACCGACAGACTCTAAACAATACTTACTTTTCAATTCTTTTCACCCAAAACACACAAGAACAAACATACCGTTCAATTTGGCGAGAAGAATATGTACTATTGTCTCCAGTATTGCATTGAGAAATAAAAGACCCGAAGAACTTAATGAAATACTATTAGAGAGACAATATTCAAAAACTTTGATTAATAATGGAATAAAACGTGCATAGGCTATAAATATTCTAGAACTAAGAAGACTGAAAAACACAGTAATTGATAAGAATTAAATTTAACCATACGATTCATCGTATAACCCAAGAAAGTGAAGCTTTTGGTGGCCAGGTGTTACCTTTCAACGTAAGTTTTAATCTAGCGTCGTACTACTGTAGATGATATATAAGGCATGGATACGTTATTTTTTTTATATACCATATATATATATAGTTCCGATGTCGACAGGTCTGGAGTCAGTTTCTCAAAAAAAAAAACTTACGACTAAGATTGGTCGTAAGTATACTGAATTGTTTATGACTTACGACAAATCTTAGAAAAAGTTGTTTTGTGAAATCTGCAGCAGTCCTGAAAAAGGAGACCAACGACGAAGTAAAGGTGTTTGTCTGCTTAAATATTTTCAAGTTAACTTGGAAAGCAGTAAACACGTGTTCTCCAAGTTAACTTTTGTACATGTTAGAACTGCACCAATCTGTTTCTAAATAGGGTGTCTTAAAATATTTTAATCCTTTATGGGTTGATTTAACATACATAAATAAAATACAAAAAAAGTAATTTTACCTATTGTGTCTTTTTTGTTCACGCATCGTGGTCAATATAATGGAATTTGATGCGACTGTTATACAAGTGAGAGTTTTAACGATATAAAACAAGATTCAATCCACCATTTTCTACTTAGAAAATGCCTGAACCAAGTCAGGAATATGACAGTTGTTGTCCTTTCGTTTGATGTGTTATATCTTTTGATTTTGCTATTTAATCAGGGCTTTTTCGTTTTGCATTTACACATAGTTGAGTATTATTTATGTACCTATACTAAAAAGTAGTTGTAAAAATAAAATAATGCCAATATTCTTAAAATATGCTTGTATTCTTGTATTTATTTTGAAACTATGTTTTATAAAAGTCAAGTTAGGAAAATGGCCATTGTTACATTATAGTTCGTTTCTGTATGTGTTACGTTTCGGTGTTGTGTCGTAGTTCTCTTACATTTGATACGTTTCCCTCAGTTTTAGTTTGTAACCCGGATTTGTTTTTTCTCTATCGAGTTATTAATTTTGAACAGCGGTATACTACTGTTGCCTTGATTTATAGTTTGTAAATGTAATGATTTTGTCCGGTGTGTTCTTATACATGTTATATATAATAAAAAATTATAGTCCATCAGCTGGTAAGGTAAAATTTCAGTTCTGTGTTACACCCCAGGGTACCGCAATTTTTTTTGTATAAATCTAAAGAGTAATATCTGAAGAATATTTTAACAGGTGTTAGACTTTTGAAAAAGTGTCCAGAAGGGGTTAAAAGGGGTCTTATTTAAGCGTATATCAAAAATTTTGTTTAACACATATATACAGAAAAAAGAAAAAAGAACCAAGCATTCGGTACTATTTCTTTTATTAAATTGAACAAATCATATCTTATTAATACGGAGGCTAATTTGTATTTATTTTTTAAATCGTATAGGTCCAAGAAAAAAAGGGGAGGGTAATATCCAAAATTCATGATTTTGAATGAAACAAAGCATACATACTAGTTTTCTTGATAAAAAAAAGGTATGTTTTTTACATTGAAACATAGAGCATCAAGTAACTAAAGGCAGTTGAACAAAATTCAAATGTAAGAAAGGGAAAAAACATGGAATCAATGACAAACACAAACATAAGCAATGTACATCACAGTCATTAAAAACACACATAGTACTAAAAAGATAAAAGAACTATCAGGGTTTCAAGATCTATATTAAAGTTCTTTTAACAACATAATCACCACATTTTAAGGTCATGAAGAAGGTCAATCCATAGAATCATCTTCATTTTCGTCAACGCCATCTACCGAATTATCATCACAATCATCTTCATCATCTTTGTCGTCAT
This sequence comes from Mytilus galloprovincialis, assembly GCA_037788925.1. NCBI lineage: Eukaryota > Metazoa > Mollusca > Bivalvia > Mytilida > Mytilidae > Mytilus > Mytilus galloprovincialis. Next base: position 104,177,141 of record CM075330.1, read on the forward strand.
CGTCAGCCATATCAACGATTTGATTATTCTTGTTGCTACAAGCATTCGTACATTTGCAGCCATCTGTACAGGAGAAACCTTGTCGAACACATGAACATCATTTTGTGGCACAACCAGCTTTACATGAACAGCTTATCAGTATCAATAAAGCATCTAACACTGGCGGTTGGTCTAGCCAATCGATGCTGATCAAATCGTTCTAAACAATCCAAACATGGTTGTTTGGCGATGGAACAGTGTTGTGTTGAAGAGCAGATTTACTAAATCTTTGCCTGAAAGTCGGTTCATTTGATGTGCTTTAACATTGCATCTTTTGTTGGGGGCAGTAGATGACAATGAATGTTTTTTGCATTGCCAAAAAAATCTGAATCTTAATCCATTGATGTTATTATTCTCGTAGCCATATATAGCACACAAAAACCTCTCGTCGAGTGGTTTTGACAGTTCTTCGCCTACCTCTTCAAAAGTTTCACCAAGACGGTGAAAACTCCACAGAACGTGTCAAAACGCCGAATGCTTTGCTTTTTCCTTTACCAGGTAAAGTACTAACTGAATCACAACCAGTAAAGGCGTGAAATCCTGGCAGTGCTCTACAAACTTTCTCCCCCAATTTTGCGCACATTGATTGCACATTTAATAATCTGCATTTGGAAGACGTACCTGTCAGAAGAATTATATTTGAACTGATCAAATTCTGAAAATAGCAGGCCAATACTTCCACATCAGTGTCAGGAGATTTTATTACAATGGAATCGTAACCTTTGTTAGCTGCGTGTTTTGCATGAAGAAACATTTTTGTGTCGGCTTCTTCCTGTTTGCTCAGTGCATTTTACACTTGTCACTATTTCATTTTCAACAGACATTTTGTGGCACATACTTCCATGTGATCCAAATAATCAATTCCTTCAAGTGTAAATCTATAGGATTGTTTACTCCATTCCGACACAAAGAATTCAACAAGAGCAACTTTGTTTCTACCAACTGACAAAAATGTCTTCCATTGTCGAGGACACGATTGTGATGGTCTCGAAATTATTGTAATGATTTGCCCTCCCAAGGACCTGCGATCCCGTTCTAATTTTTGTTATGGATATTGTGGGATACTGATCAGTGACAAAATCAATGCGGGGAGCTCTTTTTGAAACTGAAAGGAAGGTTTTAAAAACAACATTTGCCAAATCAGAAAAAGTACTTGGTATCCTTGTGATGGATTGAATGACTGCCATGCCATCAAATATCCACATGCTTTCCTCATGAATAGCTTGCATTTGTTCAACGCCCTTTTCTAAAAGACCAGCCAGGACAGATTTATTTGTCTTTACAGGTGTACCATCCACGTTTGCAATAGACTATGGAGGAGGACCTATTTCAAACTGGAGGACCTCTCGCATATCCAACTGTCTTGTCTGGACTATTACAAGCAGGCGACCAAAAAGATTTCTATTTGCTTTCAATGTGTTGTTGTTCTTACTCTTTTCCTTTGTTGAAAATGTAAGCAATGATCGTCTTTTGATTAGTTTGAAGATACTGGTTGACTTTTGACTAAGCGCCGTTCATTAATGACATTTTCTGATGCTGACTTTCTCTTTTCAGACGCGTTTGGAAGGTCGCACCTTAATTCCGAAGAAGCAACAGTACCCGAGGACAAGCCAGATAACTGCTCAGATGTTTCATATGGAGTTGTCTACCTTTGCAGTGTCTGAACCAATTTAAATAGTCAGTTTCTGATCGTTTCATTTGAGTTTTCCAAGTTCTTTTTGTGCGGATGTTTCAGGGTTAACAATTCCTGCCAAATCTCGACCTTTCGATGATATTGAAGCTCTTTCATGTGCATCTAACAACCAACATTTAGCAAAACTTTAATTTAAACTGAAACCAACAATGCCACCTCTTGTTTTTGTATCTCTGTTCAATGTTTGCTTTATTGTTTGGTCGACTGGAGATCTAGAAAATCCATGAGAGCTTCTCTGAACACAAAAACAACCAGATGAAAGATATTCATGCGCATCAGGATGGACATTTTGCATATTTTGCATATGAAGAAAATAGACTGACATGTATCGAGAATAGTTTTGACGGTCATATGCAAAAAACTGAATGCAAACAAAGTAACAAAATCAAACAAGACTAAATTCATTGAACAGTGAATCAATATATCCAATAAGAAGGACAGAAAAATTGAAAAAAAACACTATCAAATGAGGAACAATGTATACATTACGAAAAGAAAATTAATAGTAATCAGACGGTTTGTCAAATCGACATAGTTTTATGCCAAAGAAAGGTAAAAGTCTTAACAAATTCCCCAACTGACTATTTGACCTTAGTTCAAAGCAATCTTGTCGATTGAATGGCTAAACAATCTTTTTTCTTTTTTTCAACTTCAGATACTTTATTTCACTATAATAGTTGTTAAACAAAGCCCCTTAATGTTACAACAATGGCACTAAGGTGCTTCCCTTAGTATTGTTAATTACCAATAAAACCAGGGGATTTCATTGGCAATTTTTTTTTATATTTCTACATAGTATTACGTGTTTGTTACAATTCACCGAGTAATAGCTGTCTACATCATGCATGTCATGTATACATTACTTTACTTTACAAAGAAAAAGAAAACGGACCTTAACCACGACATAGCTAAAACACAAAATGTAAACAAGCACACCTTTATTGAGTTCGATAGAGTGCACCCTTTCAGAACGCAAAATAAATAACTTTAATTTGTCATTTTTTTATAAATATTTTGTTACACATTTACTTTATAAAATAATTTGTCTCACAAAAACAACATAATCGACAATTTAATGTTTGTTTTCAGTTGTAAATTGATAAGCTTAGAGTGCTTATGTGTGCATTCAGGTATAAATATATTGTCGACTGAATCGAAAACGGTAATGTGATGATTTCCGGTATTTCACGAGTATTTGCACGTACATATGTTTAAGACGATAAATAAATACTGCAAATAGTTTAAACATTGCATACTGGTCAATTTTAAAGTTTAATTCACAAAAACGGATAAATGTATTACGAATTTCTATATGAAATGAGAAAATATGCCTTAATTTTAACCCAAAAAATCGGACTGTTTGCAATGTAAATATATATTTTTTTAAAACAAAAAATCTTCAGAGTTACATTAAATATGATAGTTTCATATACGTTTTAGTTGTTTAAACCTATACTTTAATTTGTTTTAATCGCTTTATATTAAAAACTTTAATTAAAAATTACTTAGTCGTGATAGCTAAATAAGGGGAACATTGAAAGGGACGTTTTTAAACCTCTTTTGGACACTTTTTTTTTAGTCTAACACCTTGTATTTCATCAAAAAGATAATGAAGTTGAATTCTATCCAAAAAAATCGCGGTACCCTGGGATGTAACACAAACTCCTTAACTAGAGCGCTTTTGTAAACTAGCTGATGGACTATTAAAATACATTTCATTTAACTTCAATAGTTAAAACAGGCACAGCGCTAGCGTTGCACGGGTATTTATATTTATTTGGTAAGTTTCTGTAGAATGCTCAGATAATCTATATACTGAAATGTATATAACTTTTGACAAACATCTGTCATCTATCAAAAATTAAAAGATACTCAGATTATATATGTATTACTAATCATCATATCTTTACAGACTGAATGAATGAATAATTGATTTTCTTAATGCCAGAAAGAACGACTGCAAAGTTTTTTATGACTTACACAATTTTCCGGTTACAACAATTATTCTTTTCTTACATAACCAATTAAATGTTGACTTTCAATATTATCAGAAAAGAATGTATTGGAAGTTTGCAAACGTTATTTAATGAAATAAACATACGATATAACATTAAAAGACCACAAAAGAATACCATCTATGCTTTGTTGATTTTATTCATCAAGGGGGAAGTCTTATTTGATCTGAACATGGTCTGATCAAGTCTTACGGTATTCGAATGCAAAAACAATCTGTCTTGTCTATATTGACATGACTTAACGGACTTAACATGGTATATCGTGACAGTGTCTGAAAGTCTGTAAACGTCTTGACATTTGTCTTTAGCAGTAAATACAGTCAACTAGGATTTGATCAGACCGAATTGACCGTTTCAATCATAGCAACGTATTACAAAAACATCATCACTGATAAAAATATTTTACATGATTTGCAGTGGTAACCTTACTTTGTACTTTTGGCAACAAACATACTCCTAGTCACACTTTTGCTCTAGGTAGTCTGCAAATGTGTTGTTTTTTGTCTAATTTTGGTACGCTTTTTGGACTCGTAACTAAGGAAACATTTTCCTTAGATACGAGATGTAATGATGTGATCGAACAAATTTGTTATGGTATAACAAATCAATTAAGAGCACTTTAAACAAAATCTAAATTTTTGCATATTCCATGTTTGTACAGTATGAAGCTCTATGCTTATTGGCACGGCCTCTTAAATATTGCCAAAAGTAAAAATGTATGTAATTATTTATTATATAACTAAGCCGGTGCAATAACCAGGTATACTGCATGTTCTTATTATCTATACTGAGCATACTGTGCTGTTCGAAAACATTGAATGATTAATTACGGACAAACACAATATTCAATGCCATACCGTGTATGTCATCAGCATATTCATAATTCAATTAGGAATATTCCACGTGATCTCCAATATTAAAAAAAAAAGAAAACAATCGTAAGTTCTGTAGTTTCTGAAATGAATTGTTTACAATATTTTTCTGTCTACCCAATGTCCTGTATTTAATAGATCAAATAGTTACCACTTTTCTCAGGATATTAGTTTGTTTCTTATTGACTCCCAAATAATAATTTCTGATTCTCTAACGTTAAAAAAAAGTAATCAATATGTTGGACGCCTTTCTGATTTATACCTCCATTTCAAAACAAGAAACTGATTTTTTTTAGTTTTGATTATCTGCATTTGATCATTATTTAATACTGACGCCAAGCCACCTATAGCTGCGCTCTAAATAAATTCAGTGTTTCCTAATGTATCTGATATGTGAGCACTCAGACGCCAAACATGCAGTTGAAATGGATATATTTGACAATAAAGATCGGGGATTGCTACTATCAGCAGTTCAATCCAGTTATGTTTTCTTTCCAGCCACAAAGTATTTGAACATGTGTTACCCTTGTATGCTCCCATTTCAGTAAAAAATCTGTTATTTCTTTGGAGAAATTTTATACACAGTTTCATCCTGGTGTGCTTGCGAGTAGTGTATATCAGGTTAGTTAACAGTAACATACGGATGTGTTTTTTTCAGGTCATACCCCAGCGTTCTTGTAGAATTTACATTGATTTTAGTAAAAACATGTACTCGTTGTTGTCCATGGCCTCGATAATGTTGTTTCCAATTTGTTGCCAGATATGGATACCTAATCTTTCCATACCATCTACCGGCATTAAATTTGATATGATCCATTTCATAACTGTATTGAACCCCAATGATTAATGATCCTCCTTCTTTAGTTACACACCATCCCCTGGCAATCGCAATAATGTCTCCCCATGGATTAAGTCCGTCACCATACCTGCCTAAACCGGAATGTTCTATTGAACTAAAAGTTACAATAGCATCAAATCTACCCAAAGTTTTGTTTAAGTAACTTTTAAGAGATTGGTCGGGAATCATCGTTTTTATTTTAGGGTGTTTTGAAACAATTTTACCGTATTCTAAAGTAACAACCTCGCGTGCTCTTGCTTCCAAGACGCATGCTTCTACCCAGGGAATTTCGGAACCTATAACCAGAACTCGTCCATTTATAATGCCAACTGGTGTATGCTTTAAACCATCTCGCAGGGCATTTGTCTCTGATATGCCATACGTTCCTTCTAACTTGTTCTCTTTTGCCAAAGAAACATAATCCTCGATTAATTTTTCTGTCCACACTGCCATTTTGGCTGTTTTACCAAAATATGCCTCATCAAAATACCATGATGACACCTTTAGTCTATTATTCATCGTAAAATCAGTCTGCAAATGTTTAGGTATTGTTTTTGGAGCAATAGATAAACCATGGCCACGATCGATGTATTCATTTTTAAAGAGCGCATCGCAATCAATGGGAACAGTTATTTGATCAAAGTATGGTCCGGGTACCCCTATTGCATTAGTTTCACAAAGATCTCTGCAATCCTTCCTAATGTTTTCTACAGCATCTAATGATCCATGAAGGGATTGTGCCTCTCTTTTTGTATCAGGTGTGTTTTCAAAATTAAATAATTCCTGCGATATATTTCCCCTTGTTTGTATATCCGGTATCTTTGATGACTTGTTGTTATAATTTTCTGTAAGTATCCACACAACGATTATGACAAGAGTAACAGGTACCATTTGTATTCGCTGAATTTTCATATAGCACATCATTATTGGCAGGACGTTTTTCTTTTAAAAAAATACAAAATAATATAACCAATGCTTCTGTTTTACCTATAAACGCTGTACCAGTAAATCATACCAGTAATATTTTATCACACGGTTTAAAGGACAAATTAAGAAAACTCATTGGAATCCATCTGCAATATCCTTAACTAAGTTCCTGAAACAAAGGAAACGAAAACAAGACGTCAATGATACAAAGATACACACGTATAGTCACATCAGTCATGGTAAAAAAAAAAAACAAAAAAAAAAAAAAAAAATAACACACCTTTAATATTCTAAATCATAATCAAAATATATAAAACACATGCATAATTTCGAAAACAGTTAAAAAAAAAATAAAACAACAAACGAACAAGTTTAATATCCTTAGCCATACACACAACATACATAGAACGTGTTTAATGTCCACAACACTAAATAAAACACAAATTAAAAATGTGTAAGCCATAATTTAAATACAAATCAAAACACGTTTAATCTTTAATGCCATGAACAAAACACAATTCACACATTCATGACCTTAAAACACATCTAGAAAACACAACTTATGATATCAAAAAAAAAACTCAAATACTAGCGGAGCTGACCAGAGGTCTCATTTCCTTCTTTATTCTTTAAATAAGAAACAAGTCATCATGATACAAATATAAATGTATGTTTCTATTGAACTGTGAGTTTCATTTAGATGGCAAATCTATAAAGGGTAACGAATTATTTAATATATTGAGACCAGAAAGTTATTTTCCAACAGTAGACGTGACAACATTTGATATATTAAAAAAAAAATTAAATTTCAAATAAATCTTAAAAAAAAAACCCAAAAGAACACAGATCGTACACTAGACTCTTGTTACATGTGCTATGAAGGTCCAAAGAAATCGCCATTTAATTTGTTAAATTTTATTGGTTGGAGATAAAAATAAAATATATAAATTTACTTATTTTAGATAGTTTGCATAAGGTTATATCAAAATCAAACCAATACCTTCGCATACGGAGTATATATCTCCCAATTGATACGATGTTTCCGGGATTGTATTTCCTATAATGATTCCCTTGATAGAGGATTGTTTCACACAAGGAAGCTATTTAACCAAGAGTTCCAAATGGTGAAGATCAAATAATCCCTTCGTTAATTTTACGGACGCCATCACGAGTTGGTTGACCATTATGTGATAACCGTTTCACAGATGATATAGGATATGTCCCTTATGTCGTAACAACAATAGCCTTCCCTTTTCACAAATGTGACCTACCGAATTAGACTATTCATTGGAATTATAATAACATAAGCAACACGACGGGTGCCACACATGGAGCAGTATCTTTTCCCTTCCGGAGCACCTGAGATCACCCACAGTTTTTGGTGGGGTTCGTTTTGCTTAATCTTTTTTTTTTTGTAGAATGGCTTTGGGAAAAAAATAATTGTACATTTTTTCTATTTCTGTGAAAATAGTTTACGTTCTTAGATAATCCAGAAATGTCAAAGTTTTTATGTCACTGCTATTTACAAAAATGTTCAAGTTCACATACGACATTTTGGAAGCATGCATTTTGCCAAAATTTTCAAAGCCTGTTTGTGAGATATTTTTTTAATGAAAAATTTGTAATTTACGACAATTTAGAAGCCCAGCGACGATATGTTTCTATAGTTTCACATAAAAAAAGAAAAACATCATTAAACATATGAAAATGTACAGAATCTTTGTTGTACAGAGATGATAGGATACATGTTGAACATTGTCTAAAAACTATTTATTTTTTACTTTTATCCCCCCTTTTCTTCCCAAATTAATTCTATACTTCACTTTCATGCATACATAACTTAGTTACCTACATACCTGCATACACACTTACATGTATATTCATTCACACATATGCTATAGTTACATACACACATGTTCACACATATAAAGACCTTTACAGATAGATGCATTCACATACATTGCACATGCATCTACATGTGTTTTCATACATTGTTTGTACATAGACACATATACTTATATTATAGTAACATATATTTTTACTTGTCCACTTGAAATATTGAAAAAAAAGTACACAATATTAACATTCTAGATCATACATTCTGTTTTTTTCCAAAAGTTAATTTTGTTTATTTCAAAATCTGCAACACTTTTTTGAACATTTTGTTTATTTCTATATTGGTCATACAATATAATTCAACTGTACTCGATATTTCTTATTTCAAAATTTTCACTATGTCTATTTTCCCCCTTTATTATTGGGTTTATAATGTGATTTATAGACTGAAAAAAAAAAACATTAAGCTGAGCAAGTGATTGAGTCCAAAATAAGCATCATCATGAATCGTGTATCCTATTACTATAGAGTTTAGGCTTATAACATGTTTTTCAATACCTAGTTTATTAAATATATCTCTCATTGATCTCCAGAACATTGTGTTATATGCGCAAATGATGAAAAAATGATTGAAGTTGTCTTGTTCATTACAATATGAACAAATATAAAAAAGAAGATGTGGTATGATTGCCAATGAGACAACTATCCACAAAAGACCAAAATGACACAGACATTAACAACTATAGGTCACCGTACGGCCTTCAACAATGAGCAAAGCCCATACCGCATAGTCAGCTATAAAAGGCCCCGATAAAGGCTGTTTTTAGAAATTTTCCATTCAAATAACAGCTCTTTATTTGCCAAAATGAAGTGCATTAATGACATTAATTTCCACCTGAACATCTTAATCTTATTATCTTTTAAGTATTCAACAGTGAATTTTATAGTGTCTTTGAGTTCACTATTTATATTTCCTGCATGTAATATCTTTTCCCATTTCAAAAAAACCAATGGGTGTTTCTGTTTTTATTCGACTTAATTGCACTATCTTATCTTTATTATTAATGCCCAGTATATCCTCATGGTCTCTTAGTTTATTTTTTTTCTCTGTTAATATTTACTATAGTTTTGAATGATCTCTCAGTTTTAAGCTTCTCCTCCCAGTGATTTGGTATGGCTTTTTTAAGTTTTGAAAATTCAGCAATCCAATTACTTTTGTTTTGTAGTTTTAACTTGATTACTTTTTCTGATATTTGTCCTCTATTGTCAATTATGTCATTTATAAATAGAATATCACTTTCAATCCATTTATCAAAAAACAGACATTGTCCATTAAATTTTATCAAACTATTGCCCCCTATTATTTGCTTTCTGATCTCTAAAAAGTTACATATTTTATTATTTTTAGCTTCATCCAGATTTACATGTATCCATGATTTTATCAGTTCTTGATAGAATAGTGATGTATTGTTCCATATTTTTTTTTTTCACTTAATTTTATGTTTCTTATATTTATCTTGAAGATTAGCAAATTTTGTCAAACTTATTCAGGTATAATTTAGGCAACACCGACCAGTTAGCATTTTCTGATTGTATTATTTTTGTAATCCTTTTTATAGGTATTGGCATTATATAAGACTCCAGATCAATCATTTTAAGCCTCCTTCAGCATAATTTTTTGTTAATATTGACCTCTTTATTTTATCTTTTCTTCCATACCAAACAAACCTATAAATTATATTGTTAATGACTTGCAACTTATCTTTAGTAATAATACCATTAGTAGCAAAACAATGTTGAAGGCCGTACTTTAACCTATAATGGTTTACTTTTTAAATTGTTATTTGTATGGAGAGTTGTCTCATTGGCACTCACACCACATCTTCCTATATCTATATATTTGGTAGCAGAAATGCTTTTACAATTAAAATTGTTCCAATCAATGTTAAATTTCTTTTCGACCATCTGTCTACAAGTTTTGTAATTTTATCCAAGTTTTGCTTAATCTTTAGTTTTCTATGTTATGCCTTCTGCTCTATTTTCAGTCTGTTTGATTTTCAAGATATGAGTTTGACTGTCCCTCTGGTATCTTTCGTCCCTCTTTTACTCTGTTAAGTTTTTGAAGTTCAAATGAGCTCTCCATATCCTATGTAAACGAGTGTGTGATTTTTAGTTTAAAATGTTACGCTGCAAATGTGACACGAGTTATAGAATCTAAGTCAAACAGGACGCAAATAATCTTACAGTTGACAACGATAGTAACTTAATGTTGAATTAAATGATTTCTAAAAAATCTGTAACTTCGTGGTTTAAATATTTGTTAATCAGTGAGATGATGTAAACTTATTCGTAATTTTTAAACATTGAAAGAAAAAAAACCCACAACATTATCATTTTAAATGTATTACACATTTTATATGAAAACGTTTTTTAAAATAATAAAAACATGATTGGTAACACGCTAATATATTATTATTGCTTGTATGTTTCAATGTTATATGGATCATTTTCAAAAAATGTCGAATTTTCAGTACACCCATGCTAAATTTTTTTTTCTAATGGAAATTTCAGTTGTAATAGTTTAAATGAAAGCTTGTCGGATTTGTGATTCAGTACATTAATAATAAACACACCTTGCATCTATTTTGATAAGATTAAACTGCATTTAAGGCCGATTTTGGGGGTATCTGTGAGCGTACAGTGTCAGAAAAACACATTTCAAATGATTTTTTTTTTCGATTTTCTGATCGCCTTGATATCTGCAAAAGGGACTTTATAAGAACGTTAATTATTACTCTAATGAAAAATCGTAACTTCTTTATCATTGTATGTAACATATTAACTACAAACTAAATTCAATCAGCGTACGGGAGGTTCATGTCTATCCTGTTACCGCTACTTAAACCAGCCGTTAAATTATTCTTCCTATGAATATTGAATCAGTCAGTGTTGATTTCAAAAGTGCAAAGTAATCTTTACATTTAAAACGCCTCGTTTCTTCAACGACAGTGTAGAGAAAAGAAATTTCAAGACATTTAGTGAAAAAAATAGAGTGTACTTTTTTTCATGTCTATGCTGTTACCAACAATTTTGATTAATTACACCAACTGTATGCTTGTAAACAGTGCAATAACGTGTTGGAAACCAAATTCACAATAGAAAACCATCATCACTTCACCAAAGGGAGTAGTTATTTCACAACAGCAATCAAAACCGAAGAAATTTGTCTATGCTGTTATGTCTTTCCTGTTACTATGGTTGGTATGGTTACAGTAACAGGATAGACAATTGTAGACAAAAACGTCGTTAATTTTTTTATCTTAACATATAGGTGCAAAACGAATGAAATATTTTTGTTTGAACTCATCTTAAGGTTATAACGTCTTCTTCCCAATTAAGCATTTACAGGGGCAATACTGATATCGGTAACAGGATAGACAAAAAGGTAACAGGATAGACTTTTATATAGTGATATCTCAGAAACGTACGTTTCTGCTACCAATGAAATAAAGAGAAAAGTAAACTGACTAATGAGGGATTTACTTGATGTTGGGTTTGTTTGAAAGGTTGAACAAATGCCGAACAATATAAATAGCTATCTTAGACTTGCATTACTGGTGGTTATTTTTACAACCTTTGAAAACCAATTTTTAGGGGCATTTTTCAGTGCAACCTGGAAAATTGGCAAATAATTTATCATTTTACAGAATGAATATATATAGAAGTTTATTCTCTAGAAAACCATCTAATTGGCTACGTGAAACAAGCTTGACATTTTATCTAAACCTTTTCTTAATAACCAACAATTTTGATTAATTACACCAACTGTATGCTTGTAAACAGTGCAATAACGTGTTGGAAACCAAATTCACAATAGAAAACCATCATCACTTCACCAAAGGGAGTAGTTATTTCACAACAGCAATCAAAACCGAAGAAATTTGTCTATGCTGTTATGTCTTTCCTGTTACTATGGTTGGTATGGTTACAGTAACAGGATAGACAATTGTAGACAAAAACGTCGTTAATCTTTTTATCTTAACATATAGGTGCAAAACGAATGAAATATTTTTGTTTGAACTCATCTTAAGGTTATAACGTCTTCTTCCCAATTAAGCATTTACAGGGGCAATACTGATATCGGTAACAGGATAGACAAAAAGGTAACAGGATAGACTTTTATATAGTGATATCTCAGAAACGTACGTTTCTGCTACCAATGAAATAAAGAGAAAAGTAAACTAACTAATGAGGGATTTACTTGATGTTGGGTTTGTTTGAAAGGGTGAACAAATACCGAACAATATAAATAGCTATCTTAGACTTGCATTACTGGTGGTTATTTTTACAACCTTTGAAAACCAATTTTTAGGGGCATTTTTCAGTGCAACCTGGAAAATTGGCAAATAATTTATCATTTTACAGAATGAATATATATAGAAGTTTATTCTCTAGAAAACCATCTAATTGGCTACGTGAAACAAGCTTGACATTTTATCTAAACCTTTTCTTAATAACCAACAATTTTGATTAATTACACCAACTGTATGCTTGTAAACAGTGCAATAACGTGTTGGAAACCAAATTCACAATAGAAAACCATCATCACTTCACCAAAGGGAGTAGTTATTTCACAACAGCAATCAAAACCGAAGAAAATTGTCTATGCTGTTATGTCTTTCCTGTTACTATGGTTGGTATGGTTACAGTAACAGGATAGACAATTGTAGACAAAAACGTCGTTAATTTTTTTATCTTAACATATAGGTGCAAAACGAATGAAATATTTTTGTTTGAACTCATCTTAAGGTTATAACGTCTTCTTCCCAATTAAGCATTTACAGGGGCAATACTGATATCGGTAACAGGATAGACAAAAAGGTAACAGGATAGACTTTTATATAGTGATATCTCAGAAACGTACGTTTCTGCTACCAATGAAATAAAGAGAAAAGTAAACTAACTAATGAGGGATTTACTTGATGTTGGGTTTGTTTGAAAGGGTGAACAAATGCCGAACAATATAAATAGCTATCTTAGACTTGCATTACTGGTGGTTATTTTTACAACCTTTGAAAACCAATTTTTAGGGGCATTTTTCAGTGCAACCTGGAAAATTGGCAAATGATTTATCATTTTACAGAATGAATATATATAGAAGTTTATTCTCTAGAAAACCATCTAATTGGCTACGTGAAACAAGCTTGACATTTTATCTAAACCTTTTCTTAATAACCCAAAATTTCTTTTGAAAATGGTAACAGGATAGACAAAATATTGTACCACCGATCAAAAAATGTTTCAAGATATTCTTGTATGACATCATTAAGATTACATCTTTTAATATGTTGTTCTTAAAGTACTGTTTGTTTTGATTTGCTTATGTAGAGGGTTGTTTGAGTAAGTAACTTTTAATAATTTTTTCAATTTCAAAATTCGACATTTTTTGAAAATGATCCATATACGTACATCAAACTGGCGATCTTCTGAAAGTGACATTCATTACACTGTGAAATTTAACTTTCATAATTACACGAGGTCCCACAATGAAGTACACAGGTAAATTAAATAAAAACTTTATAGAAATCGTGTTTTCGTGGTCCTAGATAAAACAATGTAATCATAACTATTGAGTGCTTCATTTTATAGTTTAACAATGTTGTATGAACGTTGAACTTGCGCACATTTTAGAATGAAGCGCTTCCGCTCTTGATACAAGATGTACTTCGGTCAACGCTTTTTGAATTATTATTGTATAATCCACACACAAAGGAGCAGGTTCGGTAAGGGCCATATGCGGAACTAATTTTTAATAAAGTTAAATGAAAAAGAACAATGAAATATTTTTGAAATTGATGAAAATACAGGAAGGACTTAAGAGTTCTACGAGATTGGACACAATCGTCCAAAGAGGGGCATAGATAACATAGGGCACAAGCATCGACAAACTAGATATTCGAGTCAGATATGTCAAATGTCATAGCTTATACTAAGTTAAAAGATCTGTGTTGAAGATGTAAGCCTAGTTCTTCTCCTTAGCTTGTATGTTGTTCATATTTTGATAATTATATGTATGTACTAAATTTAGTCTCCAGTTACAACAACTGACTGGTTGTTCAAAATTTCTACCATTTCACTTAGTATAATATTCTGGTGTATCTTTGTTTGGACCATATAAGGTTACTCTGGTCATTCATTGTTTTTCTTAGATTTCAAAATCAATCCGAACAAATTTTCTTAGTCTTCTTTTTTAACTTCATTTATCTAATAATTCAAAGTTGTCAATAAAATAGATACCCCTCTTTGATTTTTAGCACTTTCCTCCCAATCGATTAAATACGTCATCATTTCATGAAAAATCTGTGTCTTGTTGAAGAAATTTGTGTACATTTGTTTTTAAATTTTGATAACCAAAGCATCTGTTCGCTTCGCCTTTCAATTAAGATCTTGGCAGTTGTTTATTTTCACTCGTTTTTAAGTGATATTTCTATTTTAAAACAAAACAATAATATGAAATTACGTAAAATGCATAAAAAAATGAATGACCCATACAACTGTGTATGTTAAAAGTGTGCTAATGCTAAAATCTCTTAAATGTCTGATCTCACCTCTCACAGCTTTCCACGGTTTATTCTATCGCTTATTTAATACACTAATTATATTTGATGTTCTTTGCAAGTTTTTGGAAAATTATAGTAATAAAATAGTTGCTTTAGAATGATATTTGGGATTTTTGGAAGGTTTTCGTCTAAATTATACTGGACTTAAGATGACTACTGATTGTATAAATGTAGTTTCTGTTTTTTGCAATGAAGTTGAAATTGCAAAAATAATATTAAAAAAAGTTGATTTGGGTAGAATAGCTGGCCCCTTTAACAATATACCACTTTTTAATCTAAGATTGTCTCCGATTGGCTCATCTCCTAACGAGGATGGTTCATGGAGGCTAAAAGTGACGCACTCTGTCCGCTAAAGTAACGTCGTAATTTTATGATCTGCCGTCATACAATATTTAATTTTGTATTGCCACCCAACAAACACACGACGTACTCCCAACGTTGGTTGATGGTCATTTGAACGTCATGTTTTGAGTTTACGTCGTAACTGGCAACGTTGTGGGAACGTAAAACCCCAACGTTGGATTCAGACGTACAGACAACGTTATAAAATTACGTCGTATACACGTGAATTTAGTACCCTGTCAGGACGTAACATTTTATTACGTTGTGACAACGTTGTTACAACTAGCATAATCCTACGTAACATTTTGTTACGTCGTATCAACATTATATTAACGTAGTTGGCAATCCTGTGAATATCAGCGCTAGAATAAATTAAAACATGTTCAGTTGAAAAAAAATTCCACGTAACGATTATT
The DNA here is from genome assembly GCA_037788925.1 of Mytilus galloprovincialis. Lineage (NCBI taxonomy): Eukaryota > Metazoa > Mollusca > Bivalvia > Mytilida > Mytilidae > Mytilus > Mytilus galloprovincialis. Next base: position 104,192,739 of record CM075330.1, read on the forward strand.
TTGATTCCCAATCCCCCTTTTTTTTCACACAGACATAATTTGCCCAAAATGTCAAAGAAAATACAATTCAAATGTGTTGTTATATTAATGTTTTTTATGAATATTTATTCATTTATATCATTGAAGAAGTTCTATCATCATCTATTATTATTATTTTTAGTAATATCGGGTTTTCACGATGTGTTTTAGTGGAACGTTCAGCAGTACTCGGGTTTTACCTCTGCTAGACTGGTTCCCGATCGCAATATTAAGTATGTTACACATATACCAATATAACGACCGGGACGAACTTCACGTCACCTTGAACTTGTTTACAACGTTCTTCAAAATCGGAGGTATTTCTAAACCAAACGTCGTCTATTGGCGAACTTTTTAATTTTGGCGTCTTAGGAGACGCCCCTCACATGATGAATTCCGAGATCAATCTCTCGAAGATGTTATATGAATATCATAATTAAAAAGATAAACAGGAACAAATGAAAAGAAAAAATGAAATGTTATGAATAAAAAAAACATAGTTTTTGATTCCAGAAATTCAATCTGAATATAGAAATGATGAGACCTGAACGTACCCGAAATCATAGTTATCAGTTATTTTAACTTCAAATTTTTACTGTTTTATTTAATTTCAATGGATTTTCTTCAACTTTAACAAAAAGTTCTATATAATATAAATAATATTTAAAAAGAAATTATGAAAAATATTGTTGACCATTGTCAAAACTCGGAACTCAGCGAGGAAATCAAAGTCAGTGGCGTAGCTAGACAAATGTTGAAGGTGAAGCCCAAATCGGCAGGGGGTCTGGGGGTCGCTCAAGGCCCCCATTGGGTCCAGGGCAAATCCCTGGTAGGGGGCCAGGGGCGAAGCCCCCGGAAGCTCCTGGATTTTAGGATTTTAGACCCACAAATATTAACTGAAAATATTGAATGTTAAGGTGTAGTCAAAAGTATTTTTGTTTGATACAAGTCAGATAATTTTGTGAAAAAATATATATTGTTCCTCAAAGAAACTGTAAAAACCAGGAGATTCCAGTGGGATAAAAAGGTTATATTTGCTAAGACCAGTGTCTCGCCTACTTTAAGAATCTAATAAATGTTTTAAGAACTTTAACTGCAGACTGTATGTAACTGGATGAAAAACTAAGTCCATATATAAGTAATATACGGAAAAACAGGAAATATATTTTTTTTAAATTTCCTTCTAGATACTAGCTTTTGATCATAATCAAGCTTCTGTCCAAGTTTGGTAGAAATCCAGGGTTGTTTAGGAAAGTTATTAAAATTTCAAAAACTTTAACCACACAGTGAATATTTCTGGACGCCGCCGCCGCCGACGACGACGGAATGTAAAGATCGCTATGTCTCGCGTTTGTGACAAAAGTCGCAGGCTCGACAAGAACCACACCATTAAAAATTGTTTGGTGATGAGATGTAAACAATATATTCAGGTTAATATAATGGGTACCCAGGTTAGGGCAGGATGGTGCCTTCAAATTAGTTTAGCCCCGCCACATTCGATATGTGCCTGTCCCAAGTCAGGAGCATGTAATTCAGTGTAATGGTTGTCGTTTGTTGCTGTATCATATTTGTTTTTCTTTCATTATTTTGTACATAAATCAGGCCGTTAGTTTTCTCGTTTGAATTGTTTGTGTGGATATGAATTATTAAAAGAGTCAAAGCAGGGACTTTCTATACTAACTAGTATAGACTGTCCCTGGTCAGAGTCAATCTCTCTCACCAACAAAAAAGCAAGCCTAATGTCAATTACTTTATCAATGGACGTCTCCTTGTACGCGTGAATGATACATCTATATAGCCCCGAAAATCGTTCGGTTGTCATCGTATAACGCAGATACGTTTTAACCCTGACACTGAAACTGCGTTGATTCAGTGGTGGATGATTGGTCACAGGCATTGTCAATTCTGCGTTGCATTGTAAATAGCAGAACACCCTGCAGACACAATATTCGTCTGCTGTAAAAAGAGGGGAAATAAAGCGCTGGTAATGGGAACGAACGCCGAGAGTCTGAGAAGTGATATCAACTCGTTGACTTCTACAACTTTTTGTTTATTTAACCGCACAGTGCCCATTTATTTTCCCCTTCACTTTCTCTCACTCGGAGTCTCCTCTCTCTCATACCTCTAGCTCGTTTTTTTTTTTAATTTTTTTTATTTTTATTTTTTGTTTTTGACAAAACGATGTTGAAGCCTTGGCTTCCGAGCTTCCGCCTAGCTACGCCCCTGAAAGTGGTTACCGTAGTGGCTATTTTGCGCTGCTGGATAACTCGGACTAAAACAAAATCGGACTATAACAAAATCGGACTATAACAAACTCGGAATGTAACAAACTCGGCCTACCATTATTTATATGCAGAAATATACGGACTACGATTAGTAGATTGTTTTCTGTTTACACATACATGCATGTGTATGCAATTCAAATAACTGACCAAGCAAGTTTAATTAAAAAAAAAAGATTTTTGAAGCTATGTGATTGACTTTCTTATATCGTATAATGTTTTTATCAAATTTATGATGCAATGATATTTTTAATTTTTTAACCAACAATTAATAAATCTGAGTTTTATTTTCATATGATGCATGTACAGTCATAGGACAAAAGTGAGTTCCCACTCAAAAAAAGTCCTATCACTTCAATTAAAATCAATATTTAAAAAAAATAGATTCCAAATAAGTCTATGAGCGATTTTTATAAAATAGATACCATAAGATGCAAAAATGTCTAAAGTTTTATTGTTTATTTCTTTATAGTTTTAGTGATTGTTGTTTTCATTATCTAATGAGAAAAACACAAATGCAATTTTTTACGATTTTAATTTGGTTAGAATACATAGTAAACTTTTCTACAAATATTTTTCTTTGTGTTCACCTCGTGAGAAATTTAAAATAAGAATGTATAATATCATGGCTAAATAAACAATAAAACTTCAGACATTTCTGCATCTGAAGGTATCTATTTTGTAAAAATCGCTCATAGAGTTACTTGGTAATAATTTTTTGAAAAATATCGATTTTGGGTGAAATGATAGGACATTTTTTGAGTAGAAACTCACTTTTGTCACACGACTATATGAGGGGGAGGGGTCGGACATTTATCGGGGCTCTAGTCCTATAACATACGACTTCGCATTCTAATTCAAGCTGGCACATTGATCTTAACAACACTCAGTAAATAAAAATAGTGAATAATGCCCCCAAGGTCATATGTTATCGGACTAATCGGGACGCCAGGGTCGGGATCGGGTGTTTACTTTTTTGGATTCGAGCGTCACTGATGAGTCTTTTGTAGACGAAACGCGCGTCTGGCATATACACTAAATTTAGTCCTGGTATCTATGATGAGTTTATTTAAGCTTGGTATTCGGGATCAATCCTTTCGGGATCCGGGAATTCTTTTTTCGAAATTTCTGGATGTCGGGATTTCTTTAAATTCGGGACCTCGGGATTTCATATTATAAATCAGTTCTTCTACCCCCCCCCCCCCCCTACCCCCCCCCCCCCCCCTTCCCATATATGTGTGGCATTATATTGTCACAGAGTAATTTGAGAAATAATTCAACTACATGTTTAGATATGATTTTATTGCAACAAATGGATACTTATAGTTTTTTTATGATTATAAATTCTTTATAGTTGACTGATAAATGTTTTGAAACGATTATCCGTGTTTTTGTTTTCCTATCAGTTAACTACAGTTAATTCTTTAATTTTGACAGTGCACACTTTCATAGTACTTTTCAAAAGTAGATATTAAATTTCACTCTTTGATACAAAGACCCTACAAAATAACAAATTAACTACCGGTATATTGCTGGTAAAACAGCCATTTCTAGACAAATAGGCCATTTTGACAGCTTGAATTGAAATATCTTAAGCAGAACTGGCAAAATAGCCACTGCCAATTAAAATATTATACATGTACCTGAATTGACCAGATAATTTCTGATCAAATCTTTTTTTGATAGTATATTCAATTAATACTTTTAGGGGCCAGCTGAAGGACGCCTCCGGGTGCGGGAATTTCTCGCTACATTGAAGACCTGTTGGTGACCCTCTGCTGTTGTTTTTTATTTGGTCGGGTTGTTGTCTCTTTGACACATTCCCCATTTCCATTCTCAATTTTATTTGACAAAATCTAGATTTCAAGGAAATTACTCGAGAAAATAAATGAATGGAATTTATTAGTGAAATGTCAGGTCCATTTAAGATTTTAATTCACCATTCATGTCCGAGTTTAATCTGTTTTGGTTCCCAAAACATATTTTTCATGATTATACTTCATTTGTTTTTCATTTGACAAAATCTACAGTTGAAGAAAATACATTGAATACTAAAAAAATTATTGAAGTTTAAATAAGTCTGACCATAGATTTTCATATCAGTTCAGGTCTATTCATTTCTCTGTTCTGGTCCAGGTTTTGGCATCAAATATTTGTTTTTTATTTGAAAAAACATATTTTTGATAAAGTAGGGTTCATTTAATAGAATTCTAATTTGAAGAAAAAAATCCATTGAAAAAAAGAAGCAATTGTTATTTGAATAATTTGAGTCATATGTGTTGAGGTCTATTTTCTGGGATTCTGTTTGCAAATGGGGGAGGACACTGCTCAGCAGTATAAATGTATTCTAATTTCTTGATTATCTTCTGTTTGTGTTTTTTTACATCAATTTCATGTATCAATTTAGATCCAATTTTATGTAATGTTGTTTGGTTTGTAGCTGATTTTTTTTTGTGGCTCTCTTTCTTTTAAAGTTTTTTGGTTGGTATTTCTTTCTTTTGGTCATCATGGTCATGAGTATTAATTTGTAATGATGAGGTTGGTATACCTTTGCTCACATGGAACAGCAAGCTAAAAAGGACCACAAAAAATTACTATTGTAAAACAATCCATGAATAAATTTGATCTATGATACAATGTACAAGGACATATACAGGGGACTTTGGGAGTCAAATTATTATGTATACTGCATCCAAATAATGTGGCAGTAGCTTGAATTGCAATTGATGTAGTCCACATAATTCATTTTGTGTACCTCGAAGTAATACGCCTTGTATATCATGTATATAATATACCTACATGTATTAAAAGTCATTGTATTTTCATAGTTAATAAATAATAGCTTCCTATAGCTATATAATGAAACCTATGGGAATGTAACACGAGAATAAATCTCACTTTCTTTGGTATTATTTTCAAAGGTACAGATACCATGATTTTGTTTTTCGTTGTCTTTGATAAGAAAACAAAAATAGCAAGTGGTTGTTTTTTTACATTGGAACAACAGAGTCAGTGTGGGGCCACTAAGCTAAACTGCCCGCTTTGCACCAGCTGATATAAATGAATGCTTAGGGTGGGAATCGAACCCACATACACCAACTCTGTTGTCCCATATTTTTAAATGAATTAAAATTTGCTCAAAGAATAAACAACCAAACAAATTAAGTATAACAAAATTTAATAAAATGCTCCAGGGCGCAGCTTCATACAACCCCAGAAGTATTATAACTTTGTTAAGGAGTTATAAAAGGTAGAATTTTTGAAATGAAAGGTCTATAGTTGGAAGTTCAATATACTATGCAAGGGGGGTCAAAATACCATGGCAAAGTAAAATTTTCAAAACATCTTTTCCATCATGTTTAATACATACAAACTAATTATTAGAGTATTATGACTATGTTAAGGAGTTATAATAGGTAGAATTTTTGAAATGAGAGGTCTTAAGTAGGGGGTTCAATATAACACAGGGGGGTCAAACTACTTATTAGAATATTATGACAATAGGAGGAAGTTCAAAATTTTACTATAGCCATGGCATTTTGACACCCCTGCCATGGTATATTGAACCCCCTACTAGACCTTTAATTAAAAAAAAATTTGGCATTGAATTTTAACTCTTTTTTGTACATGTAGTTAGAATCGCCAATAAGTAGTTTGTATGTATTAAACTTGATGGAAAAGATATTTTGAACATTTTACTTTGCCATGGTATTTTCACCCCCCTGTGGTATATTGAACCCCCTACTCTAGACCTTTAATTCAAAAAATTCTGGCAATTCTAACTCTTTTATGTAGTTAGAAGACACCAATATGTAGTTTGTATGTATATTTAACTTGCTGGAAAAAAACTTTTGGAAATTTTACTCTGCCATGGTATTTTGACCCCCCTGCGGTATATTGAACCCCCTACTCTAGACCTTTGATTAAAAAAATTCTGGCAATTCTAACTCTTTTATGTAGTAAGAATGCACCAATTAGAAGTTTGTATGTATTTAACTTGCTGAAAAAGATATTTTGAAAATTTTACTTTGCCATGGTATTTTGACCCCCCCTGCAGTATATTGAACCCTACTCTAGACCTTTAATTTCAGAAATTCTGGCTATTTTAACTCTTTTATGTAGTAAGAATACACCAATAAGTAGTTTGTATGTATTAAACTTGCTGGAAAAGATATTTTGAAAATTTTACTTTGCCATGGTATTTTGACCCCCCCTGTGGTATATTGAACCCCCTACTTTAGACCTTTAATTGAAAAAATTCTGGCAATTTTAACTCTTTTATGTAGTAAGAATATGCCAATATGTAGTTTGTATGTATATTTAACTTGCTGAAAAAGATATTTTGAAAATTTTACTTTGCCATGGTATTTTGACCCCCCTCCACCTTTTTTACCATGGAAAATCAAAACTACCCTTATATATATATTATTATATATATATATACATATGTTATAATTACAAATCATTAAAGCATTCAAGCTTCATATGGTCTAGTTAAATGTGTCAATAAGTATTTTGAATGACATTTTGTTGGTAAAGACTTCAGAGCACTTATACCAAGCAAAGATATTTCTTTTAATCAAGCATGGAAAATGTACCTCCCCTTCTTGTATGAATGATTTTTTAATCTATGATAAGCTTTAGAATAATGTATAATGTTCTAATAATCAACTAGAATGAAAAATAACAGGGGGGTTCAATTTACCATGGGGTTCAATTTTCCATACGGGGGGGGGTTCAATTTACCATAGCGGTATTTTGGCCCCGGGGTCAATTTACCATGGGGTTCAAAATACCATATGACCCCGGATTACGACGTCAACAATGTATGGTTCATGCATAGTCTTTCATCATGTTCATTGTATTATTATAAATGTTGGTTTGCTAGATCCAGCTTTAAAAATCCTAGATCCAAACACTAGCCCACGGACTTACTGAAATTAGTAATAAAAAAAAATCACTTTATCTAAGTAGCAAATTTATAGTTTCGTCACAAATTGTGATTTTGAAGTTTAATATACCAAAATTTTAAACATATAGGTTTAGATATCGATTATATCTTATTTTTTTGTAAAATTGGAAAAAATTAACCTTTTTCTTCTTTTCAACCCTCTGAAGACTGCAATTCATCTTTAAACCTGTGATTCCAGAAATATTTCAAAATTTTAGAATATGAAATCTGTAGTCTCTTGTGTCTACAATGTATATCCAGATACAGCATTTAATTTATTGCCCATTTCTTTGCAGAATAATCAATTTAATTACAAAACGAAGTATACAATACAACATAATATGAACTAATTTAAATAAAATAACAACTAATTTTTATTATTATTTATATTAAAATTATTCAGTTCATGTTTTGTTTTTTAAAACTAATAAGTTCTGTAATTCTGTAGCAGAAGCTGATTGATCTAAATGGTATCATTCATCAATAAACAGATGCATTTGTTTTCATCATTAAAAATAATTGGTGGTCAGATAAACATAAAATATTTAGTTTACTACATGTGCATGAAACCGTCAGAAGGGGGAGGGGGGATACCAATCTCTTGAGATATCAAATGTCACTCTTTTTTTTTACATGATTAAACCTGATGGATTTAAACATTTTTAGTTTAAAGTCTTGCACCAGTTTGTCTACACCCATAGTAAATTTTCAGGTGCAAATGACTGAAATGTGACCATATGTGTAAATTCCATGTAATAAACAGATGGTCTTCATGTTTTTCATTTGTATATTAAAGTACAATATAGACATTTCCCCATATATGTCATATCTACCAGGAGAAACAAAAAGGGCAATAATTAAAGCAAGAATACTTACTGGAACTTACATGCTTCAAGCAAATAAGGCAAAATTCCAAATAGAAAATGCTGACTCAACCTGTCCCATTTGCAGGATTGAAGAAGAAAACCTTATTCATTTCATTACAAGATGTCCTGTCCTCGAAGGTATCCGTAGAAAACACTATGGAACCATCAAGCAAGAGATAGTGAACAAAATTGGAAGCATTCAGTGGAATAACAAGTTCCGTGATAGAGACATTATATGCCAATTGATAACAGACTGTAGGAAACTCACTGGAGAATATCTGCCTTATGATGCAGAGCTTATGAACTTACTTAAATGAGTGATTTTTAAATCACTTATTTAAGTAGCAAATTAGAAATTTTGTTATAAATTGTAATTTTGTAGTTATACTAAAATTTTAAACACATAGGTTTAGATAATATCTTTTCATTAGTAAAATTGAAAAAATGAACTTTTTGCTTTTTTTAAGTAGAAAGGTTTATGCCTTTGGTGCAATAATTTAGCTGCAAATTCTATTTTAGTGGATAAAATGCTATAATAATGGCCTAACTTAATGAACTGATACTTTCTTAACAGATTTTTCCCAGCAGTGGGAGTATTTTTCCTGTAAAGTTCAAGGTTTCATCTTTCAGATTATGTAATAAAATTCTACTGTTCGCGATAAAAATTTCACTGTTCGGGGGTGTTGAAATTAGTGGGGGTTATTAGAATAATGATACTTAAAGAAGTGATTTTTTTTAAGGAAATTGAGGTATGATACTTAAACCAGTGATTTTTATGTCATTATCCTAGATTCAGTACAAGGTCATCACCTGACATGACCTGGTCATCCTAGACAACACAGATGTTGGTTCTGATAAGTTTAGAAACATAATTAGTCCCTGGATCATTAGTATTCTATATTTAAAACTACAATAAAATTAAATCACTTAGTCTAGTGATAAATTTCTACTACTTAAATAGGTGATTATTAAAGAAAGACAACTCTAACTTACAACCTTTATGAACATAATGTTACTTGAATCAGTGATTTAATAATCACTCATTTAAGTAAGTCCCCTGACTGCAATGAACAATATAGAGTCAACATCTCGTAAAATGTGCTATGATATGCATGTAAAGCGTCTGAACGCAATGAACATAGATTAAAATAAAAGTGAATATGTACATGTATGTACTCAGTATTAACCATAGTGACCAATCAATAGCTATCGTTTATATATCATCTGTGTGCTTAGACTTTAGCATGCTTAACTATAGCATTATTGAATGGCTTAATCTGTGTGGCTTGGCTTACCTGCTAGATTAACAGTAGCAAATATTAGTGGCCTTGTCTTGCTATGTTGTGCTGATTACAAAACCGTTTATATGAAAACTTTTTAGCTTTTAAAAATTTCAGTCTGAAATTTTTAGTCTGTATATTAACATTTAAAACAGTCCATAGTTTTATGATAGAAGTTTTAAATAACATTCTATGTGGAATACTTTTAAAATGGATTATATTGTGCCGTGTAACATAAGCCTCACATTCTATATTGATATTTGTGCCCGTGTAACATAAGCCTCACATTCTATATTGATATTTGTGCCCGTGTAACATAAGCCTCACATTCTATATTGATATTTGTGCCCGTGTAATATAAGCCAACTATTTCTTAAAATCCGTTTGGATGTGCTCCTCATTAGCAGGAGGAAGATACAGAAAAGAAGAAGAAGAAGAAGGTCATAAATGTATGATATAATTCTGCTTCAAAATTTACTGCTTTAAAACATTATGATTATAGCCCGCCGTCGTACATTTATTGTTAAACTATTGCGGTGATTCAGCCAAACAAATTTGATTTTTTTCTTTATTCATTCTTGTCCGATACTTATCTACTGCTATTAAGTCTTACAGGGTGTTGTAATTTATAGGTTGACATTGGTCTGACCAACATACAACTTACAAGTCCTTGTCGTTGACTGGATGTGCTTGGAATAAATCGTTTGCACATTTTTTGTCTGTGTCCCAATTTAATTCAGTAATATCTTAAATCAAAGAAAATACTTTTTTGCAGAAATGTGCAAAGTCGTTTTGTTATTTCCTGTCTCCTAAGGCCAAAATTTAAAGCTTTTGTTTACTTGAGGCGGACTCCCAAATGCCGACTTCCGGTCCATTTTGAAATTTAAATAATAACCCCGTACCGGGACCTCGTGAGAGAGTATGGCTTATAGCTAATACCTGGAACGTAGTACCGGGAACCAGGATATACCTCTGCTTACTACGAAAAGTCTGAGCATGCGCACATTCATAAGTATTAACTTACCGCTTGTTTTAAACAGTGAATGATAAAACTTGCAGTGAAATTTAGCACAACACAGATTGCAGAACAAAGAAAAAGGTAATATAATAATAATTTAATATTAATTTACGCCAAAAAGATACTCCGTGATAAAAACAAAAATTAAACATATCTTGCTGTGTTGGGCGTCTATTAAAGCGGTTTTCTTCAAAGTTCAAGTCTATTGTCTGACACCGCGTGGTTGAAATATGATACTTCTTCTTTTATTGTCAATATATTGCACTGATATGAGATATTTGAGCAAAAATTTATGCAATTTTCATCTTATATTAGATTTGCTCGATTATCTTGTGTTGATTTTCAAGATATAATACTGAGTAATATAATAAAGAAAGGGGGGAGTTAATCTAATATATATATATATATATATAGTAATTATACATGTAAGTAAGGCTGCAAGTGTCTTTCAATGTTCTTCTATTTATGTTGTAAGTATTATATAATGAGGACAAGTCGGGGGTGAGGGGTAACTGTATTTACCCCAGTTTACAATATAAGGTCTGTTCGCACATCACAAGTTCGCCCCTGAAGTCTGTTCGCTCCCTACACTTCCAGGCCCAATTTTTATTTGAATTCCAGTTTACAAGTGTTAATTAAATAAATCCCTTGTTATCGCAATTGCAAATAGAATAACTTGGTTGAGTAAGAAATAAATTAGATACACAAATAAATGAATATTTAAAGAATTTTTACATGGTATTATATTTATTGATATTCAATAAATGAATTTTGCGTCCTGTCAAACAAAACGGTAATTTTTAGACGACGTTACACTTTTCGTTTATAATAAATTTTATCGGAAACGACTTTATTTTATTAAGCTGGCGCGCCATCTATAAACAACGGATATTTATAACAGAAGACTCATTGTGATGGAAAAGTTTCAGAGATTTTCCTGTCAGATACTCCGATCGTTCGGTAGGTAAATACATTAAACCTGTACGTTTATAATGTAAAATTTAATCTTTCTCTTGAAAACGTACGTAAATAAATTAAAGCTTTTCAGAGACCATACTTGAGAACTTCCTTGAAACGATCCCAAAATTTTAGCTTGATCTGGCTTTCTAATGCATAGCGCACAGGAGTTTGAAATCCTATCAATAAGGGGGTAAAAATATACCAAAGTCGACTATCACAGTAGAGCTTCTCTCGAAGAGAGAAGCGACAGGAATGCAACGCATTTTCCTACTTTTTTTTAAAAGGGACGTTTTGGGTCGGAATAAACGCTATCCGTCAATTACAAAACATATATTTACTTCAATTTACCGTTTAAACTTCTTTTCAGGTCACTAATTATTCATTTACAGCTTATTTTGTCGTCCAGACAGGACTCCAGATATTCTGTAACTCCATGACCGGAAGTCCTAATAGAATGAGGAGCGCACTGAATATATGCAAATGAGGCCAATTCACTCAGTCAGACTCGTCCCTATCCAGCTCGTCCCAGATTAGGTCAATTCGTACCTAGTCAATGGTCCAATCGTTCCAACTGACTATTAATCAGACCTAACAATTTGTTCTAAGCTTTTTTTTAATGAAAATCTCCGTATATATCATTTTGTTTTGTAAATCAACCTACATTTGTATGATTACACGAGAAAAATCGGAACTTCCCTGTCCATTTTTTTCTGTATATTTCATCATATAAAAGGTTATTTTTCAACAATAACTTTGAAGGCATTCGTGGTTTGTTTTTAATAAACAATGTGTTGATTTTTGCTTATTCAGTAATACATTTTTTGGGTTGTCAATGTTTTTTTTTTTTTTTTGGTCAATCTGTATCATAATTCAGGATAATCTGTCTGATGCAGTATTCACGGTATGATGTCAGTTTATAAGTTTATTTGATATGCATGGCATTAACACCTTTGTTTATAACAAAATACAACAGTCACAGATCATAACAGTTCACAAACTAGAATAATTTGAATAGTATTGAGCCCTCCATTTAGATTTAAACAGATTCTGTGGTTATTACATTGTGCAAGCTGATTTCAAGTCATCAGGAAATATAGCAGTGGATTCCAAGAGTTCAATTTTATTATTAGGTTAACTATGATTATCGTTGTCAGTATGCCTATTACCAATTTTCAATGTTGAGACTACAAAATTTCTGATCGATTAGAACTATATTTACAATGGTGGTCTTTCCAGGTCTTAACGATAACAGATTGGAATTAGTATTAGTTTTTGTATAAAAATACAAAAGATTATCCTCTCAAGATCATCGTTGTGGTATGAATTCTGAATGAAATCCATGTAGCTAATTTGGGGCAGCTAATTTGCATTTATACTCTTATTCCGTGATATTATTTATACTATTAGGCATATTCTAATTTGATAATGGTATAGAAAGCCTGATAATTTCATTCATATAATGCTTCATATCTCGTGTAAATATCCTAAATATGTTGCTTTAAAAGTTTGGTCTACCAACAAGTTCATTAATTCAAACGAGAAATATGTTTCGTATATTTGTATAGACCAATAGAATTATTATATACTACATATATTTGTACCAACATTACGCTTCAGTTGAAGTCAAAGGCATACCATTTAATTTTAAACATTGGTTTGGTTGGATTTACGAGAGCTATATCTTGTATACATGCAGTTGTTAAATAAATTGGGTATATAAACCAATAAACGTAATACCCAATAAAATTCCAAACTTGGTGATTTTTGTCGAGCCTGCGACTTTTGTCGCAGAAAACTTGATATAGGGATAGTGATCCGGCGGCAGGGGTGGCTACGGTGGCGGCGTTAGCTAAATTCTAAAACGCTTTATATTTTAAAAGGTTGAAGACCTGGATGCTTCATACTTTGTATATGAATGCTTTATGTTATGCAGTTTCCGTTAGTCACATGTCCAATGTCCTTTACCTTATTTTCATGGTTCAGCGACTACTTGAAAAAAAGTTAAGATTTTTTGAAATGTTAAATTCTCTCTTACTATAAGTAATAGGATAACTTTATTTGGTATGTGCATACCTTACAAGGTCCTCATGGCCGTCAGACAGTTTTCACTTGACCTTGTCTGACCTCATTTCATGGATCAGTGAACAAGGTTAAGTTTTGGTGGTCAAGTCTATATCTCAGATACTATAAGCAATAGATCTTGTATATTCGGTGTACGGAAGGACTGTAAGGTGTATATGTCCAACTTGCAGTTGTTATCTGACCTTGACCTCATTTTCATGTTTTAGTGGTCAAAGTTAAGTTTTTGAGTTTTGGTCTTTTTTTCTAATACTATATGCAATAGGTCAACTATATTTGGTGTATGGAAATATTTCATGATCTATATGTCAATCGCGCAGGTTTATTTGACCTTGACCTCATTTTCACGGTTCATTGCTAAGTGTTAAGTGTTTGTGTTTTGGTCTGTTTTTCTTAAACTATAAGCAATACATTTGTAGGTCGACTATATTTGTTGTATGGAAGAATTGCTAGCTGTACATGCCTGTCTGGCGATGGTTCATCTGACCTTGACCTCATTTTCATGGTTCATTGGTCAATGTTTAGTTTTCTTGGTTAATGTTAAGTTTATGTAACAGTTGTATAAAGCGTTATATTTAGGTCTATCAACATGATATCAATTATTAGTAAAGAAGGCAAGACATTTCAGCGTGTGCATTCTTGTTAACAAGTATTGAAGGTTCCTAGACGGGCCCATCTTTATTTCCCAATTACATATTTAAGAGAAAAAGTCAAAGCAAGCTTTCAAAAGATATTTAAAATTGTTAATATGCAAGCATAACCAAACATTTGTGCCTGTCATTATATAGAAAAAAGGTATTCTTGACTTTAAAAATGACCTTTTTTTTAGTTTAAAAACGTAATTAAATGAATGAAAATGTCCCATATTGTAAATAAACCACCAAAACCTCGCGTTGATAAATAAACTAACCTTTTTTAAATGAAATTATAGAATGCACATTTTTTTTCGGCAACCGTTCTATCAAAACCTTTCTAATATTAAATTCAAATTATTGGGTCCTTTATAAAAAAAATGGTCTTCAGAACATAGTGAAGGGGAATCATTTCAACTTCATTTCATGGTACTTTTGTTGTCTCAGTTAATAATATTTTTCGTGGTGAACCCTGGAGTTTTTATACGGGACGGATTATGGTATACTATTGTCCGTCCGTCCGTCGTCAGCATGTCGGATAATAACTCCAAAAAGCTGTAACCTCAAGTATGGGGTTTTATTAAACAAACTAGAAGCTCTAAATATCCTGTGTCGCTCACCTTGGTTTATGTGCTGCAGTGCATATAAAACAAAGGACACTCTTCAACATTAAAGAAAACAAATAGAATTCATTACAAAAGTCTCTGCTTCGGTGATGGTGAAGTGTTTGTGGATCTCACTTTACATATTACATTCTTGCTGTTTTAAGTTATTTCTTTCTATAATGAACTTGGTCAAGTAGTTTCAGAGAAGCAGATTTTTGTAAAATTTAATGGAAGACTACGACGGACGCCAAGTGAGAAAAGTTCACTTGACCATCAAGTTTGGTCCAGGTGAACTAAAAAAGAGTGATTTTAAAATATTTCTTAAAGTGCTTTGAGGAGTTTTCATGAAACTACGGTGACTGGTTTATATAGATTAAGGTAACCTCCCTTTAGTTTCTCATATATTTTTTTATAGATTCCATAACGAGTGATAATGGATATCGCTTGATATCAACTTGAGTTATTTAATTTCAATATAATAGTAATCAAGCCTTCGCCGAGTTGTTCTTTCTCATTGAATTTGATTAACGATCTTGAGTTGATATCAAGTGATATCCAGTTCTCACAAGTTGTTAAACCTAAATGTCTTAGGGTCAACACTCTCATATATGAAAACGCGACGGACGTATCATGCGTCCATGGCGCAGCTTTTTTTTTTAAACGGAGTGAAAAACCTTTTTAAACGGAGTGAGAAACCTACTGAACAGCAGAGAAGATTCAGAAAATTCTATGTAATAAAAGATATTCTACTAAAAGAGATATGTCCCCCACAAAAAGTATCATTGATGAAAATTTTTTTAAACATACACACACACACACACACACTTAATCCGACCAGTTTGGTTTCCATTGACAAAGAAATTTGAAGTAAATTTATGTATAGTTAACAATGAAATGAAAAGTTCATCATCATAAACACTGCACTACTTCTCATTAGATCGAAGTTCAATTATAATTGAAATAAATGAAATTGAAGAAATCGGAAGTAAACACTAATGTGGGAGGACAATTGCTTTAGAATATTTAGCAAATTTCGAACAAAAAAAAAATGCAAATGCAAAGTAATATGCATGAACTGCAAACATGTTAATGTAACAAATATTACGTTACTTGTGTCACCTTGGGCGAGAGTACCAGAATAGGATTCAGATATACAATTTAACAAAATATTTAATTTCAATAATTGTTCATTCGTTTATTTTATCCATCTAATTGTACATTGTAATAATAACAATTTGTAAAACTAAAAGATTCAAGATTCAAGATTCAAAGTTTTATTTAGAGTCGATATTCAATAAACTACATAACACAAGCTCTAGTGAGCTTTTCAAATCGACTTGGAAAAATAAAGATTGTGATAAATGTTTGTTTAAATTTAACCCAGATGATCCAATAGCATGTAAGGGTAGTTCGTACTGGACCATATGCGTATACGAAAACGGTCCGACCGTACGAGTATACGTATACGATCAGGACCGTACGAGTACGGTCCAAATACTCATATAGTCTGGAACATATACAAATGAACGATATCGGTTTATAAAGTGTAATTGTTAGAAGCTGAACGGAATTATCAAACGTGTGAATGCATTGGTTTCGTGTCTTAAATAGTACACAATTTGAACCTTTTT
This sequence comes from Mytilus galloprovincialis, assembly GCA_037788925.1. Classification (NCBI taxonomy): domain Eukaryota; kingdom Metazoa; phylum Mollusca; class Bivalvia; order Mytilida; family Mytilidae; genus Mytilus; species Mytilus galloprovincialis. Next base: position 104,209,061 of record CM075330.1, read on the forward strand.
TAATGTTTTTATTCGTAAATACACTGACACATAAAATTTGAAGCTATAGGAAATTTGATGACATCCCATTAGCCCGACAACCATAATTCCGACAGCCCATTACTCATAAAGCCCACTCATGATTCCGACAGTCTATCACTTCGACAGCCCATTATCCTGACATCTCATTATTCCGACAATGCATCTGTCCTAAGTGTATGGGTAAATTTTCTCTAAAAAGATCAAACTCAGTTCCCTATAATATTTTGTGGTTGTCCGTCTTCATTTCCAGTATTCTTTTCAAGCAGGATATTTGTCTCAGTATATTGGAGTTGATACACATACTTATTGCAACTGCTCAGTCCTTATCCCTCATCCCTCTTTCGTTTCACGGGACTTGGTATTTTATTCCTCTTTTAATTTGGGCGTTTACGTGGGGTTGAATCAAACCATTCATAAAAGTGGGAGTTCCAACTACATGTCCCCATTCAAATGCATTGATTGACCAAAACAAGTCATTCTGTGCTGTTCTAGTTCTAGTTCGCTGTTGTTTTTCTTTGTCTTGATCTATCACTATAGATCTTCAGTTTCCCCCTTTGGCATATCAGGGGAGTGAGGTTTCACTACTATGAACTAGATAAATAAATATATCGAGTTGGATAACACTACCCGCCTTCTTCGGTCGCAACATTTTCTACCCCTTGTATCTATCATATGAGTTTTATTTTAATGAATTTAGTCGCGGAATTAGCGAATAAAGTAGCGTCAGTCAAAATTAAAAAAACAGAGCAAGTACAAACCAAGGTCCTAAAAATAAGATGAGAAATGGGACGAACTATGTGCTCCAAAAAGATAAGCAATTCAATTAAGCTTCTATCAAGCCACCACCCGTGCGATTTTATGAATATCATGTTTGGGAATCTGAATCCACGAAAATACGGAGACAGCACATACCAATTCCAATTAAGATCAATCAGACATAGTCTGATATTTGACAGCAGACACTCAATATGTTTGTACTGGTTTTATATCCTGAGATCATTTCAAAATTTAGAATAACATGCCTTGGGGGAGAGGTAGGACTGATGAATTACAACAAAACTATTGACGAAAAACAAATATGACAGACAACCACTGAACTACCATGCATGCAGCTACACTGACTTGGATCATGGGGGGGGGGGGGGGGGGGGGGAGAGAGAAAGGGGGGTAAAAAATAGTTGAAAAGGGTTGAACTCATTAGATCGATGAACACTGACAACTTTATTTATCATTTAAAAATTGCTTTCAAAAATAACAACATTTAGATATCATTGATTTTAAGAGAGGCACTTCATACGTATTCAAGAATCAGTGCTTACCCAATGAGTAGGAATTGAATATGCCAGTTATTAAAAAAAATCGTATTGCGAGATCTTAGTAACTGTTAATATTGTACAGCTGATATATATATATGTGTTTTTTATACCCCCGCTTTAAAAAAGGGGGGGTATACTGTTTTACCTCTGTCTGTCCGTCCGTCCGTCCGTCCATCAGTCCGTCAGTCCGTCCATCAGTCCGTCAGTCAGTCCGTCCCATGAAACTTTCGTCACATTTTTCTCAGGAACTACACATCCACCCTTTCTGTAATTTGGTATCAACATTTATATATGTCAGCCATACCGTGTGATGCGTTTTCAGATTCATCACTTGACAACTTCCTGTTTACCGAACACTTGTCTGATTTTACACATGATAGCCAAGTTGAAAATTTTCGTCACATTTTTCTCAGGAACTGCAATACAAGGATTTCTGAAATTTGGTTTCAGGATTTATATAAGTCAGCTATACCGTGTGATGCGTTTTCAGATTCATCACTCGACAACTTCCTGTTTACCGAACACTTGTATGATTTTACACATGATAGCCAAGTTGAAAATTTTCGTCACATTTTTCTCAGGAACTACAATACAAGGATTTCTGAAATTTGGTTTCAGGATTTACATAAGTCAGCTATACCGTGTGATGCGTTTTCAGATTCATCACTTGACAACTTCCTGTTTACCGAACACTTGTATGATTTTACACATGATAGCCAAGTTGAAAATTTTCGTCACATTTTTCTCAGGAACTACAATACAAGGATTTCTGAAATTTGGTTTCAGGATTTATATAAGTCAGCTATACCGTGTGATGCGTTTTCAGATTCATCACTCGACAACTTCCTGTTTACCGAACACTTGCATATTTTTACACTATTAATATTATCCACTTGCGGCGGGGGTATCATCAGTGAGCAGTAGCTCGCAGTTTCACTTGTTTTATATAAAAAAGTTGAGGATGAACATCTTTTTTCAATCGTATGAGTTTCTTTATTCTACATAGGCTAGAGTTACCGGTATATAGTGGGAGGGTTAAGAACTCACATGTTCAATCCCCACCAATTTTTTGCGCCTGTCTTTAAACTTCGGAACCTCTGGGTTTTGTTTGTTGTGATTTTTTTTTATGAGGTTCATTTACAGAGACAGATATATGGGGCCCAGGGAGACGGGGCCTCCTATTTTGGGAGGGAAATTTGGTTCTTTATACAGAGAATCACTGAAGCATGACTGGAGCGTACCCCTCTTATGCTGTCAGTGGGCACCCTCTTATAAATGTTCTGGATCCGCCACTGATTTATATTTTGGAGTTTAGAGTGACGTCCATTTTCACTGAACTAGTACACACTTTTATTTACAAGCCAGCTGAGGACAACCTCTGGGTACGGGATTTTTATGACACATTGGTGGACTTCGGCTGATGTCTGCTCTTTAACATATATATTCCCCATTTATATTCTCAATTTTATATACTTTTTCTATAAGATTGAAACGAATAAATTCGGTAATTTTTACAGGTTTTTTTTTCTGAATTCTAAATTTATCCATAAAAAACAAATTCCCCATTTCCATTCTCAATTTTATGTCAGGTGAAAATACATATGCGATTCATCATATCTCTTTTTGGCATAAGAATAAGAAAGCATATAAAACCTTGAAATCTTGTTTTAAGCGTTAACAGACATATTTTATTAGACTTTATGAACCAATGAACTAACCAAAACGATTGATTATCATTGCACCATCTATTGATATAATTTATTATAGTTTTTCTAGAAGCATAAATTTTTAGGTTACTGAAATATTTTTCATATTTTTTTCAATATCTAATTTCTGTGCATATTTATTTGTATTTTAAAGATATCTATGTTTTCCCTTTAATAACAATTTAATTCATATCCCCATTTCTACAAATACTTTCAACATATATAAGTGATCCCTTCATTGATAAAGAGTAGTCTAAATTTCCCGCGTTTTTTGAAACCTTTTATTCAGATGAGTTATTTCCCTTGGCTAATATAGAACAATCTAAATTAATAAAAGGACCTGGTTTTTAAATAGTTTACCATCATAATAAATTAGGATAAATTACTAGCAAGTGCCTAATAAATCTGTATAATTTATTTCAACTGTTTGTTTAATTCATAAGAATACTTCATTTGCATATATTCAGTGCGATCCTCATTCTATTAGGACTTCCGGTCATGGAGTTACAGAAAATCTGGAGTCCTGTCTGGACGACAAAATAAGCTGTAAATGAATAATTAGTGACCTGAAAAGAAGTTTAAATGGTAAATTGAAGTAAAAATATGTTTTGTAATTGACGGATAGCGTTTATTCCGACCCAAAACGTCCCTTTTAAAAAAGTAGGAAAATGCGTTGCATTCCTGTCGCTTATCTCTTCGAGAGAAGCTCTACGTACTGTGATAGTCGACTTTTATTTTTACCCCCTTATTGATAGGATTTCAATTCGAGAGAAGCTCTACGTACTGTGATAGTCGACTTTTATTTTTACCCCCTTATTGATAGGATTTCAAACTCCTGTGATCGAACAAACTTCTGCTAGACATGTTGTTAGTACTTCATGAGTTAGTTCCTTCAAGTTAGCACGCAATAACATAGCATCTACGATTTTCCTTGTCACTCCGATCATCCTTTCCCATACACCCCAAAGTGGGATGCATGGGGAGGGTTGAAAATCCATGTTACTTGATTGGTATTCAAATAATTCCGAATGTTTTCATCTTCGATAAAAATAGAAGTCATACCTAACTCATCGCCAACGAAATTAGTTCCTCTGTCACTTCTAAACTGACGCACTGGTCTTCTAACAGATATGAATCATCGCATTTATGAAAAATGAACTGCTGAGTTCCTCTTCAACTTCGATATGTATGGCACGAATTACCAAACACATAAATAATATCGCCAATATATTGTGGTTTGCCTGCCCACCTCTTGTCCGTCTAGCTAACACGTTCCAGGGTCAAAATGTATCGACACCTTCAAAAGTAAAGGGTGGACTAGGTTTGATTCTATCTTCTGGTAAGTCTGACATCAGGGACCTCTTAGTTTCTTGCATGTAACACAGTTATGAATACATGTTCCAACCATTCTTTTACAACCTATGATCCAGTACCCAACTGAACGAATCTTCCCTTCAGTTATGTGCTTCCTTGGTGGTGAACCAACTAATGAAAGTGTCTGATAAGCAATAATGCAATGTGGCTTTTCTTCGGAACCAATCGGAACTACTCGGCCTTTCTGGTTGCACGAAGAATCGTAACTACTCGGCCATTCTCGCTATGCAGTACAATAACCTCGTATGCACTACGGAGAAAATCTTCTTATATTGGTCGCCGGAAGTATATCCCCTCGCTTTAAAATATAGTTCTCGGAAGTGAAATCAATCTAAGATGGAGTCGAAAATAAACCTCGCTAGAGAAAAACTCAAGATAACTTATCCATTAAAAGACAAACAAATAGAAACGTTGAAGGCTTTAGATCTTGGGAATGATTGTATCAGCATTCTACCGACTGGATACGGGAAAAGTCTGATCTTTCAAATGCTGCCATGGGTCCTTATGAAAGATGAACCTGGGATAGTTATAGTTATTTGTCCATTGACTTCCATTATGCAGGACCAAGTGATGACCCTGAAAGAAAAAGGTATCCGGGCTTCCTTTGTTAATCTTCAAGGAACTGTAGCTTACAGTTACAACAGTGATAATGAGGACTCCGATGAATCCAAACCGCAAACTGTGAGTATTACAAAAAAATCTGAAATTAATGTAGTTAATGCTGACCAGTGTCAACAATTGTACTGAATATCTGTCATTGGAACTTAACAAAGACAATGTAATGTTACTATTCCATCTATTCTTGCTTTCGGGAATGAGCCGAAGCTCCATGTTGAAGGACATACATGTACATTTGTACTTTAATAGTCATTAAAAAGTTTAATCCTGCTGCAAATGTTTGCACCTGTCCTTAGTCAGGATTCTGATGTACAGTTGTTGTCGTTTGTTTATGTAATTTATACGTGTTTCTAGGGTTTTTTTTATAGATGAGACCGTTGGTTTTCCTGTTTAAAAAATTTTTCACTAGTAATTTTGGGGCCCTTTATAGCTTGTTGTTCGGTGTGAGCCAAGGCTCCGTGTTGAAGGCCGTTCATTGAACTATGGTGGTTTCCTTTTTTTTTTTTAATTGTTATTTGGGTGGAAAGTTGTCTCATTGGCACTCACACCACATCTTCCTATATCTATATATATAATATGTTAACTTTAAATATGTTGTGACTTTCAATTGTATGGACAGTTGTCTAGTTGTCTTATTTATATGTATATTACCATGCCTTTTGTTTTATAACTGTCAATGCTGATTAGAGATATTCTTTTTTTGATGACAGAAGAATGCGAATCCGGGTCCGTTCGCACCCATTCACTTTCGCACCCACTCATGTTCGCCCCCTTTCACTTTCGCACCCTTCATGTTCACGTCAAACTTGAATTGGTTTTGTGTTTAATGACTATAGCTTTGTAATCAAGTTTTGGCAAGTGTATTCTTACATTTGTTGTGGTTGTCTTAAAATAAAGTGATACAGCATTTTTTTTTGTGTTGAATAAATCTTAATCATGGTTTGCATAGTGTATTGTTAAAAATATAATCCTTTCTAAATAAAGTGGGATTCTGTCAACGTTTTTTTTTTTTGTGTTGAAAAACTCTTAATCATGTTTTGGTTAGTGTATTGCTATAACTTTATTTCATTGACTTGTTTAAAAATAAAGTGAGATTCTGACTTCGTTTTTTTTTTTTTGTGTGTTGAATAAATTTCATCCTCTTATAGTTATAATAGCGTGTTGCTATATTTTATTATACCCCCGCTTAAAAAAAAGGGGGGTATACTGTTTACTTCTGTCTGTCAGTCCGTCAGTCCGTCCGTCTCATGAATATTTTTCGTTGCATTTTTCTCAGGAACTACAATACAAGGATTTCTGAAATTTGGTTTCAAGGTTTATCTAAGTCAGCTACATGTATACCGTGTGATGCGTTTTCAGATTGATCACCCGACAACTTCCTGTTTACCGAACACTTGTATGATTTTACACATGATAGCCAAATTGAAAATTTTAGTCACATTTTTCTCAGGAACTACAATACAAGGATTTCTGAAATTTGGTTTCAGGATTTATATAAGTCAGCTATACCGTGTGATGCGTTTTCAGATTCATCACTCGACAACTTCCTGTTTACTGAACACTTGCATATTTTTACACTTAGTCTATTAATATTATCCACTTGCGGCGGGGGTATCATCAGTGAGCAGTAGCTCGCAGTTTCACTTGTTGTTCATGTTGTTTCAGATCAAAGGGACCAAGCTGTTATTAAAAACAATTATCTTTTATGTTTTTCATTTAAAATCTTTAATGTTTTACTTACACCAAAACAATTTATAACAACAATCATGATTTTCCAATTATTCAACTGAAATTTGAATTAAAGTTTGGCGCGAACTTGTGACAGTTCAAGTTTTTTTCATAGATGGTCCAAGTTGATGAGCTCCCAAAGTTACTTCAGAATAGGTACTTCTATTTTAGAAAATGTTAATTAATAAATATTTTTCATAAAACATGTTAAAAGCTATTCAACACAATATCTGGTTTCAGTGAATTCAGGATTAGGAACAGACCATCTATGGAGCACGTCCGACATTAAACAGGTCATGGAGATCCCTGAAGCTACACTTTTTATTGATAAGATCTTCATCGTTTGTAATGTTTTGATTTTCAGATCGTTTTTGCATTGGCCATTACTGAAGAGACAGCTTTGTTGAAATGTGCATCTGGTGTTGAAAATGTTATTACTGTAAAATCAGAAATTATTGCAAGCATTTTGTAGTTGGTTTTTGTCTTTTTAAAACAAAAAAATGTGATTTTTATTTTAGTGTTATTGAGAAAAATCCTGCTTCATTCATGTCCAAAATTCCAAAATGCGAGTTCAAATTACTATGATAACAACCCTGTCACACATGTCACATTTTTGCAATAATTTCTGAATTCAGTCCAAATTTTTCTAACAAAAGTATATCATGTATATTGAAATTAGTTTTATCTTATATGTCATATCAATAATTCAGTAAGTCCTCTCAAAATGACCCTTAAAATTGAATTGTAGGTAACAATGACAGATATGGAAATGATCAAAAGTGGTGATATTGAGATTTTGTACAGCCATCCTGAGGCTATGTTTACTCCAGTTTTGAGCAGAATACTACGCAGCAAAGTCTTTCAGCAAAAGGTGTGCTGCATTGCAGTTGATGAAGTTCACATGATTGAGGAGTGGTGAGTATATTAACGAAAAGACCAGAACAGAGGCACTTGTTATTAAAGAAAACTTAAGTTTGAATATCAGAAAAAACACAATAATATGCTTCTTTATTTTAGATAATTTTGTGTGATCTTTTTTACATGTGTACCAAGTTCTAAGTTGAAATGGTGATTTCTTTACATGTACATGTATATGTCCTCCAATTGCATAATAAGGGTTTTTTGGCGCTGTCTTTCTTCTTTTAGTAAGACACCAGGTTCGAGCCCTGGGGACCCGAAGCAATTACTATATTGGAATGGATATATATACTGTACATGATCACCATATATATATAAATTGTTGAAGACCCTACATCATCTGTCAAGATGAAGAACAAGAATCAAAGACCTGTTCGTTGATAATTTTTCTCTTTGTTCATGCGTTGTGTGATATTTTGTCCCATTACTCCATATATCCTTTATTTTCTATGTTGCAAATAGTCTTAAAAAAAGTAAAACACATGCAACTGAATGTCACATATTTATACAAGTAGGGGTTTTCCATTCTGTATTGGGCTATTCCAGAAATAAACCATCCCCCCCCTATGGAAGACATCAGTTGTGAAAAAAAAATCCATGGAAATATTTTTCACCATTGTCAAAATTTTCCGGAATTCCAGCATTTGAAATCATAATTGTACTTAAAAATACTGGATTTTTTTTCATGATGCTGTCAATATGTCTGGAAATTTGAGTGTAAAAGTCAGAAGCAATACCTATGGAAGACATCAGTTTTGAATTTTTTGTCTGGAAATTATCTGTTTCTGTCTAAATATACAAAAAAATCCTGGAATTTATTTAGTAATACATGTACATGTATATGCAGTCATAACCAAGAGAAGCATCTCTAAAACTTTAGCGCGAACATATTCCTGACTAAAAACTACTTTTTGTAGGTTTACCAGAGTATACATGACGTACACCATTATTTCAAGCACATACTCCACCCTTTTCATTTCATATTTTTACTTAAATTAAAAATGAATATCTGTCTTAAAAGCATATAATTTTTTTTTATAATTAATATAATAATCCTGTAGTATATTAAACAATTAAAAGTTACATTGGAATTTCCTATAAACGCATCAGAATTTCTTTTAAGGATTGTAATTAATGTAGTGTTTCTTTATTACATATTATCAGAGACATATAATTGTATAATATATGTCTCTGATATTATTAATGTGAAAATGTCAAAATAATGGGATTTAATAAAAGCACAAACAGCAAATTAATAGCTGGTAAGAATGCATGGGAAAATTGATTAAGAGATAATTGATTTGACCACACTATTGGAAACATTTACAAGCATCACAAGAGTAATATGACATCTAATTAGTTTCAGACACTTGTGATATAAACAGGCAAGTTGAAAACTTGACCTTCATCTAAATGTCCAGATTTTATCATGATAAATGTAATGAAGCTTGAAATAGTGACCATGGTGACCAGCTCATCCCTACCACTTAATAAAATTGAATTTCCTGTTTGAAATTGAAGTTATTCAACAACACTACCTGCTAAAGTTCACTAATGAATGCATTAAGCATCCATTAAATTTCTAGACCTTTAAGTCTTCCAAGACAAACACATGAAAATACTGGTGTTTAAGATATGACATGCTATAAAAAAAACACAGAAAAATTCCAATATCTTCATAAAAACTCAAACCACCCCTTTTGGAACTTTAAATCCTATATTAAAGGCAAAGTTATTCATAACCTAGAAACACAAACCAGAAAAAAAGACTTTTATTAACTGAAATTGGTAAAACAAATTATATCAAATTATAGTCAAATTACAAGACAGACAAGATAAAATAAAGAAAAAGAACCAAGTTGAAAATCGATGCAATGTATCAATCATTATATATTATCATCCTCAAGCAGAAAAACTTCAAAAGGTATGCAGGAAATACTGGCATCTTATTAAAAACCTATTCATACGTTTCAAAAGAAATAGAACATTGGTGAATTAGTGAAATGAGCTATAAAATGGTTTGTATGAACATCTCAGCTCCTACAAAATTTCTCACTGTGCAGAACTAATTAATGGCCATTGTCATGAAAACCACACATGTAAACAGATATTCTTATATGACAAAATTCTTACCATTAAACACTTAATTCAATATTTATTGTAATAGTAAGAAAATCAGAAATTCAAAATTCAAATTAACAAATTTTATTAAGATTATGAGAAAAAAATTAAAACAGTAATAAAATAAAAATGAAAAAGTCTCCCTTTTAATAATTAAAATATTTCCTGAAAAAAAACATTGCTACACAGTACAGTATCAAAGAAAGGCCATAGAAATGATTTGCACTAAAAATTATAGGTGGATAAATTTCTATAAAATTATCCCTAAATACAGAAAATAATCATGCGAGTGCCTGGGACACATTTACTTGTTTTACTGAATGGAAAAATAATCACCGTTCTACGCATTGTGCTGTAAATTGGTCAGAAGAAGTTATTAAGGTTCATTCTTTCATTCGCTGCAGAAACTATAAATCTTTAGATCAAAAGTTGCAAATAATACATGTACTAGTTTTCTGTTAACTTACAGGATCACCAGCTGATTACAAATGATTTAGATGAAATATTGCTCATATATACTTCGATTTTTGTACTATTGAATATCAATCATGTCCACTATTAAATAATGTGATCTGTTGAATTAAAATGTTGCTTTTTAGCTTAGTGGTAGCTCTTTAAGCTGGGGTCACACATTCACGATTTTTCTGCCGTCCTTGACAGGACCATTCCCGATTAAAAGTTATTAAAAGTCTGATCAATGGACTGAGTTTTCCCGAATGTTTATACGGGACGCACCTAACTGTCGGGGTGCTTTGCCGAACTATCTGGACCCTTCCTGACCAGTAGGAATCTGTTACGAACTAAAACTACTGCGTTCAGACAATAATAGGACATTCCACTCAGACCAGATAATTAAGGATACTAATCCGACTTTTTCACTTTTCGTGTCGTATCGCTGTCTGATTTCAAACGGGACTAATAATCGGCAATGTGTGAACCCCGCATTAAGGTGGCGACCTCCCCTTAAATACCAATCTGCAATATGACCCTGTTTATCTCTTGAATATAAATTATTATATCTTTACAATAAAAATAAAATCAAAATTTGCTCCCTTTTCTTTCTCTTGATTTAAGAAGTTTTTGTCTAATTTTTTTAAGTTTTGTAAAATTTCATGAAAGTTTGACAATGTTATTCAAAATCTTTCACTTTGATATCTAAAGATTGACTGCTAAATGATTATTGATAAGTATACTATGGAAGAATAAGAATGGACAAAAGAAATCTAATTTTACTCTACATGTCAGGTATTTATATATATAGAGTAAGAAGAATCTTCTTTTAAAGTTCCCTGATATTGCTTAAAGGTTTGAGGGAGTAATTGCTATTTTGTTAACTTCAACCCTAGGCTGTATCTAAATGTTTATTGAACAAAAATAAGGGCGTTTAAGTGCCCAAGTGTTCTAAGTATTCTAACACTATATCATTGGCTCATTGCATAGGCGGATCCAGATAAAGGGACCCCCCTTTTGTGAGAAAAATTAGGTTGATTATAAAAGAAATCACTGAAGATTGACTGGAGCAGCCCAATCCCTTAGGTCAGTTAAGTCAGTCAGTGTCCCCCCCCCCCCCCTTTTACCATAAGTTCTGGATCCGCCACCGCATTGGCCTGTCAACTATGACATGTGTGTGAGGCTTTAATACTACACAAGGCAGTTCCCTAAACTTCAATCATAATTGACTAGGATTTAGACTTAGCTTTCCAACGTAAGGTCATGGTTTCTTTCAATTTTAGCATCACATATAGGACATATAGTGACAGCTGTGGGTGAAACAAACAATTTTTTTTTCTCAGGGTCAAAAACAAATTATTTCTTTCGAAACTGGAAACACTTTTTTTTCCAAAAAAAAACCTGAAAATCAAATGGTTGCTGCCTTAAGAATGTCAGTTATCTTTTTGTGAAATAATTTTTTTTTTTCAACTTTTTAAATTTTCAAAACTCTCTTCTTTTTAAAAAACATCAGTCATTTCTTATTCGTATCCATTTTCCTTATATTTAGCTATATGCTTTTTATGTGAAAATAAACCATGCCTTGTATAAAGACTATTAATTAAAAAAAAGGGGGGGATCTTCTGAATGTAAAATCAAAAGTCAGTAGACAGTTTTCCACTGATTCTGATAGCAATCTATTTATATTTATTTGTATCACTATTTTGCAATGCATACATAGTCCACAGCTGGTCATTTCTGGTCAGTCTTCTACAATATTGGTGTAATTACACAATTTCCTGCTGTGAAGACAAACAAGTGTGTTTGAATAAATGATGTATCAATTATCTGTTAATTGGTAAATGTTATGGCTATTTAGCTGAAGTGACCTAAAATCTGGCATTTGTTAATAATATTATAGGACAAACCCTAAATTTCAGAAAATTTAAGATATCAAATTAAATTGCACAATTTATTGGTGTTAATTAATCCTTATATATGAAAAAGGTGAAAAATACAGATTTTAATATATATAACTTGGTTGAAATAATCAGCTTCTTGATTACATCACAAGTGTCTGAAGCTACATTTAATCATATATCAAGATATATATTTTTGATGTTTTAACAAAGGTCAGTCATTAAGGTATCAAACCATGGAAATATTATATTCAACATATAATACTTCCATGATCAAACCAAATTTTCTCTGTTTTTATCTTTCCATGGGATATAATTTTCCACTAGTAGTCATAGATGCTATTAATCCAATTATTGTGACTTTTGCACCCAATAAACATTCAATAGTTTGTATATACATTGTATTTGAAACAGTTCAAGCTAAAAATTATATACATGTAAGTTGCACTTCTTATATAATTTTTAGCTTGAATGGTTTCAAATACAAATGTTGCACTTCTGTAAATTATTAAAAACAATGCAATTTCGCATAGGTACATGTATTACGGGTACATTTACAGCTCAAACTGTGCGCTCTTTTACTATGAAGTTTCCTAAATATTTAATTATATACTAAAATGGAAAGTTGTTGAGATGTACTACTATTTTATTCAAAGGTCAAAACAAAGGGCTGTGCAGCATATACTTTTAACATTTATGTACATGCAAGAACTAAGATTTTAAACTAATTTATACTTCATTCCGTAGTATCCCTACCCCACCCTGACCCATCATATCTTAGAACCAGTACATACACAATACAAAATATCTATGAATAATATATCCCCCCCAAAAGAGACAGTCTGTGAAAAAGCTGTATTTACAAAGTGCAACCTATAAAATGAATAAAACAATATTTCTAATGCTCCTACTCTCTAAATTTAAACTAGACTATCACTGTATCAAAGTTTTGTCTCCTCCCCCATTATTTTGAAGTCTTTTAAGAGATATACATACAAAGAACTCTCGTGTTTTATATGTCTGGAAATAATGATTTGCAAAGAAATCTGTTCTGGAAATTCTTAACGACTACCAGTAAACATTGTGTGGAAATTACTCTACCCTTTGGAAAATTCATGGAATTTCTTGTGCACCAATAGACAAGAAGTTTGGAAATTTTTTGTGGAGGTTGGAAATTTGTCTGGAATTTTAGAAAAAATCTAGGAAAAAAAGTCTGGAATTCCAATGTCTTCCATAGGGGGGGGGGGGGGGATGGATTATTTCTGGAATAGCCCATTACATTATAATATACACTGATTTGGATGATAAGTGAACTTCATTTATTATTTATTTACATGATTTGCAAATATATTATACAAATAAAACATGTATACAAATGATGATATATCATGTCTCTTTTTAATTTTACAATAATGTTATACAATGGTACATTTCTTATATATATAAATATATGTAAGCTCAGGAAAATAAAGATTAATTCAAAAGATTATAAATGATTACCAATGCCTTATTTTAAAAAGATTGAGAGAAAAAACTTCAAAATTATTTGTTGTTTGCTAGAAATTTTGAGAATATCTAGTTTTAGTAAAGTTCATAATTTTTTTGATTTTCACCTTAAAATCTATTTAATGAGTTTCTGATCTAAAGACATCTACATGTTTTTATCATTTCCTTCCAGTTATTCAAGATAAAAACAATTTTATTGATAGAACCCAACATATGTATAGTCAATGACAGTGATAAACAACAATGCAAATACTTCAAACATTGGCATACAAATAATTTACAAATTTTAGACATGTCTTTTTTCCAATCATACTAATTTTCATGTCTACAAAATCATAACACCTCATGACGATCATGCAGTGAACTGCTCTTGTTAATGGGTCTGAAATTACGATTTTAAACTTAAATTTAATATTTAGGTGATGTTATTTCATGTATTTGGAGGCTTTGTTATGTTATTTTCTGAAAACAAATTTCATACCCTTTACTGATTTCTTTTCTGCTGTCAAATTTCATATTATTAAAATTGCAGGGGAGAAGATTTCAGACCAAAGTTTAAGCAGATTGGAGAATTAACAGCTCTTTTTCCAAATGCTGCTCACCTAGCTGTAACAGCAACGGTCACACCAAGTTGTATACAATCCCTTTCTAAAATACTTCAGTATATCAACCCAACTATTATTAAAGTAAACCCAGACCGACCAAATTTGTTCCTTGAAATAAAAACAAGATTGTCAAACCTTCAGAAGTTTAGCAAATATGATGATATTGTTGTTCCTCTAGCACAAGAGCTTAAAACTAAGCGGGAAAAATTCCCATTAACAATAGTGTACGTAGAAAGTTTAGAAGCATTGGGGTATTTCTACCAATTCATAAATTATGAGTTAAAAGAGGAGCAGTACATAGGTGAGGCAATTCCTGAAAATAGAATTTTTGGCCAGTTTCACAAGGATTATACATCACAAATGAAACAACATATACTGTTTGAACTACGGAAAGAGGAACCAAAACTAAGGTTGGTTTTGGCAACTGTGGCATTGGGGATGGGTCTAGATGCACCCGCAATTACTAGAATTATACATTGTAGGCCCCCAACTACATTGGAGAAATATTTCCAGGAGGTTGGCAGAGCAGGAAGAAAGGGTAAGAAAGCTGAGGCGTTAATGTACTATAATAACAATGATTTAGCGAAAAATCGTAATGGTTTATCGGACGCTATGGTGCAATACTGCAAGACAAAAGATAAATGTCTGAGACTTCAGCTGCTACAATACTTTGGCTTTAATGAAACCAAATTTAATGGACCAATGTATGAATGTTGCAGTTACTGCAGGCAGTTACAATAAACAAAAGTGACAAAGATTAAAATACAGAACCCATTGGAAATGTTCTCTTATAAATAACAGTACATATATTATTCTATTTTGAATGTTTTCACTATAGCCCATAACAAGGTTTTGTAAGGTAGACAAATGTGGCCTAATTTTGATTAAAATTACCATTTCATGATATCACATGAGTAGATCGATTATATTTTGACTTTTAATTTGCTTTACAGTTACCCAAGATTTAAATAGCGAAAATTTTATTGAAAAATGCAATATATTTTTTATAAGACAACTCACTGTTTTACATTTTGTTGACGTGCAGCATTAAATTCAAAATAACAACTTGTTGAATGTTTTAAATAGCCTAATTTTTTATTATGAAAAAAAACCCAAGAGGTAAGTCTGCTTTGACATTTAGACATATATTTCAAAACACTCATTAGCCTTGTTTAAGCAATACAGTTTAAGCTTAAAAATTCAACCTAACTATTGACTTTATACAGAAATTTGTTTTTTTTTAAAGGAGTTTTTTTACTTATACTATAGTACACTTTTTCATAGCAAAATCATTTCTCAAAATGCTGCAAAAAATATTCAATTACTCTTATAGTATTGTGAAAAATTCCCCTTGTTGAGTGAACCATGGCATGACTTACATTGAATTCCATCATCATTCAATTTTCTACTTCATATTAATTTATTTACACATCAATAACAGATTTTTTCATTTTTCTTTTTTGATTTTTATAAACCATATGTATGACCAGTAAATTATTTAAATGCAAGTACATGTATATGTTTTAATTAATCTTCCATGTCACTTCCCTCATCGTCATCATTATCATCATGATTGTTATCATCATCTGCCTCACATGGCAAATCCCTTTGCAGTCTGAATATGGTTGATTTCATATTCCTTAAAAACACGTCAGTATCAAAGTTGAAAGGTGATTGACCTATACCAGTGAATAATGTTAGTGATCTGTTTTCATGAAAATTCCAAAGATCAAGATCTTTTAGCTTCTTAACTAGAGTATGAATGTCTTCCTCCGATGATCTCTTTTTATGTTTTGTTTTGAAGTCGTTCAATTTCAACATTTTGTCAAAGTTTGTTGTTAAATCGTTTATAACTGGTGCTGCTTTTGACATTGCAATAATAGATTTTTCTGTCTTGTTTGCTCCAAGACCTTTGATCAAATCTTTGACTAACTTCACCTCATTTTCCTTGTGCATGTCTGCAGCCTTATTTTTCCCAATACCACCATGAACGTTAACAAAAGATGAAGCCCTAACTTCTGCAGCAACATGAGGTGGCAAAGTGAACTCAGTCTTTAGAATGAAGTCAATACATTCGGTATAATACTTAGAAAGAACTGAGTGTGAGAAAAAAATGGAATCATTGTCTTAATGATTACATTTGTTCTAACCATATCTCCTTCATGAATAGCATCTTCCATTTGTAAAATAATAAAATACCATTGAAGAAAATTGTGAACATAATTAAACAGGTCATCTTGTCCCTTTTTCACTTCCTGAATAAAAATTGTAATACCATTCACATTTATGCTGCAGCCTTCTTGTAGTCTAGGAACAGGAACTTGTATGATAGTCTGTCTACCATTAATAGAGAGTGGTACTACTGCTGTGTTATTGTCTAATGATGCAGAACATTGGTATGCCTGGTTGGCTATCAGTAGTTTTAGATCCACTTTTTTGGGTGCCTGAAATTAGTACATGTACATGCATAGAAAATATGAATAAAAAAATCTGTGGTATGAATGAACATTTGTTTCATAAACTAAAATAAACTGACTGCAATATATATAAGACTGTACTGTGATATATAATTGCTTATATTTACTACATTAGACCTTTTGGCTTTCATGTCCCATCTTATTTGTATATATTACTTCACTTTTGACATGACAAAGCCATCAATAAATGGTGATACAGTTTTTCTAAATTATTTTATGAAACTTGTGATTCCAGAATTATTTTGCCTTTTGACCAATAGAAAGTAAAGTTATCCTCCCGATGTCACTGATATGTAAATTCATTAATAAAAAATGTTCAAGACAACTATGATGACGACATACCAAACTATGATATAAAAAACAAACTTAAATAGTCATAGTTAACTTCAACTATTAGAATGTGAAATAAAAGAAAAATATCGGTATTTTACAATAATGAAATCATTTTTTTGATGCATGCAATGTAATTACCACAAAAATAATGGTTTAACTGAGAAGTGTTTGTAGAATTCTATTCATAAATACCTGAGTTTCATAAGGTATGTAAATATCTGCTATCACTTCCTCCATAATGGCATCAAAAATCTTCTGTTTTGAAGGAGCATGTAACTGTTTAATATTTTCAGGTAACAGTTTGTGGGTTGGTGTGTCGTCCAAGTCTTTCATATCAAATTTTTTCATCACATAATCAAGAAAGTAAGAATGCCCTACAGTAAGGACAAAGTCTTCATGGGCCTAAAAAACAAACCAAAATAAGGGAGCTACCATTTGATTTTTATGGGGGGGGGCTAGGATGAAAAATTTTGTCCTGCTTTTTTTTTTAGTTGTAATCTCTGTCCTGCCTTTTTATTTTTTACTCTATTCGGTCCTGCCTTTTTTTTACTAGTTTATCCTGACTTTTTTTACACAAATTGTCATCCTGCCTTTTTTTTTACCAAGTTGCTCATCCTGCCTTTTTTTTCACTCAAAACTCCTGTCCTGCCTATGTTTTTCAAATTTCATCCTAGCCCCCCCCCCCCCCCCCTAAAAATCAAATGGTAGCTCCCTAAATAATAACACAGTATTTTATGTAAAAAAATACTTTGAACCAGGTTATTTTTTATAAACAAAAATGTTGAATATTATTTGACAAATTTATACATGTAATTTTGTTATCAAGAGGAAATAAAACAATGAACCTTAAAATTGTGTTGATTGCAATGATGCTGTAAAATAAAAGAGTTTTACTAATAACATAAATGAATGCATGTTTGTGCCTGTCCAAAGTCAGGAGCCTGTAATTTAGTGGTTGTTGTTTGTTTATCTGTTACATATTTGTTTTTCATTAATTTTTTGTACATAATTTTTTTCGTTTCAATTGTTTTACATTGTCATTTCGGGGCCTTTTATAGCTGACTATGTGGTATTGGCTTTGTTCATTGTTGAAGGCTATACAATGACCTATAGTTGTTGATTTCTGTGTCATGTTGGTCTCTTGTGGAGAAAATTCTCATTGGCAAGCATACCACACCTTCTTTTATATATCACCAAACAAACAAAAATTGTTCTCTTTAGAATTTAGCTATCAAACTTTTTTTATGTTCACCAATTTTTCTCATATTTCATTGATAAAATTAATGGATTAAGACAAAATTACTCGTAGATAAATTTAGCTTTCGTTTTAAGATCCATTTTTAAAAGTACCTGAACAGTATGCTCACATACCTTAAATCTACTTTTCACCTTTCCATTGACATTTGACCTCTGAATCAAAATCTTCAGGTTTGCTAAAGTCCCCTGGTCTCTGCTGTTACCTAATTTCAGAAATCTTTTGGTCAGTTTCTTAAAAAGAAATAAAATAAAAGGATAAGCATAATGTACATATGAAACTAAAAAAGATGTTGTATGATATTACCAATGAGACAACTCTCCCACAGCATGAACAGAAACCAAATGAAAGTTACAAAAAAGGCACTGAAAGTTTACATGTACCATTCTACAAATTAAACTTTAGAATGGACCTTGTTTCCCTAGTTCTTTTAACTGGTACTCATATACAACCGTCTTTTTTTTACATTGTTGAAGGGTATGAATGATTCTTTTAAGATGAAGTACAGAAATAAACATGATAAAAACTAGTATGTTCATTGATAATTTGTATTTTTTTATGTATTGTGTGCCATTGTGTCCCATCTACATTTACTCTCTCTCCCATTCTCCTATTTGTTACATCACAAATAAAACAATTTAAAATTTCCTAAAAGTCTTTTAGGTGATATACAGCAAAACATCAGGACTAATTATTCATTAGTTAATGCTTAACACTTTATTTTCTAAGTATACATACATTTCTTTAATGTTTCAATGATTGTATTGATTACATTTTCAAGGCAGTAGCTATTTATTCTGAGAAATATCAATTTTTATGAAGATAAAGCTTACAGTTAAATGTTTTATAGTTTCATAGTGTATCATTGCATGTTTTAGTTATATAAATGATAAATTGTCCATGTTAAGCATTTTTCATTTATAGAATTTGTTTTCTACTATTTACATGTAAGTCTCTTTTGACAGAATGGTTTATACATTAAAATACCTCTAGAAAGTCTTGAAGAGTGTGGAACAGCTCAATTACCATTGGGTATAACTGATCAAATCTTTCTTGCTTAGTGTGTGCTCCAGCTCTTAATGTCTTTGTCCCTTGTAATCTGACCCTGGTAAGCTGACCTCCTCCAACCGGAATCTGCAGTGTGTCTAGTTCTGCAGCTGAAATGCGATTTTATACTAGAATGCAATCACATGTGAAGATAAGCTCTTCAGAATTCATTCACAATTGATAAAACTATAAAATTCCTACATGATTAAACGACATGCACTTTGTAAACAAATGACCAAGAAAAGAAAGTCTGGTGAAGAAAAGCAGAATATTTTAAAATGGTCGATCATGGCAAAGCTATCTAATTAAATGAAGTAGATATACAAGACATATATTCAATTTAGTAGGATTATATATAAAGACATGCATATTAGTCCATCACCAAGATTATATTAATTCATATATATACAATTGTTGTGCTATTCTACTGGTACAATAACTCTTACCTATAGTACCGGTATAAAGATACTGAAACATCAATATTAAAAAAAAAAGATTGGGTTTTAGATGTATCTTATTTACACAACCAAATATTTTGATCATTGTAAACAGAAGATTTTTTTATATCTCTCTCTCTCTTTCTTGGTTTTTGATGGGCATTTTTTTTCCTTTCTGCAGAAGGTGCAAAAATACTTTCCAAACAGCACAGGTTAGCTTATCTTGTCTCTGTTTGTATACCTTGCCGACTCCGAATAAAGGAAAAAAAATGCCCATCAAAAACCAAGAAAGATTTTATCTTTCTTAAACACAAAATGCATTTAACTTTTATATATCTAGTGGATGCTAGGCATTAAAACTTTCCAAACAGCACAGGTTAGCTTATCTTGTCTCTGTTTGTATACCTTGCCGACTCCGAATAAAGTTTATTCATTCATTTATTATTATTATATACATGTATATACCTGTCTAAATTTTGGCACAGTAAAGCCTCAATCAGGTTGTTATCTTGGTCACTGATTTGTCTGATGTCACATGAAGGTGAATCTTTTGTATATGAATGGTCATGGTCGTGGCCATTGTCAAAATCAATCCGACGTCTAGAAACACCTGATCTTTCCTTTACATTTAGACTAGTATGGGTATTCAACTTCTCGAATGATCGGACCAGAGATGAAATAACTGGTTCTCTTTTGGGTGTTAATCTGAATCTCAATTCTGATGCTGGTGTTGAGGCAAATCTCTTCTTACTGTTCTTAGCAGTTGGAGTCTTTATCAGTTGATCATTTGTAATTGGTTCATTATTGACATTAAGGTTCATCATAACAAACGGACAAATATGGCTGTATTTACATGCCAAAAGTTACTCTGAGTACAGACTTACCTGTAAAGTTGGAAAAGTTTTAATGCCTAGCATCCACTAGATACAATAAAGTTAAATGCATTTTGTGTTTCAGAAAGATAAAATCTCTTTTGGATTTTGATGAGCATTTTTTTTCCTTCATGCAAAAGGTGTGAAAATTTACTAAGTTGTGGTACAACTATGAGATGCTCCCTCAGGTAAAAAACCGGTTTGTATTGTTTTCATTGTCCTTAATTGACATGGACACCAGGTATCTACACAACTGTAGGTGAGTTAAAGAGTTTATTTGAGTCAGTGAGTGGACAGTATCAAAGTAATTCAGGTGTTTGTTTATTTTTGCACCTTCTGCAGAAAGGAAAAAAAATGCCCATCAAAAACCAAGAAAGATTTTATCTTTCTTAAACACAAAATGCATTTAACTTTTATATATCTAGTGGATGCTAGGCATTAAAACTTTCCAAACAGCACAGGTAAGTCTGTACACAGAGTAGTTTTTGAAGTGAAAATACGGCCATATTTGTCCATTTGTTATGATGAACCTTAACAGAATTTAAAATTGCATGAGATAATTTCTCTTTGATATTTTTAAAAGTTTTAACAATATTTACACAGTGGTCACATATTACAGTATTGCTGATAAGTCTAAAGTCGATAGTAGCTTCAAATAATAGTTGTAGGTTTGATTTAATATTGTCAAGTTCACTTTTTTTACTAAAAAGGCCGAAATATTTACTCTTTCTTAATCCACAACACAGGCATGGATGTCGATCGCCCATTTTCATGTCATGTGATATAAAATAATGTCACGTGATTTACAAAATAGTGCGATTTATCCGCCTAGTGCATACGAGGTTATTTCTTCGTGCAACCAGAAAGGCCGAGTAGTTCCGATTGTACTGCATAGCGAGAATGGCCGAGTAGTTACGATTGCTTCGGAACAAGCACTGGATTCCTGTCTGAATTATTTATACACTGTTTGCCTACATTTAGTCGTCCTCCTACGAAACGAATACCATTTTCATCAAGCAAAGGCGACAGAGAAATAATTGAGCTTTCAGAAGAGACATTTCGCCCCTTCTTGAGCGAATTGATTTCTTTCGAAAAGTATTCGAGTGGTGCTTCCTTCAATATGAATTTCTCCGCATTACGTAAATCATCCCTACTTAGTGCCATCCATAGCATAAACCATTTGGTTTACTGAATGATTTGACAATATGTCGGAGTCTGGCGACCGTTCTAACTAATCGGGACCAACTAGAAAATCACTCAAAGATTTTCACAAATTCTGTATCAGTTGTCAGTTTTTTTTAATTTAGATTCACTTCCTTTCATAAGAAATGAAGGTTCTAAGAGCCATTCACTAGTGCTTATATCTCTAGCAGAATATATTTGGTGACTATATCAGCCGGCTAATTTTCAGACGGTACGTATGACCATGGACTTGGACTGGTTGACTGACGGATCATATCTATACGATTTCCAAGGTAAACATAAAAACGTCTCTGTTGATTATTGATATAGCCCAAAATGACTATCTTACTATCAGTGTACATGAATGTAGAATAATTTCCAAAGTTAAGTGTCTTTTTACTGAGTCTTTAAGATTTACTGCTAAGACAGCAGCACATAGTTTTAATCTGGGAATGGTATGCCCATGAAAAGGACCAACCTTTGACTTTCCCTGAACAAAGCCTAGCTGAGACAATCCGTTGACATCCTAAAGTTTCAAATATGCAACAGCTCCAATAGCATCTGTTGATGCGTCTGAGAAAATATGCAGTTCACGATAAACGATCTGTGATGACTCAAATGAAGTGAAACATCTCGGCATGGTTACGTTGTTCAAACGTTCAAATGAATTCTTTCATGTACTCCACTTAGATAAATAGGTTTCTGGCAATGGATCGTCCCAGTCAGTGTGTAAGGCCATAATATCACGCATAACAATTTCTCCGGCTACAGTTAAAGTTGCAACAAAACCCATTGGATCATATATACACCATTTATTGTTGCCAACACTCCACGTTTTGTGGATGGTTTTGAAGTAAAGTAAAGCAGTCCGACTGAACCCCAAGGCTCCTCTGAAGTGGAGCTTCATTCAGATCAAAATTTAAATTCTTTAAGTCATTTGCAAGATCCTCCTGTGAAAAGGATTTAATAACTTCCAAATTATTAGAAGAAATTTTGTGCAAACGAATGTTACCTTCTTCCTTTAGATTTTTCCTTGTTCGAGAAATTAAATCAACTGCTTCAACATTAGTATCAAAGGAACATAAAGCATCATCCAAATAAAAGTTGCATTCTACAAAGTCACGCACATCTTGTTCAGCCGTTTTAACACAGTTTCTGAGGCTAAATGTGGCGACAGTCGGCGAAGGCTTGTTCCCAAAGACATGTCTAGTCATTCGATATTCTATCATTTCATTCTTTGTGCCAATAGAATCTAAAGTAGTTTCGTTGTTCCGGTGGAACTGAAAACCTATAAAACATCTGTTCAATATCGGCTGTGATACCAACTGGACATTGTCGGAATCTTAGTAGAATTCCAAGAAGGGTATTCACTAGATCTGGTCCGCAAAGTAGAACATCATTGAGACTTATATCATTATATTTGGCTGAAGAGTCAAAAACGCACCTTATGTTCCCGGGTTTCTTTGAATGATAAATAGCGAAAAGTGGTAAGTACCAACACTCATCCTTTTCCGTGATTTGAGGAGCAACTTCAACATGACCATTTGTAAGTAATCTACCCATCAATTCTTAAACATGGGAATGTTTTCAGGATGCTTTTCAAGATTTCAGTCCAATGACTTTGCTCGTCGGAGAGCCTGCACTCTATTGTTGGGAAGTCTTATTCGGTCCCGCCTAAAAGGTAGTGGAGCTCTGCAACAACCTTTCTCATCTTTGTAACTTTTATGTTCCATACAGTGCAAGATTTTTTTTTGTCTTCAATTGAGAGTCCAGGAATATGATCATCAGGAGTTGTTTGAAATATATGACCATCTTGTTGGTGTTAAAATTATAATTGCATGGTTCTAATGTAGTTGTGCGGCCATTTTTCAATGTGAAAGTTTTCAGTACTAATATAGAATCCTGTTGTACATGTGAAGCGGACAAACAACTCTCACCAATAATTACCTTCCTAAGAATAGTGTATGTGCAAATAGGCAATGTGCAGTACCTAATCGTTGGCCAAGAACATGATGAGCTTTTAATAAGTCTCTACCTATGAGCAACATTATATCTGCATTATCATTAATGTCAAAAATGAAATCAGCAATGTCTCTCAAATGATCGTACACATAAGATATATCCGGTGACGGAATTTAGGTACGTATATCAGGAAAGAGGGACAAAAGATACCAAAGGAACAGTCAAACACATAAATCAAAAATAAACTGACATCGCCATGGCTTAAAATGAAGAAGACAAACAGACAAATAATAGTACACATGAAACAACATAGAAAACTAAAGAATAAGCAACACGAACCCCACCAAAAACTACCATAAGGGTTGAGCTCCGGTGCTCCCGTCGTGTTGCTTATGTGATAACAAATCCGGTAAAATACAAAATACAGCAATTTTGTATATCAGATAAAGGTTCTTTTTTCCAGTCTGTATCACCTACCCTGTATAACATACCCCTTATCGCATAGCTAAGGTAGCAATACACAGTTAGAAGTTAAGTTTTGCATCATGGCCATGGTAAATTTTTTAAATATGAAAGTTTTTGTACAATACAATTGACTTATAGATATTTGAAGAATAGTATAGACTTCTTAGTGGGTTTAAATAAACATTTAGATTGCTTTAGCATGTTTTATAGGCCATTTATCTGTTTGACAGTCCGTATTTTCCTATCCATACCGCACACAGGTCCATAAATTATTGGAGTGTTTATCAACAAAGATGTTATACGCTCGATCTTTCCAATACAATTTGATGGAAAAACGAGCAGAAAGGCATATGATTTTTTATTGGACCACTTGATAGATATAAACCTATGGTTTCAGGAAAGGTATCACTGTAATTGATTGAAATTTCCTTTGGACCAAATTTTGGAGACTGTTGTGACATGTTCAACCCCTTTTTTGCTAAATTTTGTATCAAAGAAATGCAGATAGTTGCCATGGTTACACCCAAACGGGAATATATTTCACCATTATGACCATAAGAAATCAAATCTATGGAAGATTTTGTTTCTATAAATATATAAATGCATAACACAAATATAAAGCCTCATTTGTTAGAAAGGAAGGGAAAGAGGGTGTCTAAAAATTATGAGTGTCAATTGTAAGTTTTTTTCCTAACTGTGTATTGCTACCTAAATCTGTATTGCATACCCAATATCGCATAGCAAAACCGGTATCGCATACCTGACGTGACGTCATAATTTGCATGACGTCACCGTTTACCCTATGACGTCCAGTTTCTGTATTTCCTTGCATAAAAAAATGTCCTATCATTTCAACTAAAATCAATATTTTTCTAAAAATTATTAACTACTAAGTTTACGAGTGATATTTATATATATAAAAAGAACATGATAAGATGTAGTAATATCTAAAGTTTTATTGTTTATTTTGTCATAATTTTCGTGAACCATGTTTTCATTACCTGATAGATTAATCACAAAAGCCACTGGACGTTGTCGGAATCTTAGTAGTATTCCAAGAAGGCTTTTCACTAGATCTGGTCCGCTAAGTAGAACATCATTGAGACTTATATCATTGAATTTGGGTGAAGAGTCAAAAACGCACCTTATGTTCCCGGGTTTCTTTGAATGATAAATAGCGAAAAGTGGTAAGTACCAACACTCATCCTTTTCCGTGATTTGAGGAGCAACTTCAACATGACCATTTGTAAGTAATTTACCCATAAATTCATTAACCTGGGAATGTTTTCAGGATGCTTTTGAAGATTATAGTCCAATGACTTTGCTCGTCGGAGAGCCTGCACTCTATTGTTGGAAAGTCTTATTCGGTCCCGCCTAAAAGGTAGTGGAGCTGTACAACAACCTTTCCCATCTTTGTAACTTTCATGTTCCATAAGTGCAAGATTTTTTTTGGCGTCAATTGAGAGTCCAGGAATATTATCATCAGGAGTTGTCTGAAGTATATGACCATCTTTGGTGTTAAAGTTATAATTACATGGTTATAATGTAGTTGTACGACCATCCTTCAATGTGAAAGTTTTCCGTACTGATACGGAATCCTGTTGTACATGTGAAGCGGACAAACAACTCTCACCAATAATTACCCATCCTAAGTAGAGTTTTTGTGCAATGTGCTGTACCTAATCGTTGGTCAAGAACATGATGAGCTTTCAATAAGTCTCTACCTATGAGCAACATTATATATGCATTATCATTAATGTCAGGCATGAAATCAGCAATGTCTCTCAAATGATCGTACGCATAAGCTTTAACCGATGACGGAATTTCGGTACGTATATCAGGAAAGAGGGACGAAAGATACTAAAGGAACAGTCAAACTCATAAATCGAAAATAAACTGACAACGCCATGGCTTAAAATGAAAAGGACAAACAGACAAACAATAGTACACATGGTACAAGATAGAAAACTAAGAATACGCAACAGGAATCCCACCAAAAACTACCCTAAAGGGTAAGCTCAGATGCTCCGGAAGTGTAAACAGATCCTGCTCCACATGTGGCACCTGCCGTGTTGCTTATATGATAACAAATCCGATAAAATACAAAATGTAGCAATTTTGTATATCTGATAAAGGTTCTTTTTTTAGTCTGTATCATCTACCCTGTATCGCATACCCCGTATCGCATAGCTAAATCTGTATTGCATACCCCGTATCGCATAGCTAAATCTGTATCGCATACTCCGTATCGCATAGCAAAACCCGTATCGCATACCTGGCGTACCGTTTATCCTATGACGTCCAGTTTCTGTATTTCCTTTCATAAAAAAATGTCCTATCATTTCTTTTTTCCAGTCTATATCACCTACCCTGTATCGCATACTCCATATCGCATAGCTAAATCTGTATCGAATACCACATATCGCATAGCAAAACCCGTATGGTATATCTGACGTGACGTCATAATTTGAATGACGTCATCGTTTACCCTATGACGTCCAGTTTCTGTATTTCCTTGCATAAAAGAATGTCCTATCATTTCAACTAAAATCGATATTTTTCCAAAAAATATTACCCAGTAACTTTACGAGTGATTTTTATATATATAAAACTAACACAATAAGATGTAGTAATATCTAATATTTTATTGTTTATTTTGTCATAATTGTCGTGAAGTTTGTTTTCATTACCAGATAGATTAAACACAAAAGCAAATTTTTACAATTTCAATTTGGTTAGAATAAATAGCAAACTTTTCAAAAAAAAATTTCGTGTTGCTTTTCTCGTCAAAAAATTATTTTTAACATTTCTACATCTTATGATATATTTTTGATAAATATTAATTTAAGTTGAAATAATAGGACAGTATCGTTATTGGATGCGTTTTAATACATGGTCTTTAACGTATATTGAGCATGTAATAAGATTATAGGGGACATAACGATGTAGGTATTAAGCAAATAAGGAAGTCTATAAAAAAGACAGCTTGAAAAATACAAGAAAATCATAATGTTCTTTTCTAGCTTATAATTTCGGACGATTAAAAAAACAATGGATATCTCACGAATCTGATTCTATTACAATATATGATAAACAGAATAATACATGGCAAAATCCATATCGCATGCTGTATCACCACTCGACCAATATCTTTTCTTTATGACACGAGTATTGTAGACTATTCACATTTGATTTAGTTCTAAGGATTTTTGTTCTTGGTTTCCCTAAATATTGAATATATATATTCCACCTTCACGGTTTGAGAGGAAAAAGGCGGAAAGGTTTCAACAGACGGAAAAATTGATGATGAAGGATTAAAATAAATTCATAAAACACATTTAAAGCTAACAAGTTGTTATTGTTGTGTTTTTTTTGTTTTTGTTTGTTTTTATAGACAAATGAAAGTATGGAAGTAGGTTTTTAAAAACTAAGTATTGAAGACTGAATCACTTTCATATGCCGCTAGTCTAATTATCCCATATGAACATAGTTGGTATGATAAACTTGTTACACGATGTGTTAGAGACCTATTACGATATATATGGGGTCAGTAAATTCCATAGTCTTTAAATCATTTCTATCATTGGATAGAGGTATAGTAGAGGGTTGAGATCTCAAAAAAACATGTTTCATCCCGACACATTTTTGCGCCTGTTCCAAGTCAGGAGTCTTTGACGTTAATCTTGTATGATTTTTATTTTTAGTTTCTCTCATATATTTATGAGTTTAGTTTCACATCCATTATAACTGAATCATTACATATTTTTGTTTTTTAACCTGATAGATGTCAAACTATTGTAAAACCGTAAACTGAACTAAGTGTGACTGAAGCATATACACCCTTAGATGTGAACAATTGTAAAAACTGAAAAAAAATTATTCAATTTTAAAGTCTATGTGCAAAAACATTGAATTACATAAATATATGAACGTGGTCACGATCCAGATGAATTTTATAGAGTAATTCACATATTTATTCAGTCAAATTTGTATATAGATAATGATTTGTGAAATTGTCGTAATGATCAGAGAATTGCACTTGCAGTCTTTGCGCAGGACGCCTTTTTTCACAGTTTATTTTATACATAGTTTTAACATACGCTTTTATGTATATATGTACGTTTGGCCTAAGTTTGGTTCACCTGTGTTTAAACGCACACTGATTAGGCTTAGCTTATTTACACACCTGTTGACTATTTTTAAATAGTGGTCAATCGAGTTCTTCGGACAGGTTTGGCTATTTCTAAACAGTGGTCAGATGAGTTCTTTGGACACGTTGTAATTTTTTTTCTGCTTGGGATTTTCGTGTGGAAGGATGCCACACTCGTTAGAGCATTTTTATATTTGATAGCTAAATATAACCTACAATGGTTCTACTGTCTAGTGCATCAATTCCGAGGTAAGTGTTTTATTCTTACATATATTATTACTTTTCTGTGTCTCACTTTTGTTTATCAAATTTCCGAAACTTTCAGACTTCTGCAGACAATTTTCCATTGTGTAAATTGTTCAATTTATAATGCTTTGTAAACGGATTTAAAGATATGAAAACCATGTTTTATATTCAGATATTTGCGGTTTTACTAGTGAACAAGAACTAGATTGTTAATTACGGGTACAAATTGAATGTACGTGATATTTATGTGTACAAGGTTCCGAATTTCCTTATGTACGTGAAACTATCATGCAAATTATGATATTTATTACAGTATGACACATTTTGCTACATATAAAATGTATGTGCGTATTTATCTACGTAAATTAATAGAATATATATGTTTATTTTATGAACGTGAGATTATAGAGTTCATGTTTATGTTACATGAACGTGCAGGTAAAATGCATGTCTAAATTGATAATCGTACTAAAGAGTTTGTACAATTATATTATTGCTAGGTTCCAGCCTGCACCAGAGTAATACAATGCTGCGGTGTTAAGGAGTGGTCATATGGATTGAACGCAATCATACATAATTCATCAAACAACATATCTACATATTATAGTGGAACTGTCGTGCACGATACCATAACCGTCATAACGATACAAAGGGAAGTAATCTGGATAATATACAAACTACTGAAGCTGTTGAACTATTTATTTGGACTTTAATGTTTAGAATAATTTGATGTATTTTTTCTTCTTAATTGTTTTTTTTTTGTTTGTTTATTAAATAATTTATTTATTCTAATCGTTGATTCTTTAGTCAATATTGTAAAAATAGCACTAAAAGACTTATCCATCCGTCCGTCCGTGACAATTGGTGTCAGAAGTGGGATAAGTCTGAAGTGTTTTTTTTTTCTTATACATTTTGAAGTTAAATTTATATTTTCTATAGAAGAATTGTTATTTTTTTTTATATACTTTGAATATACATTTATA
Organism: Mytilus galloprovincialis; assembly: GCA_037788925.1. NCBI lineage: Eukaryota > Metazoa > Mollusca > Bivalvia > Mytilida > Mytilidae > Mytilus > Mytilus galloprovincialis. The sequence continues at coordinate 104,238,731 of CM075330.1, forward strand.
ACGTGTAGTAAAGTTTACTATTGTATTTTTCAGAAACTGTAATGTCGACAGAATCCTGATAGTTTGGAACCTCAAAATTTGTAAAATTTCTACACTACATTGCCTCGGTGTTGTTGCACGCTGTAAGTACAAACAGTAGATTTAATGTAGGTATTGTTATTTATGGTAAATTTAGACTAAGGCTATTGTTTATTTTGTGTTGCGATTGACACTTGTGGACCAGGCTATGGTCAACTGTGATACTAAAGCGTAGTGTTACGAGATATAGATATGTGATATATTTAGCATTATCCTTGGTCTAGTTTATTGTTACATAGCAAGTCATATTAGCAGGAATCAATCATGGAGAGTCTAAAAGAGTTACGACAGTATGGGGAGTCATTGGGGTTAGCCAATGAAGATTTAATTAGGTTCATTGAGTCACAACAGGCGAAACAACGCGATGATAGACGTTTTGAAAGAGAAAGAGAGAAGGAAGAATGGGAAGTTGAAAAGGTAAGATTGGAACATGAATTGGAATTGAAAAGGCTAGATAATACTCGTTTATTTGAAACTGAAAAACACAGGGAAGAAAAAGGTAATGTTAACCCCTCAAAGGTACCTAAACTACCTCCTTTTGAGGAAGGTACTGATGATATGGATGCATATTTGCGTCGTTATGAAAGGTATGCTATATCGCAAAAATGGGACAAATCAATATGGGCCACTCATTTGAGTGCACTTCTTAAAGGTAATGCATTAAATGTGTACGCTTTGCTGCCATCAGATCAAGCATTAGATTATGGTGCTCTTAAGACATGTTGAAGAGGTATAACATGACTGAAGATGGTTTTAAGCAGAAGTTTAGATCTTGTCGTCCAGAGTTTGGTGAAACGTTTCAACAGTTTTCTGTTCGTTTGGGTAGTTATTTAAGTAGGTGGATTGATATGTCTAATGTTTTGAAGACGTTTGATGGACTTTATGATCTTGTGTTAAGAGATCAGTTTTTACACATATGTAATAACGAGGTAATGTTATTTCTGAAAGAGAGAGTACCGAAGTCCATAGATGATATGACTCGGTATGCTGATCAATTTAAGGAGGCAAGGCGAGTAAATATAGTATCACTTACAAATCAGACTCAGAAAGGTAAGCCACAGCCGTCTCAAAAACCCAACAATGCACGGAATCAAGAACCGCCTAAGCAAAGTGACAGAGATAGAAATAGACATACAGGAGGTTATGGTGGAAACAGGTTTGATAGAAAGTGCTTTAAGTGCAACAAATCAGATCACTTGATATCGAACTGTCCATTATTAAAGGTTGGTAATGTACAGAATAGTGGTTCACGCGGAAAGGAAACTCCTATTTGCGGTAATGTTATTACTCTTACTGATAGCATTATTAATACACAGGTAAGTAGTCTTACGATACCTGAACAGTGTGAAAAGAAACCAATCAAAATGCCTGTAGCTAAAGGTAAGTTAGGTAACCGTGTTGTGACAGTACTTCGCGATACAGGATGTAATGGAGTCGTTATAAAGAAAAGTCTTGTGAGTATAGATTGTTTTCTAGATGATTATCAGACATGCGTATTAGCTGATGGATCGAGTGTTAAAGTACCTATAGCTATAATTACTATAGACAGTCCTTATCATCAAGGTGAAGTAAAAGCATGGTGTAAGGAACAACCATTGTATGATGTTATTATAGGAAACATAAATGGTGCTAGGGAGCCTTATGATCCCGATATATCTCCGTCGGTAAGTGTAGTAACTCGACAGCAAGCAAAGAAGAGAGATAATCCATATCCGAAATTAAAAGTTCCAGGAAGTATTAAGGATGTTAGTCTAGAGGACATTGAGAATGAACAGCAGTCTGATGCAAGTTTGTCGAAGCTTAGACAGTATGTTGCTGAAGGCAGAAACTTTGAGAAGACCAATAGTACAAAAGTAAATTACATAGTGAAGAAGAAACTTGTGTATAGAGAATTTATGTCACCAAAAGTAGAAAATGGTAAGTTATTCCGTCAGTTGGTCGTTCCTGAAGTTTATAGAAGCGATGTCATGAAATTAGCACACGAGTCATTGATGGCTGGACATATGGCTACACGACGTACAGTATATCATGTATTATCAGAGTTTTACTGGCCAGGAGTTGAATCCGATGTCAAGCGGTATTGCCAGTCCTGTGATATTTGCCAACGCACTGTACCAAAAGGTAAGCAAGTTAGAGCCCCTTTGGGTAAAACCCCTATCATAGATGTACCTTTTCGCAGAGTAGCTGTAGATATAGTTGGACCTTTAGTACCGGTAACTGATAAAGGAAATCGTTATATACTAACTCTTGTTGATTACGCTACAAGGTATCCAGAAGGAGTAGCGTTACCATCTATCGAGACAGAAAGGGTAGCGGAAGCATTGATTGATATATTTTGTAGGGTAGGTTTTCCAAGAGAGATGTTGACAGATATGGGCGCACAATTTACTTCCAATTTAATGTCTGAGGTGAATAGACTGATTTCTCTTCGGCAGCTAACTACTACACCGTATCATCCTATGTGTAACGGACTCGTTGAAAGGTTTAACGGTACGATGAAGCTGATGTTGAAGCGACTATGTGCAGAGCGTCCGCGAGATTGGGATAAGTATTTAGGACCAGCATTATTTGCCTACAGAGAAGTACCTCAGGAGAGTGTTTTATTTTCCCCATTTGAATTGGTATATGGTTGGCCAGTCAGAGGTCCAATGACAATTCTTAAAGAATTGTGGACTAGAAAAAATACTGATCCTGAAGTGAGGTCCACATACGAGTATGTTATCAATTTACGAGAAAGATTGGAATCGACTTGTGAATTGGTTAAACAAAACTTGGAGAAAGCTTCACGTAAACAGTCACGTATATATAACAGAAAGTCACGTTCAAGAAAGATGAAGGTAGGTCAAAAGGTATTGGTGCTACTACCTACTAAAGCAAATAAGTTGCTGATGCATTGGAAAGGACCATTCTCTATAGTAGAAAAGATAAGTGATCTTGATTACAGAATTGATATGAGAGGTAAACTTAAAATGTTTCATGTCAACATGTTGAAACTGTATGTTGAACGTGAGCAAACTAACGTGTGCGTTAGTGCACCAGATCACAAGGTAAGTTTTGTTGCTACAGTATCAGTTATAGATCTCGAAAATGAAGATACAGACGATGTGGACAATTACGAAAGTGAGTTAATCGAAACGCCTGTTGCAGTTGCTAAGGAGACATTACGAGATGTTCATATCAACGAAGCTTTAAAAGCAAATGAAACAGTTAAGGTACAGTGTTTATTAGATAAATTCTCACACGTGTTGACAGATATTCCAGGTAGGACAAATGTACTACAGCACGATATCAAGTTGACTTCTGATGATCCTGTTCGATTTAAACCTTATCCCATACCATATGCTATGCTAGACACGGTAAATAAGGAAGTCGATAAGATGATAGAAATGGATATCATTGAGCGATCAGATAGTCCTTATTCAAGTCCATTTGTGATTGTGAAGAAGAAAGATCAAAGTAATCGGTTTTGTATAGATTTTAGAGGTTTAAATAGTATTACAATTTTCGATGCAGAAACGATGGGTAATATAGAAGAGATGTTTTCAAAGTTGTCTGGTTATCAGTTTATATCTAAAATTGATTTAACCAAGGGATATTGGCAAATTAGTCTTGTGGATGCTGCAAAACCCAAAACAGCATTCCAAACACCTAGAGGATTGTTCCAATTCAAGGTTCTGTTATTTGGCCTGGTCAATAGTGGTGCTACTTTCGTACGTTGTATGAGATGTTGACGATATTATAGTGTACACACTTTCTTTCAATCACCATATGGAGGTTTTGGAGAGTGTATTTGAGAGGTTGGCATTTGCTAATTTGTCAGCAAGACCCTCGAAATGTTATATAGCTTATAGCAGTCTTGAAGTTTTAGGTCATATTGTTGGAACAGATCGTCTTTCACCAAATCCAGATAAAATTGAGGTAATCAAAAATGCTCATAGGCCTACAACAAAGAAACAAGTCAGAAGTTTCATTGGCATGGCTTAATTTTACAGAAAGTTTGTTCCCAATTTCTCAGATATAGCTAGTCCGCTTACTGATCTGACGAAAAAGGGACAACCAAATCAGGTACGTTGGGAAGATATTCATGAAAGAGCATTTTCAAGTTTGAAGAATGCATTAGTAAAAGCTCCTGTTTTAAAGTTGCCGAACTTTTCTCAGGTATTTATCCTTCAAACTGATGCTTCTGATAACGGAGTAGGCGCTATACTGCTACAGGATGAAGGTAATATTAGATTGCCTGTATCGTACGCTAGTAAAAAACTGAAAGCTAGTGAACGAAATTACTCCACTGTCGAGAAAGAATGCCTAGCCATTGTATGGGCAATCAGTAAATTTCAAAGGTATTTATATGGTAAACAGTTTATATTGGAGACAGACCATCAACCTTTGATATATTTGCAAAAGTCTAAAATTGCAAATGCACGATTGATGAGATGGTCACTCTTGTTACAGCCGTATTGGTTCAGGATTGTTGCCATCAAAGGAAAGGACAACGTTGGAGCAGATTTTTTGAGTCGTATATAGGATCGTGGAGATAAATGAAAGTAAGAATACTTTCTTAAATTGGGGAGGTGATGTCACGATCCAGATGAATTTTATAGAGTAATTCACATATTTATTCAGTCAAACTTGTATATAGATAATGATATGTGAAATTGTCGTAATGATCAGAGAATTGCACTTGCAGTCTTTGCGCAGGACGCCTTTTTTCACAGTTTATTTTATACATAGTTTTAACATACGCTTTTATGTATATATGTACGTTTGGCCTAAGTTTGGTTCACCTGTGTTTAAACGCACACTGATTAGGCTTAGCCTATTTACACACCTGTTGACTATTTTTAAATAGTGGTCAATCGAGTTCTTCGGACAGGTTTGGCTATTTTTAAACAGTGGTCAGATGAGTTCTTTGGACACGTTGTAATTTTATTTCTGCTTGGGATTTTCGTGTGGAAGGATGCCACACTCGTTAGAGCATTTTTATATTTGATAGCTAAATATAACCTACAATGGTTCTACTGTCTAGTGCATCAATTCCGAGGTAAGTGTTTTATTCTTACATATATTATTACTTTTCTGTGTCTCACTTTTGTTTATCAAATTTCCGAAACTTTCAGACTTCTGCAGACAATTTTCCATTGTGTAAATTGTTCAATTTATAATGCTTTGTAAACGGATTTAAAGATATGAAAACCATGTTTTATATTCAGATATTTGCGGTTTTACTAGTGAACAAGAACAAGATTGTTAATTACGGGTACGAATTGAATGTACGTGATATTTATGTGTACAAGGTTCCGAATTTCCTTATGTACGTGAAACTATCATGCAAATTATGATATTTATTACAGTATGACACATTTTGCTACATATAAAATGTATGTGCGTATTTATCTACGTAAATTAATAGAATATATATGTTCATTTTATGAACGTGAGATTATAGAGTTCATGTTTATGTTGCATGAACGTGCAGGTAAAATGCATGTCTAAATTGATAATCGTACTAAAGAGTTTGTACAATTATATTATTGCTAGGTTCCAGCCTGCACCAGAGTAATACAATGCTGCGGTGTTAAGGAGTGGTCATATGGATTGAACGCAATCATACATAATTCATCAAACAACATATCTACATATTATAGTGGAACTGTCGTGCACGATACCATAACCGTCATAACGATACAAAGGGAAGTAATCTGGATAATATACAAACTACTGAAGCTGTTGAACTATTTATTTGGACTTTAATGTTTAGAATAATTTGATGTATTTTTTCTTCTTAATTGTTTTTTTTTTTGTTTGTTTATTAAATAATTTATTTATTCTAATCGTTGATTCTTTAGTCAATATTGTAAAAATAGCACTAAAAGACTTATCATCCGTCCGTCCGTGACAAACGTTATTATGCATATAGATGTTTGTATGAAACTGAAACACGAAGTAGTCCTCATCATCAAAGTTTGCAAATATGTAAAATTTTTCCTGTTTTTATTCATGGTATGGACTTATTATAACAACAGTTATCTTTATAACATAACTTCTGTTGTGTGAGTTGTTTCCTCGGGCATCTACCACGACACTGCAACACTTTTTAAACAGCTATATAACGGATCATTGATTACCTGTCGCCGATGTGAATAAATCCACACTTGCATTGTGCATACATGTATATAAACCACGTCCGCTTACTGTTCTCGACGAGGTAAGTAAAACTACGACCAAATAAAAGCTATGTTTTACTATCACTAACATCTAATTGATACTTATGAACAGGTATGCTTAACTTATTGATGTAATATATGTGAAACTAGATACAATTTTGCTTTCTATATTTCTCTGTGCACGAAGTATGTTAAGTGCCCTCTAATATGCACTTCACAATTTGGGAGATGTAATCTGTTGTAGTACAGTTGATCAATATGAACATATATCAATTAAATATTGGGATGTCAAAAATCCCTCACTAAATTTGACGGTAAAGGGTTTTTGCTAATTTTGATATCTATTCTATTTGCTAATTCAAGAGCGTTAAATTTTTGACTTGCATCCAATCAAGTTATTTCCAGTATCTGTTTTAAGATAATTGATGTATTTTTTCAAGTTTTAACCGATCATATTTTACCACTAACTAATTGCTTTAACAGAACTAAATTGACCAATGTATAAGGTTGACTGAACGGATAATTTATTGTTGAAATCCTGTAACTGCTGCTGAAATCAAAATGACCTTGTCAACTCAATATATTTTTTTAAGAGTTTCACTCATAATTCAAGGACAGTTCAAAATACTTCACAATTAGACACGTTAGATTCTGCAATAGTATATATTCAATGTGTGATTTTTCAGTCAGGAATCTACTTCGTCAAAATTATCTCCCTATTACGCCAGTTCATTTTTACTATCTTAAAAATGGAAGCCATTGATTGGATGACATATGTATCTACTAGCTAATGAGCATCAGTTAATGTTGCTGTCTGCATTGAGTCAACTTCAAAACTATTGTCTGATCGGTTGTCATGTGTAGCAATAACACATCACTTACAAATCTGAACTAATTATACAAATATAAGATAGACCAGATACTTCATTTAGCAGGAAACTTAATATTTGGTTTATCAAATGCTGCTTTGAACAATTTCGACTTGGGTAAATTTTCAAGTGAATAGATAACAAATCATATAAGTGTTTTCTACACTAGTTCAACATTTCATTAAGTTCATCCCATTGTATTTAGCAATTTTATGTTTAGTAAAAGAATAGCAACACATTATATTTCTTTTTTTTAGTAAACAAATTTTTTTTTTCTCATACAAACATGCCAACAAATTATAAAAATTCTCATCAAGTCTTTCATAGATAGTCATTAATCTGAACAGTAGCACATTGAATAGATAAAAAATCAAATCTATTGAAAACATTTATATGTAGTCCAATGAAAGGTTTTATTTTCGATTGTCTGGTACATTTGTTTGTAGATTAATTATAAAAGAGAGACGAAAGATACGGTCAAACTCAGAAATCGAAAATAAACTGACAACGTCATTGCTAAAATATAAGAATCCTGTTAGGATATATTACAAAAAGGTAAGATCGGCATATATAAAAAACTATAGTCGCCGTCAGCTGAAATTCGTAGCAGTTATAGGTAAAAATAATCTAAACTATCAACCACGTTCACTCGTGATATAGTTTTTCACATTCCATTCATAAATCGCCAAAAGAAATACCACTACTAACATACCTTTTAAGTGATTGCATTGTGATAATCCTGACCTTCTCATTTTCCAAGACGATTTTGAATGGTGGAATCCGCCATTGTTTTTACACGAAGTGTTTCGGTGGAGTTTAATTTCATAAAATTTGCATAAAGCGCGGGAAACTTTATCACATCAATGAAAAGAACATTACAGAAAACTTCGAAAGTGACGTGTGTCATATGTAAACAAAGGATCCTCATAGAAACGAAGATGGCAGAATTACAATGGAAAACATTCTGGAAAATGTGAAGGTCAGGATTATTACAGTGATATCATTTAAAAGGTAGGTCAGTAGTGGTTTTTCTTTGACGAATTATGAATGGAATGTGAAAAACTATATCTCGAGTGAACGCGATTGATAGTTTAGATTATTTTTACTGATAACCGCTACGAATTTCAGCTGACGGAGACTATAATATTACCTACAGTACAATCAGACATACAATTTGACCTTTATTCTATTCCAGATGTGGAAACAACACTGTCTTACGTTGTATTATATTTCTGCTTTTTATGAGCTCTTTGATAATATATACACACAGAATTGAATTATTCAAAAGTAAGTAATCAAGTTAGTACACTCAGCATTAAAAATTTTTGATTTTGAACATGTTATTAAAATCCCATTGTTTAATGCTAACGTGTTTGTAAGAGTAGTTTACCAATGTCTAAATATCATCAATCAATTAAAAAGACATATCAAGGTAAAAAACACATTCTTTCTTAACATATCATCAACAGAAAAATACAATGTGCATCAACATAAGAACTAAACTAAAGTTCTAGATTCCATTATTTAACAAGAACGCACTAGCCGTGTAGCTCACTTATCAATATATACGTTTAACAATGTTTAAGCTTGTTACCAAAAACACATTATCGAAAATAACCAGTCGACAATTTTGATGATGTATTTGACGATGATCATACATTATGCTAAATTTGTTTAATTTATTGTTGATGATTTATATCATTAATTTTGGATAGTGTATATTTTAACTTTATATGAATATCTTTGTGTAATTATATCACTATTCTCGTATACATGCGTGTGGTAAAGAGTAATGTTAGGGGTGTATTTGGTGCAAAACAATCTAGAACATTAAATGTACTAAATGTAACGGCTTACAAAGAGTTGTAATGTTTGACTTATATTTTAACTTTTACATGTTTTAAACAAACTCATGTCAATCAGGAAGATGACATTTGGTATAATTTGATGACATGAATATCAATCTATAAATATTTGGAAATTATATGTATTTTTGAAACGGGAGCGATTTAGCCTTGTACCTTCAACACTATTTAAAGGGTTGAAAAGAGGTTTGTTTAACGTGGAGAGAGTATGACACTCTCACTACAAGAAGCACAATATTAAACATACCTGTTGTAGCGTTGAATAAATATATGCCTGTTCTATCATATGCACTAGCCATATGAAAAAAAATCAACCTTGACACAGAGCTATACACCTATTCATGTAAAGGTTCTTCTTATATGGAAATATTTCTATTTGTTCTATGAAATATTCCTTAGCATAACCTACGTGAGAGTAGAGGCGAACATATTCGACTGCTTAACATTTTTGTTTCAGATTTGCTGATGAAACTAGATTCTTCGACAGGTCGTCCGAGTGACAAAAACCGTGGGCAGACAGAAGAGCTAACGCTAATAACAGCTTATTTCAACATCGGAGCGTTCCAAAAAACCCCAAATGTTATGTTTTCTTCCACAACATATTATCTTTGGATGAAAAAATTTGAATTTGTGAACAATAGTGTGATCCTTTTTACGGACGAAAATGATTTCGCAATGAAGTTTAAATCAAACCGTAAACATTTCCCAACATATATGACACAGATAATTTTTGTGAATCAAACAAATCTTTGGGCTTTTCAATTAAAACAAAGAATAGAAGAAATATATAATCAAATAGGATACAAAAAATACTATCCAGATGTAGTTATACCTGCATACACATGTGCCATGAATGCGAAGTATGAATTGATAGAAAGAGTAATAACAGAAAAAATATCAACAGCTTTATTTCTGGCATGGATTGATATAGGCTATTTCAGAAACAAGGAACCTGGTTTTATAAAAATGACACCCACGAGAACTATTAAAGATGATCATATTTCTTTTTCTCAGGTAAATTTTTTTAATGATCACCTTACTCCTTTCCAAATTGTATATCAAAGTAGATTTTACATAGCCGGTGGATTTTTCATTGGAAGACCACAATATCTCATGTTGTTCGCCCAGGATTACAGATTAGCCGTAGAATGGATGCTTGATATGAACCTAATAAACTCAGATCAACAAGTGTTATATGTCATGTATTCGCCACAGTCATCCTTTCAGCCGAGGATACCAATTCAAACGTTCTTTAACCCAATAAGTTTGATATTAGGAAGTTCTGATCGATGGTTTTATCTTGGTAAAGTCTGTCAAAATTGATGGAACTTGATCGCTTAATATTTGATCACCAGGAATCTGAATGAGGTCACCTTTACCTCTGGTGCCATTTTATTATTTCAATTATCTATAAACGACCAATTATGAGGATCTAAATAGCAATAAGCCATTACATTGCATTCATCAATAAGTAAAATATAGTGTAATGAAAACTTCTAAAAAGCCCCGGCCTGACAAACTCGAGTAACATCACTTGTATGATACATTTTAATATCTTACCAGTTTACTGTACGCTGTTTTAATTTATCTTTATCTCTAAACAAATATCCAGCATGTACATGTAATATATGCAGTTTAATAATATGAACTTGCAATGGAAATGGCGATTAGTAAACGTTACCAAACGTAATCAGAGGAAACACAAGATAACAACGAACATAAAAAGAATAGAGTCGAACTTAAAAACAGATTGTAACATATTGTACAAAACTTCACCCACTTTAATAACAGAAATGGACACGAGTTTAAATATATGGTGAACAATCGTTCATTATTTTTAACTTAAGTCATAGTTATAATAAAAACATATATAATGTGTTTGCAAACGTACAAACATGGTATTGTGACAGAAAAGTGCCTGTAACAAACAAGATTCATATTAAATATTGAACGAGCTAAACTGTTTGTACGTGTCTAAGACTTTTTTAAAACAAAATATACATCATCATTATGTCTGGGTTGTCAATACCATGTACAGAGAGACAAAGCTGTTAAAAAAAAACATGATTGATATTTATTTTGCATTGATTTCTCAAGATGGCTAATCATTTTAACGTGACATTCGTGCGCAAATATTTATTTGTATGGTATGTAGTGGCAGTTTCCAAATATCAATTACATCTGCTTCAATGATTTCAGTACTAAAAATTTCTGTCATATAACTCTACTGAAAATTTCAGGCATTTTTAAGAACTGTAAATTTCAGTATTTTTTTAATACTGAAAATGTCAGTTGTTTTACAGTACTGAAAATTCAATCATTTTTAAGTACTGAAAGTTGTAGTCATATACAAGACCTTATATAAAAAATCTTTGTTATGCTATCACAAATGTCATAACACCAAGGGTTGGTGGCGTATAGAAATATGTTATCTTGGTCTTCTTCCGACCTGCATTGAAACGCTTGCCAAAGTAGGGTGTCCGTTTGGCTGTGCGGTATGTTTCAAGTTTGCAGATACGTCCTGTCAGAATGGTGAGATAAAATCTGATGTCTCAAGTGAAGAGAGTGCAAGCTTTTTGCGCGTTAAGAACACTTGCAACAAGTCTTCGAAGGGTTCGTAAGTAGCCTGTTACAAGGCAAAATTTCTGTCCCTATCCGAGATACCCCAATTTTGCAGTGGCAGTTGAAATTCCCCCGACCATCATCCAGGTGGGCCTCTATTATTACAAGACCTACCTGTTGTATTGATTGTTAACTTGTTCTCGTCCAGAACATGCATGAAATATTTGCCACTGGACATTAAGCAACCAACAATCAATCAATCATCAACAAACATATAGTTTAACACTCCATCGCTGTATGTATTCTTTCATTTCAACCCATTAATGCATTGACGATCATTCTTTTGATGAACTATATGGCCACATTCTTTATGTACCTGTTTCAAGCCATGACTTCTCATTTTTTATTGCTGTTGTTTGTTGTGTGTCATAAATGGTGTTATTTAATATTTTTTGACGTAGATCAGTGCGGTTTTCTTCGTACGACTAGGTTTACTCGTTATCAAGTAGACTTTTACAGCTTTCCATACGTTTTGATTTGTCATTGTTGATTTGTGTGAAAGACTGAAAAGGAGTTGTCATAAAGACAGTCAAATTCAATCACATAAGCAACAAATACAAAACCACCAGAAAGAGGTCACCAATACAATTTTTCAGTGTTCAGCAGTCCACATCATACATGAAGCTCTGAATGGCTCCGATAAAATAAATAAATGTTATCTAGCTGTACAGCGCAGCGTCAAAATATCGTTCATTAGACTAAATGTATAACTACACAAAGGCATATATTAGACATGACTTTGTCCGACTTGGGACAGAGGTGCATATAAATGTGGCGGGTTCAATCGATTTTGTCGACGTCTCACGTCTGATATTGGACATTATGGTTATAATTATATAGTATCCTTGTTCTGTTGTTGGTAGTTAGGAAGCATACCACATCCCCTTGTTTTATTAAAACAAATAAATATGTAGATCATATATGCAGTTGTCCATATTAAAACTGCTGCTGTAACAATCCGAACTTTTCTGATTGGGTTCCATTCATATACCCCCATAACTAGAAATTAACGAAACAACAGACATGGCTTCCACTGCCTCATTTTTAGATTTATATCTCGAATTCGACATATACAGTCATCTCAGTACCAGAATCTATGACAAACGAGACAATTTTGATTTTGAAATTATAAATGTCCCCCAACTTAGTAGAAATATACCAACTTCACCTGCATATGGGATATAGATCCCCAACCTATTCGATATTTAAGAGCTAGCAGCTTCACTCAGACTTTATAAAACGTCACCAGTGTCTGAGCAGAAAGTTGATCAACTAGGAACATGTCAAAGAACGTCTCGTCCTTTTTCTAAAAAAAATAATCGGAAGGTAACACGACCTTGTTGATAATATTCCGTATCAACTTCACAAATAGTACATAATGGTCTTGATGTTTAGATTCTGCATACTGACGTTGTTTATCATCTTAACAGCGTGTTAGATTGTTCTTTCATTTGTCTTTGTTTTATTATTGATTTTACTGGTACTGTTTGGTTTGTTTTGTGTGATATCCATTTGACGTGGCTCAGTACTTATACATCCCGTCAATGTGTTTGTATCTTTAATTTTTGCTTGTGTGTTTTGTATATGCGACTTTTTGTGTTTCGTCAACTCTTATAATGTGACTCTGTACTTTAAAAGATCCCGTCATTATGTTTTTGTTCTATTATAAATTTGAAAATACTTTGATCGACAAACGACAAAATTATTTTACTCGCGTAATGGTTTTTAACCATATCTGACTTCTTGAAAATTTTAAATCTCGGTCCCTTTCTGAAATTAACTCTAACATAACTTTCAATCTTTTAACCCTTTTTACCACCATTCCCAATGTGAAATTATGATTGTTTTGAATAAACATTAAACGACAAAATTTCTTCCCATGTGATGTTTACATTTTCTAACGTAAGACACGCAAAGCAATGAATGTGTTTTTAAATTTGATAGATGCTTTTGTGCCTTTTTGTAAATGATTTTATTTTTTGTTTTGAGATAGTAATACAGTGATGACTGGTGTATCCATATTTCGACTTTTATTTATTATGTCTGTTTTGTTCACGCATCGTTGTATATATAACGGCATTTGATACGACTGTCATATTAGCGCTATAAAACCAGGTTCAATCCACCATTTTCTACATTTGAAAATACCTGTACCAAGTCAGGAATAGAACAGTTGTTGTCCATTCGTTTGATGTGTTTTCTTATTTGATTTTGCCATTTGCTGAGGGACTTTACGATTGGCTTTATCTCGTAATTTTGAGATTTTACATTTTGCTCTTTAAGCAACAATGCATGGTCATAACTATTTTTGACTAGGTACTTTCTTGGAGCACTTAAATTGCAATGAAGTCTTTAATATAGTTCACGTCTCTTATAGATATAAAAATTTCTTCTGATACCATTACCTAATTACTTAGTCCTTGCTATGCATTAGGGCAGATAGGGGGAAAGGACAAGTTTCCTCCACCCTTCTAGGTTATTTGCTTTTCTTTACACGGTGACCCAGGTATATCCTCTTTATTTTAGTTACCTTAGTCATGTCATCAGATTGCTCGCGTATAACATGACCAAGCCACCTTGATCTTTATTGTATCAGCAAAGTTTTCATGCCCCTGGTGCTTGTCATATCATGTATGTCTATGTTGGACATTTTGTTTGGCCAGAACATTTTCATTATCTTCCTGAGACATGTGTTACGGAAGCTAGAGAGTCTGTTGATATCTTTCCCAGTCATTCTCCAGGACTTTGAGCCATATAGGAGTACATATATGTGTAATACACAGCTGTTATAGAGTCGGAGCTTGGTCTTCTTTGAAAAGGCTGTTTGTTTTTTAGATTATGTCTAATCAAATGAACGCGGATCTAGCTTTTCCTATTCTGATCCTTATATCTTTTTCAGCACCACCATATGTTGTTATACAACTGCCTCGATAACTAAATGAATCTACTGTTTCCAGCTGTTTGCCTTCTACACTATAACAGGATGTCTCTCTGTGTTGAGGTACATTAACTTTGTCTTTTTTTGACATTGATCTTTAGTCCAATTATTTTAGCACTTTCTTCTAGCTATTTTGGTCTTCTCCTGCATATGGTCTTCGGTATGGGGTAAAAGTGATAAATCATCAAAATAGTCTGTGGCCTTAAGCGTGGTATAAAGTGTCCATCTCAGTACGGTGTTACTTTCTGCTAGGGTTGTTTTGATTACCCAATCAAAAAATTTCTCAATATAACTGAAAACAAGCATACAATTAAATGCTGAATTATATTTTTTTAATCAGATTTCTTTGCCGATTTTAATCATAAAGTGTAATTCATAAAAATACATAACTAGATGAATAAAAAGTACATGTAAGGCACAGTTAGTTCCTTTTTTTTTCTATGGTCGGGTTGTTGTCTCTTTGGCACATTCCCCATTTCCATTCTCAATTTTATAATATACGGAATCTCCAAAGCAAAGTCTTTTGTTGAATCTATCAATTAAATCCAATTCAGACCGGTATATACTGATTATGTTCATAGACTGTGAAACATTAAAGTATAACAACAAGTCTCCTATTAAAGCGGGATCTGGTGACCATAGGAATACCTACAACCTGTCGATCGAAATTGACAAAAGTACATCAATACTATTAAGGTGAAATAAACAGCTGCAATCATTTCATCACAGCTCTAGCGATATGTACTTTACTCTTTGTTAAAAGCCGTATGTTAACCTAAGGTTGTTGATTTCTGTGTCATTTGGTATCTTGTGAAGACTTGTCTCAGCATCCTCAATGACAATCGCACCGCATCTTCTTTTGTATATGATATACAGCAACAAACGCCAACAACTGAATTACAGGCTCATTCCTTGGGACAAGCACATACAAGATGTAGTAGGGTAAAATGAGATAGATTGCACTAAACCCTCTTCAAGACATAGGACAGTAGTACATGAACACAACACAAGATTACACTTTACAATATAATAAACAAAAAGCAACTACTGCCAAGAACAACAAACAACAACCACTCAATTACATGCATGTAACATAAGACAGTCACATATAGAATGTGGTGGTGTCAAACGAGATTGAAGGCGTCAATTCTCTCCTAACTATAGGGAACACAGGAGTACCTACAGTATGTCGACACGCTATATTGCCGAAACGTACATATATATTATTTATCTTTAACGGAAAACTATCATTAAGATAATGCTAAATGTTGTTGATTTTGTCAATTAAATTAATTTTGGTCATCAAAGTACAAGAACAATTCTCCTATATAATTAAAAGGGGCGGGAAATTTTTGACTATAGGAATAAATGCAACATATCGATAAACAGTATTGAAATACGTACAAACATAGTATCACAGCTCCAGTAAGTATATTTATCACATTTTTTTTTCAATTGAGAAGAAGGCTTTGAATTGAGTTGCAACAATTGTACATTTTCAACACTGTACAGTGCGTTTTTTTTTGTAATATCATTTTGACATATTTGACGCGGCTCTGTGTTTATACTTTGCCTTTTTTGTGTTATTGCCATTTTGATATTTGTTGACACAGTTTTGCTTTTATAGTAATTTAGATAATAAGACAATTTTGACTTATGTAGGTTGCACTTCTGCGGATAAAGACAATGATAAAAAACTGTGCAACTTTTACTACGAAGTTTGTAACAAATAAATGTGTCCTAGAAAGAAGAGTTCATATGCACTTCTACAATTTATGTGCTGCAAAAGTCTAAACAAAGGCTTGCTTCATATTGTTCAACATTTGAACCATGAAATTCCAAAAGTTTAAAATTGTACTAAAATTCTGTACTACCCATCCTTTACTTTTGATCTTCCCGAAAATTTAATGTGCCCGTCATTCAAGAGAGAGTGATTATTCCAGTAAACTGTCCAATGTGTCCCAATGAGCCCAGGTGATTTATGCAAATTTTAAGAAGAATTGTTCGTTTGATGATTAAAGCAGAAAACTTTGCACAATTGTAGATCCATATTTCTCTATTTTTTGCGCAATTTCTCCATTTCTTGATCGGTGTGAGAAAAATATTTCTCCTCACAAGTGAAAAATCTGTTCTCGGCAAATGATTGGTCGAAATTTAATTGTGACGTTAAATTTTCTTGTTTTATTCTGAATTTTCCTATTGTGACGTCATGAAAAAAGGCGACGATGCCTGATGACGTCGCATAAAAAGTACACAACTTTCTCCAAATCTTTGAAAAGGAAGGAGAAACACCATTAGAGAAACAGATTCCAACACTGTAGCTCGTGTATTACGATATCTCCATTTTTGACAGTTAAGTTTTAATTATTTAAAAAGCTCGTCAAGCGTCGCGCTTTGAATAATAAAATTTAACTGTCTCGAGTGGAGAAATATCGTATGTTGAAGTTCTGGAATCTTTATATAGTAGTAAATCTAAGCTATGATCCAACCGTAAAAAAACAATAGGGCGGCCATTTTTAAGATTGCTGCCAATCAGTCAAAATGTCACCACTATGTGAAAATTACAGCAAATATTATTCAAATCAAATCTTAAAAAAAAACAAATAAAATGTAATCAATCGTTTGTAGTAAGTCATGACGGTATATTATACTTAAAAACTATTTTCTAAATGGCAGACGCACTTTAAAATGGTCCTTTAGAAGTTGTTTGACTGTGTACATTGTCACTGGTGTCATTGTGATGATCGTAACTGCAGTTACGATCATCCCAATATGGCGGACAAAAACATAGGGAAATTTTATAAGGCTGATTTCCCTACTTTTACAGCTTATTTTCAGATTTATATTATGTCAAGAAAATCTTTATAGGCTTAGTTTAGTTTAAACAACATTTTATGCAAATAAATTGAATTAGATTGGGCAACAGGCATAGCCTATGTAAGCCCTCTCAACTCTTTATAAGCATGCCATTGACATATTTTTTTCGGACAAAATGGAAAAGTAACAAGAAGAATTAAAATCGAGATACAAATAATCACGATGATGATCGTAACTTATATTTATTTTTATCACATTGATCGCAACTTTTACTTAAGATGACCGTAACTGTCTGTTCCAACGAAGCATTTTCTGATAAATAAGGACAAATAAAGCTGTCTAGTATGCGAAAAAATGTACGTTATCAGCTGATATTGTGATAATTATGAGGAACAATCACTGAGGGAAGGGTAACGTCCTATTGGTAAGTGCACAAATGGTTATGACTTAATATGAAAATAGCTTTGGGGGTTAACAACTTTATATGGATTTCATATGTTTATATAAATTAGGTATTGGACAGTTCATATTAATGACCAGTTTGTTAAAATTGGAGATTTTTTTCATTTTTTTCCCTACACTTTATAGGGACAATAGTACCTTTCGAGGATCTGGTATTTTTGGGGAACTGAGACTTTATAGTTTCTTTTATTAACAGATTTACGATTTTTAAAGGAGATGTTGAAAAAATAAAGCATTAAGAAGTGTAATCATATCTATTGAATAAAAAAAAATGAAACCGTCAAAAACAGAAGCTACTATTTGATTTTTATTTGGGAGAGGGGCTAAAATGAAATCTATATCCTGCGTTTTTATTTTTACTCTATTCGGTCCTGCTTTTTTTTGTCATCCTGCCTTTTTGTTTGGCCAAGATGTTCATCCGGACTTTTTTTTACTAAAATCCCCTGTCCTACCTTTTTCCAAATGTCATCCCCCCTTATAAAATCAAATGGTAGATCCCTTATTGATATGTTTGGCTTAACACAACTTCTTCGACTAATTTCAATAATACATGTTCATGTCATATACCGTATAATAATTTGTAGCTTGAAAAATCTAATATGAACGTATATACCATCTATTTCAACTTTTCCTTCTTAACATAAATAGCCAACCCATGGTAAATATAGGTAACAGTAGTCCAGTAGCGTATCTAGAGATTTTCATAAAGGGATTTGGGACTGGCTGCCTAAGAAAAGGCCCGCTACTCTATGCTTCATTGATTCCCTATACAATCAACAAAATATCCCCAACAAAAAGGTGATGCGAGCACCTTGACCCTCCCTCGAAGTCTACCTCTGTAGTCGACATAATTTTAAATGGGGTGTAGGGTACTACCTTTGGTAGACAAATATAAGACGTTTTTAATCTAAAGACAGAGAAAGTGAAATGGGTAGACTTTGGCGCTCAAATTTGTGAGAGTTACATCGTAGACGGTGTGACGTCAACATTGGTCATTTGCATAACTAGGCTAGTAGTCCCATTCATTGACAATGTGGCAGAATAGTGATGCATTTACTAAAATGAGTGCAAATAATCGACATAATAAGATAAAATCGTTAGTGGATTGAGTATCTAATTATACAGACATCATGGATAATATACAGATTTCGATATTTCATGAGAAACAACCATGGGAGAGGGACGAAAGATACCGTAGGGACAGTCAAACTCATAAATCGAAAATAAACTAACAACGCCATGGCTAAAAATGAAAAGGACAAACAGACAAACAATAGTACACATAACACAACATAGAAAACTAAAGAATAAACAACACGAACCCTACCAAAAACTAGGGGTGATCTCAGGTGATCCGGAAGGGTAAGCAGATCCTGCTCGACATGTTGCACTCGTCGTGTTGCTTATGAGATGACACATCCGGTAAATCGTCTAATTCGGTAGGTCACATTTATGAAAGGGAAGGGGATTGTAGTTACGACGTAAGGACAATATCCGATATCATTTGAGAAATGGTTATTCCATAACGGTCAACCAACTCGTGATGGCGTCCGTAAAATGTACGAAGAGATGATTTCAACTTCACCATTTGGAACTCTTGATTTAATAGCTTCCTTGTGAGCAACAATCCTCTATCAAGAAAATCATGATAGGAAATGCAAGCACGGGACTATCGTATCAATTGGGAAATATATAGACCGTATGCAGGTGCTGCTGGAATGTTACTACTTAGAAATGGAAAGTTCACAATTGGAAAGCTGCAATCGTCTCTTTTGTAGTAAAGTTTTGCTTTCAATCGACCATCAATGTCAATTTCTAGATGTAAGTCAAGATATGAGGTCGACTTAACTGTATCTGTTGTATCCTTTATCTCTAGTTCAATTGGATAGATGCGTTCGACATAGTCACCAAATTTTGAATTATTTAGTGAAAGAACATCATCTATATAGCGGAAAGTAGAGTTAAAGAATATTGCTAACTTCTTATCTTTCTTCCTAAGAAGTTTCTGTATGAAGTCAGCCTCAGAGTAAAAAAGAAACAAGTCGGCAAGAAGAGGGGCACTATTCGTTCCCATAGGAATGCCGATAGTCTGTTGAAAAACATGTCCTCCGAACGTAACAAATATATTGTCAATCAAGAAATCAAGCATCTTGATAATGTAAGTTTCATAGAAATTTTTTTTTCAATGAGAGTGATCCTTTACAAACAAAGATTTATCCCTTCCTAAGACAAGATGCGTGTATCTTCGTTGGCCTTTTTTGTTATGAAACAAAGTAATACCAACTCTTTCAATTTGTCTTTTAGTTTGGAATGTGGAATACTTGTATAAAGTGTAGAAAAATCGAATGTTTTAATACTATTACAAGATGAAAGAGAGTTAGATTGTATGTACTCTAAAAGATCTTTGGAATTTTTAAGTATCCACATCTGATTCACGCCCCCTCTAGAATAGGCAATTTCACAATTACTTTGAAGCTCGTCTTTGATTGCTGATAAAATAGATGTTAATTAAAAGGTTTCGTGGAGCACTTGGAAGACCCAGCAATATACCGTTGTTTGTAAGGACACTTATGTAGTTAAGGTATCAAATACAGTGATGGAAGATCCACTTTTTCATCTTTGGTTGAAATTTCAAAGGAACAAAGAACAGACCTATGATTATCCAGGATTTCCTCTTTGGTAAGTTCGTGAGGGTATATGTTGGGTTTTTCAAGTGAATTGTCAATACCTAATTCGTTTATCAAGCAGTTAATGTAATGAGTTTTACACACAAAAACGATGTTGTTTGGGGCTTTATCTGCGGGGACAACAACATATTTGTCATGAAGGTAGGATAAGTGTTTTGCAACATTAGGTTCTTTAAAGATTGACGTAGCAGGGACATTGATAGACCCATTCAGTTTCTTAATTCTGATATGTATCAACGGACTCACTGCCTTAATCCATTTGGAAAGAGTGTCTACATCTTCATAGCCCATTGCCTGGCATAGTCCTCGAATGAATCCATCAAAATTTTAAAGTTGTATTTCCAATTGATGGATTTTGGCTCACAGTATTTTGCACCTTTCGATAACACAAGGAAAACGCGCGTCAATTTCTTCGATGTAATGGGTAGCAACGTCCGGGGATATAGGTTAGCAACACTCAGGGGCTATGGGTTTTGTAACGACGTGCGTTAACCAATCAAAATCCTAGAAATATACTAAGCCAGGGATAATGTTTAATAGTCATAGTTTGATTAAGAAAAAACAAGACAATTTAAAACCGATAGAAAGTCATCAAAATAATGTAACTTCATGCCCTTCTTTACTTTATTCAGTGAAAGTTTTGGCCTGTATTCTTAAACTGTATCATGATGATGATATTTATATCAACTTCATATCAACGTAGATCCATTTTGAATGTTTCTTAATTACTCATAAGAAGATAATATTGAGGACATTTGCATATAAGTCTGCTAATCCCTCTTATTTTATTTCTTTTTATAATAGAGGTTTTTCATTTATTATTTGTTTAATTTTAAAATAATATTTTTTTTTATCGTGACTGCTAAATAGGGTGTTCATTTAGTGAAAAAAAAAACATTCGTAAATTTTGAGTTACGATCATCTTAATTTTTATTAAAACAAGTCAAAGTTACGATCATCTCTAGACGAAGTTACGATCATCATCGTGATTTTTGTAATCTCGATTTTCGTTCTTCTGGTTGTTTTTCTATACTTTATGAAAAACACATTCAATGGCAATGCTTATAAAGATTTTTCTTGATATAAAACAGATCTGAAAATAAGCTGTTAAAGTGGAGAAATTAGTCTTCTAAAATATCACTATATTTGTGTCTGCCATATTGGGATAATCGTAACTGCAGTTACGATCATCACGTTGACGCCAGTAACACATAATATTTGGTTTGTTGAACTTCTCCTTGTTACACTCCTAGTTTCTTTTCCCTCGAATGTAAATCATTATCAAGAATCATTATCAATTTTCTACCTGTAATGAGTAAAATCATTCTCGGTAACATATGGCCAGACACTGCACCCGAATCTTATTTTTGACGAAAAAGGACTGGCGTTGTTTATGTTTATAATGTTGTGTTATTTAATCTTTTTTTATGTGTTGTCAACCAAATAAAGCAACTTTATCCATCATACAGACATAGGAGACCTTATTTCATTTTAAACTTTCACATTTGATCAACTTTATAACTCTTGACATATATAGAGCAGTTGTCTTAAATTTGAGGATGCTTGATATAAATCATCAAGCTTTAAACAGTATCACAAAGATAGCTAACCGTTTGTGAGAACCTGAGATCTCCCCATGTATTATGAGGGTTTGATGTTGCTCAATTTTAGGTTTTTGTGTAAAATAGCTTGACGGATGATAGCATTACGCGCTTTTGTTATCAATGCTATTGTCTAGTTTTGTTGTTCTAATGATTTTAGAGTGTCATGGTGTCTTCATTGTCGTTTTTATAATGGATACAACATATTTTAACAGAAGTTTTTAAATATTTATCAAAAACAGCCAATTAAGTCTTTACACAACTCCTCATCACATTTGAAAAAGCAAGGAACATACCACCCCTGCTTTAATTTTCCCTAATTAATCTGTGTTAAATTTGCACTTTTCAAAAAATTGTGCATAATTGATCTTTTTTTTCAAACACAGAAACACTTGGCATGAGTAAATTTTTATCCTGTCCAGTACTATAGAAATTATTCACATAACATTTCATTGCATATATGAAAATAACTATCACTGGAAATTAACCAATCAAATTTTCACTTTTTGTTAACCTGTGTTAAAGCTTTAGTCACCATGTAACCTCAAGATTTTAAGATATTCTATAGAAACTCCAAATGAAAATATAGTGCTTTGAAACACCCAAGATATATGTTTATGAGATGTTTCACTGCAATGAAGTGTAGGATTAATTGTCAAGAACTTCAAGGGAATATTTTTTTCAACCTATATTCGTATACAACCGGATGTGATGTACTATGATTTGGTGGTGTTACATGCACCTTGAGTGGACTCAATGTCTGCTTTCTACTCCATTCTTTAAACGATACATATTTTTCAATAGGGTCTCGTTCCTCAATTCAAAATCATATTAGGATCTTTGTTTACATATGAGAAGTACGCAGACTGTAACCCCATGGAAATGCCTTGTTTATGATACATGAGAGCCTACAAAAAGGATCTGTTTTTCACGAAGAATTATGATTCCTTAATTGAACAGTTGTTCAATTAGTGCTTTCTTACCAATCACATAGTGTTTCAGCAATGCCATTCCGATACGAATACCTAAGCAAAACTTCTCTTTTGCGCTATCATTTTCTATGCGTATGTATACCGTGTATGGATAGAGTTGCACAATTGAATAGTTCCATCAGGTTGGCATACATTTTTTTCCGGTTAGACAATTGACAGAGTGAATCCACATACACCCAGGTTTACTAAATGTTAGTATGAAACGTATGGAACGCCACAGCTGTCTCATGTGAAACTCTGATATTACTTTCTGTTGCTTTGTCTTTATTATATATAGTTTTGACATTACGTAATGATATTTCACGATATGGTTCCGTTTTGACTTGATATAGTTTTGTCATTACTCAATATGGTTTTGTCACTACTCGATGTGGTTTCACCATTATTTAATTTGGTTGTGTCATTAGTCAATGTGGTTTTAACATTACTTGATGTGTATGTGACTTAACGTAATGTAGTTGTTTAATTACATGATGTGGTTTTGTTATTTCGTAATGATGATTTGTCTATTCTTTATATGGTTTTAACATTACGTAATGATGTTTCAAAGTTTGACGATTTTACGCTACTTGATGTGTTTGTTTCATTATTTGATGTGGTCTTGTCATTCTTTGATGTTGTCTGGTCATTCTTTGATGTGGTTATCCCATTACTTGATGAGGTAAAACCACGTGACCAATTCGGAAAAACCTGTTCTATTGTTAGATAGACGTCCATGTTGTATGTGCCTTGAATGCGTGTGGCCATCCATTTAATTAGTGTTCAAATTAAAGTTTAAGGTTACTGTTTGAGTTAAACTTTGAGTTAGTTTTCGAATTCAAGTCATGCTTAGAATTAAAGTTCTAATTAGCATTGAGTTTCGAGTTGGACTTCGAGTTTGAGTCACATTTAAAGGCAGAGTTCTAGTTACAACTTTGAATTTGAGTCAGTTCTTGAGGTAGGGTTTGAGTAAGATTAGAATTTAAAGTCATAAGAAACCTCAAATTACAGTATTTTGGACATAATTGGAATGTCCCCAAACCACTTGGTCCTGTTATTTGATCCGAAGTTCTCAAATAGAAGCAGTATTATAATAAATTTGTAAAATAGTCCACGAAAAGCTTTGTCTGGCCTGATATTGCTGCTTTCAGTGTAAAAACGTAATGTTGAACGGCTGTACATTCATCGGTCCAAAAACAATTTAAAAAATGTGTTTTCTTGATATTGAGGAAAAACTCCTGTACAAGTTTTAAAGCACTTCATGGGGGTAATAAATGTATCTTGTCGAAACAGTTTAATTCGGTTTTATTTAACTAAAACAAAACTGTATGGTTTTCAACAATGAGCAAACCCCATACCCCATAGTAAGTTATAAAAGGTTGCGAAATGACGCCACTTTCGACGTTGTTGTGTCTCATTGCCGCTACATTGATGTCGCAGACTAGACACAAATCAAAAGACTAATACTTTTTTGTTAACAAATGAGACACTTCAAATCAACTCACACTTAAGTCACAGGAAAATCGGGGGAGGGGGCTCGGACTACGCGACAAAGCATCAATACTATAAAATAAGAATTCTCCGATTTTTTTTAGCATTAATGATCATTTGAACATATATACGAATATCAATCTTTTACTTTTAATCAATTGAATTCTCTGATATACCTGGAATATCTGTTTCACATGTGACGACGAAGATGTTCCAGTTGTCGTAACTATAATACCTTCATCTTTTACTCGAATGTGAACTTCCAAAAAAAACCAAATCACTCGGTTTGTAATTTCGCGAATAACACGACGGGTGCCACACGCTCAGCAGAATCTCCTTACCTTTCTGGGGAACTCGAGATCACCCCGATGGATTTAAATTACCCAGTCATAACCATCTATTGAGTCAGCCAATTGAAACTGTCTTTTAAGCCACCGCAACTTTACCGCAACTGAAAGTTGGGGCATAGTGTTTAACCTCTGTCCGTCTGTCTTTCCGTTCCAGTATGGGTATATAGTTATTCTGCATAACTCCTCCAAACACTTTGAATCCTAAGACGTTTTCTCTTTACTGATTGTTTGTACATATATTGAAGGTGTGCTGCATGTGGTCACGATTTAATATTTATTTATATGTGCTCTTTTGGGAGAAAGTTGAACTATGTCATTTTGGGGAAATTTACTTGCATAAGTAGGGCGTTTCCAGATAACTTCTCCTACAGTTTGAATACTAGGAATTTATCACTCTGCTAGCTGTTTGTACATGTATCGAAGGTGTGCATGTGGTCAGGGTTTTTACTTTTTATTATTTTTCCTCTTTTGGGACAAAATTTGAACTTTGTCCTTTTTGGGGTATAAGCGGTTAAATGAGGGGAGTGCGGGGGTATCACTTTGTCTAGTTTACATTTTTTTCTCGTGTTGTGCTGTTACATTACTGTTACAGTCCGATGTTTGCTCACATACATGTTAAACTCCGCCCCGTGCATTTTCTTTATGTACCTGCCCCAAGTCAGGAGCATGAAGTTCAATTGTTATCGTTGTACACATATGTGTCATTTTTTTTTTGTAAAATAGACCGTTAGTTTTTTCGTTTGATTTTTTTTTCACATGGTGCATGTTGGCCTTTTGTAGCTGACTATACGGAGTGTTGAACGCTATACGGTTGCCTATTTATGATTTCTTACACTCACTACATTTAAACTCTGGTGGATAGTTGTCTCATTGGCAATCACACCACATCTAACTTTATTTCAAATCATATGTTGCGTTTTGTATACTGCAACATTGTTTATTTAGTTCGCATATCCCGGACCCCTCTTTTCGGAAGCCCGAGTAAAAGCCCTTGTTCCGTGATAGAAAATTTAATTACGAACTCAAAAAGAGATATAAAATAGCTCGATTTTCAACTCAAAATCTTATTCAATCTAAATGAGACTTAAAGTCATAAGAAACGAGTGACCGGTGAAAAATAATGTTCTTCCAATTCTTGAACCAATGCATACAAACATCATAAACTTAGTCTTCTGTGCACGAATTTATCATTTTGTTTTCGTGTAAATTTCGAATAATTGTCATTTTTTTTCAATCGGTCAGTGTTATTGTGAAAATATGGCGGATAATTAAAGTTCGTGTTTTGAAACCAAGTTTAACGATTGTCATCTGTTTGTCAACAATCGACAAAAAATCACAAATTGAGCACGTGTTTAACATGTAAATTCAGATGATAGTTTATTTTAAGGACATCCATGCGTATTGCGATCACCGGATTTTTACGAGATGGGTCACACTGAGGTCACTTTGCATACGGAAAATATGTCGAGGGAATTGCTTCCTGAAAGGAAGCTATTAAAATAAAGTAAACGTCTTCTAAATATGAATAAATTAAAGAATTTTCTTCAGAAAAAGTATATGTACATAAGTTTTAAAATGAAAACTATCCATTGAGTTATAAAAAAACATAATTATGCATTATTTTTTTTCATTTGAGGTTTCTTATGACTTTAAATTCTAATGTTGCTCAAACCGTACCTCAAGAACTGACTCAAATTCAAAGTTGTAACTAGAACTCTGCCTTTAAATGTGACTCAAACTCGAAGTCCAACTCGAAACTCAATGCTAACTAGAACTTTAATTCTAAGCATGACTTGAATTCGAAAACTAACTCAGAGTTTAACTCAAACAGTAACCCGAACTTTAATTTGAACTCTAATTAATGGATGGCCACACGCATTCAAGGCACATACAACATGGAAATCTATCTAAAAATAGAACAGGTTTTTCCGAATTGGTCACGTGGTTTTACCTCATCAAGTAATGGGATAACCACATCAAAGAATGATAGGACCACATCAAAGAATGATAAGACCGCATCAAATGATGAAACAAACACATCAAGTAATGTAAAATCGTCAAATTTTGAAACATCATTGCTTACGTAATGTTAAAACCATATAAAGAATACACAAATCATCATTACGAAATAACAAAACCACATCATGTAATGAAACAACTACATTACGTTAAGTCACTTACACATCAAGTAATGCTAAAACCACATTGACTAATGACACAACCATATTAAATAATGGTGAAACCACATCGAGTAATGACAAAACCATATTGAGTAATGACAAAACTTTATCAAGTCAATACGAAACCATATCGTGTAATATCGAAATATCATAAAGTAATGACTATTCCATATTGAGTTATATTAAAACATCATTACGTAATGTCCAAACCATCTTAAGAAAAGACAAAATATCATTAATTAATAATAAAACAACATAAAGTAATATCAGAGTTCCACATAAGACAGCTGTGGTGTTCCATAGAAACGCATTGTAACATTTGGTTAGTGCTAGGATATATCTTAGTCTATACTAATGGTATTAGTTACTAATTATAGCAAAGAATTGCACAGTTGTGCTGGTGCCTTATATGTTGCTTCAAGTTTTAGAAAGTATTAGAAAAATGCATATATTTCAAAGCATTTGGTTATGACAAATTATCTTAGTTAAACTGAAAAAATGCTGAAATATGATTTTTTTACTTATGTGACAATTCATTAGCCGTAGATGAACTTCTTCTGTACAATACTATCCATGACTGCTGTTGTTTTTGACTGCTGTTGTAAAACCAACAGCATTAGCAAAATAATCTACAAATTCAATACTGAATCTTTAATAGATTGAATCTTGTGATACAGTCACTGAAAAAAAAAGAGATAATTGGATCATACATAAACGACCAATTTAAACTGTTCATTTTGTCATTTAGTACCTCCTTTTCTGGTCCTAACATTCTGTAAAAGGGTCATATCCACTAAGAAATGGCTCTAGTTGAGTTGTATGTAGTTGTATGTAGTACTATAGAAGCATAAAATAACTTTGAAATGAATACCGTCGAATTTATCACAATGCAGTAATTAAAGTGCATCTAAATATTTGACTACAAGATAATCCATTAAGGCTTTTAATAACTGCAGGAAAGTCTTTTGCCTATGTCATGTTTATTTTAACTGTCTGTATATGCAACTTATTCACATAACGTTGTCAGTCAAATATTTGCGGTTGCCTCTTCAATTGCATCACCAAAATAGTTATTAAACAGAGGAAGTAAGCAACTGGTACCTAGTGGTATGCAAGGCATCAGATTAGTGCATTTTTTGTTTAGATCGTTGCTAGGTCCTCTTCTACCTAATCATAAACAAAACTTTCGAGTCGAGAAGTTTTCATTGTAGTTAAGTCTAGCTTAAGTATCAAATTGATGCCACTATCTACACGTGATCCCTTGCTGTAGACAACATTTCTGCTATAACGGTACCGTAGTTACGATTTTTATACTTTCTTTACAAATCTGTTAATGTTGTTTGGTTTAATCATAATGGCATACATTGTACAAAACAAAACACAATATATATGAATATTACATATCGACCCACAAGAATCGTGGTTTGTAAAAAAGCTGTATTTTCAAAATCAACGTGTTACCCAGATTTGACATTTTTACGTATTATGCATGTTATTTCTGTAGAGGTTAGATGTTATTCGGAATCCCTTTTTCCGTGACATTTAATGGTTCAAGCCCATATTTGTTTTGCCATTTGTGTCTGTTAATGATTATATTTTTTGGACATAAATCATTACAAAGTTGCAAAATCCTAAATGTTTCATTCTTAACAAAACTGTTTTTCTATGAAGTTAATGCATTTAACGTAATTAGTGGTCACCCTGCAAATAAGTGTTCCATTACTCCGTTACAATGCCTATTAAGTTATTGTTTAAATGTCTAATCATTACAATAATTAATTTGACCAGTATATTAGACTAACGTTCTGAATTACTTTAATCTTTTTTTATTTTATGTTTTGGAATCGAAACTATCGAAATTCCTTACAGCTGATTTGTTACGTAGTGTTTATATTGTCTATTGCCCGTACTAAATTCCAATCCTTTAGTAAGTTGTACGTCGTGTCATAGCCAGGAGATGATGCTGTGTTCCATAACGTAGAAGGCGACTGCTTATATGGTAAGAACCTAAAATAATGTTTCAGCTTGATATTGAACATCATTGCTACAATTCCGATATACACATCTTCTATTGGAATTACCTTAATGAATGCTACGGCATTTGCTAACAATCGGACTGTTTTGAAATTTGTCAAGATAGTTCCGCCAATTATATATGGTGGGTAATAGTAAAATGGATATTCTTCTTGTGAAATGTAAGTTTTAGAATTTGTATTTCTATTTGGTCTCGACAGATCCAATTTATATCCTACCATTACTAAATCTGTAGAATAAATATTGTTTGTTGCGTAATTGTAAATGTTGGAAGGAATAACTAAACGATCGTCATCAACAAAATGGATGAATTCAGCTTCTATATTGTGGTGGAATAACCATAATAATGAATATATAGTTTTATAGACTATATTTCCATACTGATCTGGTAGGTTAAGTTGTACAATATCTTTATAAATTCGTGACTCCAGTTGAACCAAATGATCAATGCCGTCAAGGTATCCAACAATAAATACAGTTCTTGATCGAAGAGTTGTCATGCCTCCCCATGTCTGGCGTATAGCTATTCTTTGACCAAAGTTTAAAACATATGATTTTACAATAAATATAATTTGCAAGGCATCACAATCGGAATTTTTACATATCGATTCGGCAGGATTGATTCTGTAGATATGTTTCTCGTCGAATTCATTTACCGGATTGACGTAAAAACTTCCGTTGAATTGACTATCACGTAACGGTTCCGCTCCATTAGAATATGGAATCTTCGTGATGAAATTGGAATGGAACTGTTTGAATACTATGATTTGGATACAAAAAGCACCACATATAAATCCAATTAAACATTTAAATCTGAAAAAGGAGTTATAGAAACTTCAAATATGTGCAAGACCATGCATTAACCTATTAATGTTTACTTTTGTAAATTTTGACTTGGATGGAGAGTTGTCTCATTAGCACTAATACCACATCTTCTTTTATCTATGAGTGTATTGTTGTTGAAGAAGTTTTTTTACTAAGCAAGAGTAATCAATGATGACTTAGTACATCCATATTGAGAAAAATATGTGTTGATAAGAATAGGAACTGCTCAAATAAAACCACCGATTATAACAATGCGATTACATTAAAACAAAAAGAAAACAAAATGGCTAAAGAATATTGGTATGTCATTTTAACGTCCAGTGGCTAATATTTCAAGAATATTTAGAACAAATTGCAGTACATTCGTACTGCAATATTTAACAACTGATAACTATATCAGCATCTTAATTTGGAAAAAAACCTTAAAAAAATGAAAGGAATCAGAATACTTATATTAGCACGGTATTCGCACAACCACTTTGTCAATACGCGACTAATACCTGTTTACAAAATAACTGTCCTTTATATATCCTTATTTACATATACATATGTTACAGTGTATATTATTATTAAGTAGGAAATGCAGATAGGAAATCCAATATCTATTAGTAAATTGGAATTCGGACTTATAATAATTAAAATCCAGAACAAATAAAAATTTCTATATATACTGGTGAACGATTTGATATCCTTAATTATACAAAAGATGGACAGTCAAACTCATAAATCGAAAATAAACTGACAAAGTCATGGCTAAAGGGAAAAAAACAGACACATAATAGTACAAAAGACACAACACAGAAAACTATAGACTACTTAACACGGACCTCACCAAAACATGGAGTTGATCTCAGGTGCTGCGGAAGGATACGCAGATCTGGTTCCACATGTGGCACCCGTCGTGTTGCCCATGTTATAACAAATCCGTTGAATAGTCTTAATCGGTAGGTCTTATTCGTGGTGAAATGGGAAGTGGATTGTAGTTACGATATAAGATACATATCCGATATCATCTGTGTCAACCATCGCGTGATGGCGTCCGTAAAATTTACAAAGGGATGATTTCAACTTCACTATTTGGAACTATTGGTTTTGTAGTCTCCTTGTGAGCAGCAACCCTCTATCGTAGAAATCATGATAGGGAATACAAGTCCCGGAATATTGTATCAATTAGGAGATATATAGTCCGTGTCCAGTCGCTGCTGGAATGTTGCTACATAGAAATGGAAAGTTGACAATTGTTAAAGTACAATCATCTCTTTTGTCGTAAAGTTTTGATTTCAATCGACCTTCATTGTAAATTGTAGATGTAAGTCAAGATATGAACCAGACTTAACTGTATATGTTGTATCCTTTATCTCTAGATCGATGGGATATATGCTTATAACATAGTCACCAAATTTTGAATTATTCGATGAGATAACATCATCTATATAGCGGAAAGAAAAGTTAAAGGATATTGATAACTTCTTATTTTTCTTAAGAAGTTTCTATATGAATTCAGCCTCATTATAATGACGAAACACATCGGCAAGAAGAGGGGCACAATTGGTTTCCATTGGATGCCGACAGTTCGATAAAAAAGACATCCTTCAAACGTAACAAATATATTATCAAGGAAGGTCCTGGATCATGAAAACTGGAAACAAGGATTACAGTTTAAAAAAAAATAATTTGACGTGATTATTGGTTCATGAATAATATTCATTAAAATTGAGAAAGGAAATGGGGAATGTGTCAAAGCGACAACAACCTGAACATAGAGCAGACAACAGCCGAAGGCCACCAATGAGTTTTCAATGTAGCGAGAAACTCCCGCACCCGGAGGCGTCCTTCAGCTGGCCCTTAAAAATATGTATACTAGTTCAGTGATAATGGACGTCATACTAAACTCCGAATTATACACAAGAAACTGAAATTAAAAATCACACAAGACTAACAAAAGCCAGAGGCTCCTGACTTGGGACAGGCGCGAAATTGCGGTGGGGTTAAACATGTTTGTGTAAATTGCGTCCATTCGTTTTCGTTTGGAGATGTAGAAAACACACGGTCTTTTTTCTTATTTGATTTCATTGAACATTTTACATTTTTGATATTTAAAAAAATACAAAATAAAACTGTAAAGTGTTTTTTTTTCGTTCCTGATATTTTGGAGAAAAAAAAAAACAACGAAAAACAGACTGAAGCGTTTTCGTTTTTTGAATTTAATATCACAAAACAAAAACGTAAAATAACATTTGGATTCAATTTATGTATTTGGAAAGGCATAAGCTGTCAAATTCATCTCTCTGATTTGACTCATATGTGATCTATGACATACTAAAAAAAGGCAACAGTAGTATACCGCTGTTCAAAACTCGTTAATCGATGGACAAAAAACAAAATCGGAGTAACAAACTAAAACTTTGATATTATGTTCATCTTAATAAATAAGCAGATTCCCAAAATATTCAAGGTTTATTCGTCTAGATTAGTGAGTTAATCGATTTTTAAAACCGACTACCAATTCTCGGCAAGTCGCCATCTTAAATACTAATGACCACGGATATCTGATTACCACAAAGTCCTAGTACTCAGGATAACATGTCCGTTAATCAGTGTTAAAACGACTTGTCAAGCTAATGGAGGTTGAACCGTTCTACCCGACTTAGTAATGGAAGTAGCCTACATAGTTTCAAAGATCATCAAATCCAGTAATGCTTTACTAAGATTGATACTAATATTTAAAAAAATGGTTTACAAGACATTTTTTATAGTGGGTTAAATATTCAGCGTACAATGAAGGTTTAAGAGGTGTAAATGACAGAAGATCGTACATCGGTCTTAGCTAGTCTTTAAATTCACGTTTCTGCTCTGAGATATTACATAGGAATTATGCTATAATGATGGTATAGTAGACTAGTATCAATAAAGTGAAAAAAGTCGATAGATACTTATTGTTGAGGAATAATAAAATGAGATTTATCTCTTTTGAAAAAAAAAAAATTAAATGATTTTTTCTAACGTATAATTTTAGTTTATTTTGTTTTTTTAGCCAACTTGACCAATGTTCAAAACTTTTGTCTTCTTGTAATCAGCATAGCATAATAATTACAAGGGTAGTGTAAAAGTGACACATTCGGGTATCCTAACTGTCGACTTCCTGGCATGCCTGATTAATTTAATACACAATGAACAAGGTATACGAATCACTTGCGTGATCGTGAGTGAACCAGGTATGCACAGGTAAAATTTATAAACTATACCATACCAATATTACAGAATAACCTCCAGATTATTGTTCAGATTGTACAAAATAGAAGCTAGGACAATTCGGAAATAGAAATACATATGAGTGTAGGCGTAGTCCCCATTTAATCTAATTTCAATTTTACTATTATTTATATTTCAGCACCTATTCTTCCGTTCTCTATAATTTTTGGTCCCGTTAATTTTAATCAGTACATCACGTTTATACCCTCATATATTCATTGTCAGCACTACAACAGTAAATGTGTTTTATAGTATCTTATCAAATTGATATGTAGATGGAAGTAAATTTCTACACAATTCGAATTAAGGTAGATAGGGTGTCTTCTTCCATCTTGGACATGGAAATACCAGAAAACAAGGTGTAGACCTTTAATAGAATGTGCATATTTTTAGAATAGTAGGTAATTCATGTGTAAGAAATTCTATTTCTACATAGAATATGTTAGGAATTTTTCTTTTTTATTATGTAACAAGAAAACGGGTCCTGTGACCCCATTTTTTCTTTTTTTAACTAAAAGCATACTATTAATTTAAAAACGAAGATGTGGTATGATTGCCAATGAGACAACTATCCACAAAAGACAAAAAATACACAGACATTAACAACTATAGGTCACCGTACGGCCTTCAACAATGAGCAAAGCCCATACCGCATAGTCAGCTATAATAGGCCCCGATAAGACAATGTAAAACAATTCAAACGAGAAAACTAACGGCCTTATTTATGTAAAAAAATGAACGAAAAACAAATATATAACACATAAACAAACGACAAACACTAAATTACAGGCTCCTGACTTGGGAAGGCACATACATAAATAATGTGGCGGGGTTAAATATTAAAGCTATCTTCTCATATGTTATCTCAAAATTCTATGGTGTAGTTTACGCTTTATTGCAGAAAATTGGGGTTTCCATGCATAATCTATACAAAATTTGTCAATTTTGAACACCGTGAAGCATGAAAATAAGCCCGGTGACCCCTACTTTTACTTTAAAAAAAAGCATAATATAAACTTCATTTAGGCAAGTTATTAAAAAATTCTATGGATTTTAATTTAGACACCCCATCTACCTTAAAGGACAAACAATACTGTGTAATTCCTTTGTGTTACGTTCTGCCATGTTACCTGATAAAAAAGTAATAGCATAGCCATAATCAGTAACAGGAAGGATGTTAAAGACAATTTCATTGATGAATCACAAGGTAATCTTCTGTATGCCAAACATTTCATTTAATATCAGTTATGATCATCATATTAAATCAATCTCAACATAATATACAGTATATTGAATGAAAAGACAGGTTTTTTACTTTTGATAAAAGCAGAGAATATTGAGCAATTATAGTATAGTAGTTTGTAACAGATGTTTTTTTATTTCTGAATATTTCATTACCTAGGCAGATTTTTCATCTTGCAAATACAGATTCAAAAGATAAATGACATTGTTTGCTGTTATCTGCCAATGGTGACCAATTTGAAATGATGTATTTTCTGAAACTATGATATAAAGCACATATTCCTGCATGTTGCCAGCTCTGTCCTGTAACTTGTCATGTTACTCAAGATTATTTCATGTTACCGACATTTCGGACTATATTTTAGTATATTTCTTAACCTGTTGATTGAAAATGCTTAAATAAATAATTGGCATCTGATAAACTTTTGCCGGATATACTTGTTAATCACAAATAGTATCTTTAACTTGTTCCTTATTCCTTTAGAAACGTTTTGAAATTCATTCATTTTGGTAACAAGAAAGAAATGGAATGTTTGGTGCTATTTTAATATTGCAATTGTTACCACATTTACCAATTGATTGAATTAAATACAACAGTTCCTAGATCCCTAATGTGTGTTCTTCGATTTGTGTTACTAAAATACCGTTTCCAAAGACTTTTTGTTTTTGTTTTTCCTATTGCCAAAAAAAAAAGAAATTTTCAAACTATTTAGTTTAGGTGTTTTTACTCTACATGATATTTCGATGTCGTCCCTAAAGGATATATACAATAGCTAACTTATAGGTAAAGGTGTCATAGAGACCAACTTGTCATTCTGCATACTCACATATTCCTAGTTTTCAATTGTGCTGCTACCATTCCTATTTTTTGCTAGCATAAACCGCTATTTGTAATATAGTGCGAAGTTTATTTGTTTTCAGCGGGAGTCTGTTAAAAGAAAGTGTAACGATGAATAACAAAATTGAATCAATAATCAGTTTTGTTTGATCTTGATGATTTTCATTTCTTTTACATTTTATCACAAATCGTTGGCTCTATATTATCATTTCTTATTTCAAATTACATTTATGTTCAACCAGCGGCTGTAATAAAACAGCTATATGTAGATTGATAAATTTACACATCTGAAAAAAATTAAACAAAAACTTAAAAAAAATTATGTATCCGAATTTCTTTTTGTAGATGACAGTCATCCGTCGTGCGTCGTAGGAAATCGTGTTGTGTCTGTAAGAAAGCAACATCCGTGCTATGTAAAATGACAGTGATATGTTTTGCTTTTTTTTGTTTTGATTACATTACTGAATCTCCCCATTTCATTACATACGACAGATTTACAAATTTAGCGATATATATTAATTGTGTTAGCATTGTAATAACACATTTGTTCAACCCCAACAAGAAACTTTACTGACTTGTCACTGAAAATTAAATAAATAGTAACTAACCTTGTCTTGTGACAATGTTTTACTATATCATTTATAGAATGGGACAGTAGCAGCAAAGAAAATAAGTTAAATTAAATGTGTTACTCACTCACTCATAGTTTCCTTTTATACATAGTATACTTGTATTTTATGCTATAGTGATTTTCCTTCAATATAACATTAATCATGTTTATTGTATATGATATCGAATATACAAAACTGAAACTATATGTAAATAATGAATCAAATAAAGTAATTCCATTGACATAAAATTAGTTTTTATGTCGTGGTCTATTATTGGTATCATAAAATAAAAACAACACACATTTAAAATTGGCTTTAATTTTACATCAACAATCAGATTTGCAAGAGGTCAAAGAATATATCATTCATTGACAATATATTTATGGTTTTTTTTATTCAGGAAAGGACAGCCAGCACTAAATAGGTGATAACCATCTTATGTTATAATGATCAAATCATTCTTATTCAAAGCCATGACGATTTCGCAAAGATTGCGACCAGAATCTTTAATTATTAAAAAATATCAGCAGCAAACACATAATTTCTAAAGAAAAGTGTGGTTGGTTATTTTTTCCTTCCACTCCATCAAAAGTTGTTTAAACAATTAAACAATATGTCCGAATTAAGTAGTTTTGTTATTCAATAGCTGTCTAAATTCCTGCCTTGTAATGCACTAACTGATTACATTTAGCTTTTGTACAAAGAATATATAATATCAAACCGATTCTTAAACTTGAACTGAATAATGTAAACTAGAAGAAAAAGTAAGTTCATTTGTAAGTAATATACATCTGTGAAAAAAAAATAAAATATTTTAACAAAAGTTCCTTTAAATACTAGCTTCGGACCAAAAACAAGCGTCTGTCCAAATTCGGGATAAATCCAGAATAGTTTTTAACAAAATTTGGACTCAATGCCTATTCAGCGGTTCCAAAGCAATTTGTCAAAATCAATATTATTTTGAATCAGTAGTCCTCAGCTTCCACAATAAAAAAACGTTGCCATTTGATATTGCTGTAAATGTGTCCTAAAACTATAACACTGTTATTGTTCAACTACAATTTCACGCCTATCTTTATTATAAAGGACTGCTGATTGGATAAGACCTATGAATTGTCACGCCTTTATTTAAACGCAGATCCTATGAATTGACTGTATTCGAATTTGATAGAAAGATTATTGATATATCTTATTGTTTCATTATTAAAAGTGTTGAGTAACATAGTTAAATGTTAGATTAAATTTAGGTGGTCGTGCACATCCGTCCCCCCTCCACACCCACACTTTTTTAGCTATTCAACATGAAGAAATACAAAAATATCAGCTGGTTCTGATTTTTTAAGAATTGCAAATATTTAACAAATCAAAGTTATCACACCGAATGATGTTTGTTTTAAATTTTTTTCCTCAACAGTGTTTGCAGAAGCATTTCCCCCCCGAATTCCCGAAATAATATACGTGTGAATTCCGAATTCACAAATAAAATAAAGTCCCAACCCGACGTTTAGAAAAGTTCTGTTCAAGTGTTTGGTTTCACTTTCAGATATTAAAATCAAACAAAATGTTTTGAACAAATTCGTGTTCAGACACGAAAATTAATATAGGTTGCAGCTGGCCTGGATTGCGATATAATATGACCAATGAAATGCATTAAATATCTAATGCAATGGGTGACGCATGGACTGTCTTACTTTATAGAGATGATCATGCGGCACATTAAAGATAAGATTAATTTACCCATTGAACTTAGAATAACCACACATTTTAATTCACTTGACTACATCTTGTCTATTTTAAAGCCATCCAGAGAGATGGGTTACATTCTGAGAACAGTTCTTGATGACATTTGAAAGTGAAACAGCTCTTAAATTTCACGGGAACAAGTATTTTGATAGTTTGTAAAAACGTTGTAGTGATTATATCATCAATAACAGAATTTAAAAAAAAGATACCAAGGTCGACAATATGCAGTCTAGCTCAAAATGAAGAAAATTTCAATCGTTGAAAAAGTCCTCACGTTCATGAAATTTTGTATAGCTTGTGAAAATATGTTACTGGTTGATAAAGTCGCACCGAATTACACTTGACTTTTTCTCTTTGGTTACAAAGCTCGTTGTCGAAAATAATTAAATCGTTAACATCTTTGGTATTTAGTCACATCAAAATTTGTTATTGAGATTTATCAAAATAGGGAACTATATTTTCGTGCGAATTAAAGTATGACAAATTTACTCGGTAACCTGAGGTGCTACATCAGCGGACCTTTTATCCACCTGCTGTAGACATCAACATTATTTTGAATCAGTTATCAACAACTCCGACAATAGAGTGCAATACTTTTTGATCAGGTAGATACAGATACAAACACTAGTACTGTCCTTAAACTAAGACAAAATCATTTTATAAATTACATTGTTTCGAGAACAGTTGATAAGATACTAGCAGAAGTGACAGTTTGACATTCCTTCATAAAATGAGCAGCGTGTCGTCGCATGTTAGATATGCTTATTGTGATACATGGTTATCACGGACTTATATATGTCTCTTCAGTGATGTTAGGGATCGAAACGGTATTTAGAAGGCCATATGATTTACCCACAAAATCAGATAGACTCTTGAATTTTAAGAGTCAATATAGGATGAAAGGATCATATAAACCGGAGGGAAAATATGATACAAGCCCAAACGAAAAAATATAAACGAGTCTAAATTGAAAACTACGTTCAAACCTATGATTGCGTTGGATAAAAACCGCAATTTTTATACGTGTGCCTGTAAAACAAATTTCGTTGTAGAAGGGTCTAAATACAGCACAAAAACATTTTCCAAAAGACCAAAAAAGTGAAAAAGTATATCTAAACAAAACGCATTTAACTAACAGATATATATAGAGTTATAAAACCAGTAGACAAGGGAAGTGCCGTTGTTTTAATGGAAAAAGCCAACTACATCGCGGAAGCAGATCGTCAGCTCTCTGATGGAAGATTTTATAAGAAACTTGACTTTGACCCGAGTTCCAAAATTATTACTGCGTTACAAATCATGCACAATGACGGTAACATAGATGAGGATACAATTGGATATTTAAAACCAGAAAACACCAAGACTGGTCGATTGTATCTTCTTCCTAAAATACACAAGGTTAACAAACCTGGTAGACCCATTGTATCCGCTAACGATCACCCGACTGAACAAATTTCGGAATTCGTAGACTTTCATTTAAGATCTACTGTAGACAATCTTCCTTCCCACATTCAAGATACTACAGATTATCTTCGCAAAATGGAATTCATGAACCTTCTTCCTCCGGAAACCCTCCTTGGCATTTCAGATGTCACCTCATTGTATACCAACATACCTCATGAGAACGAAATACAATCATATAAGAAAATATTGGACTCGTGCAACACTTTATAACAACCTACCGATGTTTTAGTCAAGCTGCTTACTCTGTTTCTGAAATGCAACAATTTTACCTTTAATGGTCAGAATTACCTCAAATAAATGGGACAGCGATGGGGACGAAAATAGCACCGTCTTACGCTAATATTTTCATTGGCAAATTAGATAAATAAAAGATTTCAACATCTTTAATCAAACCTCTGTCTTGGTTCCGTTACATCGATGATGTTGACATGAAATGCATTGTATCCCAACAAAAGTTGGATGATTTTATCAGATATCCAAACAACGCCCACCTCTATGTTGAAACTATCTTCAAGTAATGGCAACAACAATACTGTGCAAAACAATATGAGGTACTCAAGAGGTCAAAATCATCGATCGAGAGGAAACCACCCTACACAAGAAGAGGCTTTGGAAATTACAAAATAGTGTCAGTTCTATATCCTTCAGACTCTGGGTCAGAGTCTAGTTGGAGCGGAGGAGAGTTGTCATGGTGTAAATTTCTGTGATTCAATTTCATAATTTTTAATAGTTTTATGTTGTTACAAACTTTCACAAATCCATGTGTCGTAATCTGCATAAAATAAAATAAGTAAAATAGAACGTCATTTTGAGATAACGGATTAAGCTTAACAAGTTCTTGTGAATATACCAAATTTTTCAAATTTGTATTAATTAGTGTCATTTTATATTAGAGTAACTCAACATTTGTTATAAAAGGAGACATTCAGAAATTATAGTCAGGGAGGATTACCGAACGTTAAAATACGGAACTCGTATTGCTACTTTTAAGGACTTTCCAGCGGACTGTGTCGTTGTTATTGTTTTATGGACTTCCATATGTAACTTTGTTTTATGTAATTTTATTGATTTAGTTTGGATTCAACAATAGAATATTGAAAGTACAAACTGTGTATTTCTTATTAATTCAAATCTACCGCTAGTTCCCTCGTGTTGTAAAATTAAAATACGTCACAATGACAGCAAATTAAGGAATTATCGCCCCTTAATTGTCAATACTAGTTCATTTCAACCAAATCATATCTCGAATTACCAGAACAGGGAAAGGAAACGAATGTTCCGTATATATCAATAGACCTCTAAAAGGCTTTTTTAGTGTTGTTTTGGTTGCTGTCTCATTGACATTTACTCCTCAGTTATTCAAAGTAATAATAAGGCCGTGTTTACACCAAACGCCATCTACAGTAAGCATGTTTGCAATTAGTTTAATGTAATGTACACTGATTTCACATTAAATTTGTTCACATCTATACACCATGTTTAATTACCTGTACATGAGATATGTTCACACTTTTAAACTATATGTCATTTAAATGTTCATTACGTAGACCATTTGACTTCAAAAAAAGGGGGGGGGGGATGGATTTTTCCTCGAAAATATTCTGACCCCAAGTTTGATAAAAAAAAAAAATATTTTGGTCGTACAGATGGAAACAAAATTCTGAATCCAGAGTTTCCCCATTTATTATAGTGTTTTATGAGGTCCTTCAATTTTATGTTGAAATTTAAAAATCCGTAACCATGCATTACCAGCTAATTTTGGTCATAACAGGTAATTCAATTAATTGCTCTAAGTATTGAAAAAAAAATATTTGATTGCTAGCATCGAAAAAAACTGAATAAAAGCGTTCGCGCGAAAATAATTCTGACTCAGAAAAAAAATGTAACCCCCCTTTTTTAAACTTAAGTGGTTGCACCTTTATGATAGCAATTTTGATGATTTGCAGTAGTTTGAAGATACTAAAGATGTCTCGATTACGGATTAGAAAACGTAGGCTGCAGCAGCGTGCTTACAGACGAAGAAAAATGATTGAGATGTTAAGGATCACTACATTTCTATCTTTTTTGTTTGATTCGAATGGTATTTCTTCTCTTAAGAGTATTTAGCAAAGGGAGGGGATAATGTTTTTATTTGATTTCTAAATGTATTTTAATGGATCCGAGATACTAGACAAACAATACAATTTACCTCATACTTTGTTAGTAGTGCATTTATGAGTGAATCGTTGTTTAAATAAAGACCAGTGGCAAATATTTCCGTGTACGTCCAGTCGATTCGGTAAGACCTTTTCAAATGAATTATGTGTTCGGCAATGATGATACTTTGAGTCTTGGTAAGGGGTTAATAAATCTACCTAATGTTTTTTTTTATGGCAAATTAATATATCAAGTTTAGACACATATTTCTGTAAAGAACTTTATTAATAATTGTTATAAATATCAATTTTACTAAAAAATCATCTCTTCCTAAAATATACATGGCAAAGATAATGTTCTAAATGTCTAGTTTTGTGTACACTTAACCTACACAAGCCCTACATTGACTATCGACTGCATGTAGACAAAACATGATTTACACTGCATGTAAACATTGAGGTTTATCAATGGGAACGTAATTGTGTTTTGTTTACATGTGAGTTACACTAAGCCAACACCGAGTTTATGTCAATGTGAACACGACCTAAGTAAAACTTACACTGTATTTAGTACATTTATCTTCTTTGAACCACACCCGATGTCCGTATATACCTGCGATTGGTATGGTTTGTGCAGTTTTTCACAAAACTTGCAATAATCAGAGTCAGATTATCCAAGTTCATACATTTTCTTCCATTCAAAATTCTGTTTAAAAAGAGTCTCATTTGCACCAACTTTCTCTATATATTTAACAAAATCACTTATGTTTTTGAATTCAAAGAAATTGATATACGAATTTGGTATTACAGTTGGGTTTATTTGCCCTTTAATCCAGTTAACAATTGAAATAGTATCACTCTCCACCAAAGTAGACCAGTATTTCTCTGTCACGTAATGCCGACAATGAGAGTTTTCAAAAGCTAGTCTAAAATAAATTGATATAAATTCAATATTTCTTTTGGATGGCATGGACCACAAACATTTGTACACTTCCGGTAACCGCAACGACCTAACAATACCACATCAATGTATTTCATAATCTCTTCTATCAATTTAAATCGTCTCCCAGCATCATGATAATTAATCATAGATGTATACATGGTTATGTTTTTTGTTTTTTAAAGACCAGGCTGTGGCGTTGGTGTATTCGTGTTTTTAAGCACATAACCTCCATAGGCGCCAAAAATTAGTAGAATAATTCCGGTAGGAAATAGTCCAATTGAACATCCCGTTCATCCAATTGTAATTCTTTTTTATCAAGGCGGTAGGTTCAAGAGTATATAAAATCCATGGCTGTCGACGAATTCTTAGGCCTGGCATATCATTTATGTCTATATCAGCGTCATGAAATATAATGGCGTCACTCAGAGGAAGATTTCCTCGATTATGGGTTGCTGTACAAGCGTAATCACACTTTTTCAAATTATTATTTATTCCTTTGGCCCATTGTTTTATAATATTGAAAAGTGGTGTCCATACTAGTATTTTCTTTGTTATTCTTGTTGTATCGTTAAATATGTCTTCAAATTTCTGAACATAATCGTACTCTATAAATTTCTGAACATAATCGTACTCTTCAACAGGTCCTGAATTGTACTCCATCTGTGGAATCAAAGTAAATTTGAAATGCAAAAAAAGCAAACACAATTGTTAGACAAATTATCGACGATACAGCAAAGTAAAGTGTAAGTCTTGGTCTCAGATATTGCATTTGAAAACCGAAGAAACTGCTTGTGTTTATCGTATCGCTGTCTTCCTTGTGTGATAAACGAGGTAA
The DNA here is from genome assembly GCA_037788925.1 of Mytilus galloprovincialis. Lineage (NCBI taxonomy): Eukaryota > Metazoa > Mollusca > Bivalvia > Mytilida > Mytilidae > Mytilus > Mytilus galloprovincialis. Next base: position 104,281,748 of record CM075330.1, read on the forward strand.
CTGTTGGTATTTAGCTTCTTGACGTCTTGGTGTAGAGTGCATTGGCATGTACTGATATATAGCGTAATGGTCGTCTACAAAAGACAATAAAACTGTGTTTCTTGTTTTCGCAAATGAAATAATTGCTGATGTACAGACAAGATGGATATCTGAAACCAACATAATTTTGGTATCAATTTCGGTTATATCTACTAATATAAACTGCTAAATTCATCTAGCTTCAAATATTAAGGAGTGCCGCAACTAGAGATCGTTAGTACAAGTATTTAACAAGAGAAACAAATATATATTTTGTTATACTAAAACAACTGAAAATAGTATTGATTAAAAAATGTCTAGTGACAAATATATCAGGCATATTTAGGACAAGAGAAGCATTGTAAAAGTTCAGTTCTGACAAGTCACTGGCAGCATTGACTTGTATAGATAATAATAGAAACGTTTAGCACATGTTAGATAATTTAGTTTCTTATTATTAGAAAGAAAAAAATGGAAACAAAACAAAAGGAAATAACACGTTAAATAATTTCATGCGTCCGAAGCGCTTTTCTAGATTTACCTTTATCAGGAACGTTCAAAGCCAAACATTTGAAATCCGAAGATGTATAAGTACCGAAACCGTTGCAGAGCTATATGTCAAAAATACCTAAAATAAATAGCCAATTTCATCAAAAGCCAACTTTGCCTGAGGGAGTTGAAACCTTAGTTTCTTAATAATTTCAAAATTTATAAACAGACAAATTTAATAAAGTTTGTTAAATCATGTCAGTACCGAAGTGCTGACTACTGAGCTGATGAAACCCTCGGGGACTAATAGTCCACCAGCAGGGGTATCGACCCAGTGATGTAAAAAAATGGAAACAACACGTTTATTAATTTCTTGCCATTTTTTAATTATGGCAGTGTCATTGTATCAGGCGACCTTAATGCTAGTTTTTGTACAAAAGAAAGATTTCATTCTAATTCAAACCAATATCAATCTGATGAATTGTAAAATATTTGTTAAAACCATGATATTTTAATTTCAGATAGTAAAAATAAGCATACAAGTTCTGATTACACGTTTATAAATAAGAAAACTATGAACGATGACTTTCTAGTAAATAAGGGTGTACTTAGGCAACTGAGGTCTTGTGAAATTCTCGACTAGGGTTCGATTAGCAGTAGTTTACCGATAAAAGTTGAACTTTTAATAGATAAAAACCCACACAGAATAATGAACTCGTATAGCAAATTTCAAGCTTGACATAACATTTATGCCGAACATATTAGAAATCATCAAACAACCATAGACGTACAAATGTACTACTTTAACTGTTAACCGACCGAATTATGTCAGACAATGTAGAAGGAGATACTGTTTACACGAAAATTTAGAGAATTTTACATACGGCGGCAGATTCCGTTATTCCTACGTGCGGATGTAACCCATATACAAAACCATACGGACGGTCAATGCGTAAACGATGGCTTGCAGATGGACTACCCAGAGGAATAAGTCATAAATCGTATAACATTACAAAAAAAAATAAAAAAATATGAATTTCGGAATATGCAGCAACGCAGCTTACCACCAACATATCAAAAAATGATATAAACGAAGCAGCAGAGAGTTGTATCCGTTTATTCTGAAAATTCTAAAAGGATATAAACCATCAACATCACAAATGAATACATACATTATTCCTAATGGTCATACATGTAATAACCCAGAACACATTGTTAATGCCTTAATGGATTATTTTTGAAACCTTTGCACAACGGACAATACTGACACTTTTGATACGTTCAAGAAACTACTTATTGACAGTGCATATATTCAGAGATTTTAAAGTAACTACAATAAAAACCTACCAGGTGGAATCATCAACACATGTAAAGTGCACTATATTGTCAAATCCTTGAAGCGTAAAATCGTCAGCGAACACGAACAAAAATAAAAAATTGAGAAATTCAATATACGGCGGAGAAAATGTTATCCGTTGCCGAACATCATTTTTCAACCACAAAGTGAAGAAAGGTCGAACTTCTAACAACAAGGATTTTTTAGGAACCTGACACTACCTGACAGTTTCCTTTAAACTACACTAGACAATTTTCCATAATCTGTAGCTTTTCTGGATAGCGAGAAAGCATTTGATACGGGCTGGACAAGTCATTTTGCTTTCTTGTTTATTATATTTACTTTTTTTATGATTTAGTATGTGAAATTGCAAAATGCAATCAATACGTAGATTTATCATTATGAATAGCTGTGCAACTGCTCTTGCTGATGACATATCATGTATTGCCACGTCCCCACTATCTCTTCAACGCATGTTCAATGTATGTTTTGAGTACTCTAGTAATTGGTGGTCCTGTTTTAACGCAAATAAACAAATAAGTATTATGCAATTAGCCGTAAAAACAAGAGAAAGCAATGTGAACTTAAACTGTGTATGGAATATAAGAATATTCCAGTATATAAAAACTATACAAATTTATAGTTATATAACTGAGTTATCGATTCAAAACTATGAACAGAACATCAAATGCATGTAGAAAAGGTAAAACTGCAAACTTGCATTGAATGGAGTAATGTCAAGAACAACTAACATGTCTGTATTAGTCAAATTATACTTAAAAGTAAAATACCAATAATAGAGAACTCCGACGAAAAACATGTACTGTGATTTAACGACGCTAAATTCTTTTCAACATTTCATTGTAAAACACATTTTAGCAATAACAACTTCTACTGAAGCATTATTGGCATTCATCTTTATATTCACAAAAGAAAACTGTTCTTTAAAAAACAAACAGTGTATGTTAGATAAAAACTATTTATTATAAAGATTACCGATAATTTCCATTCCTCGTAGACCCTCACCGCCGTCACTATGGCTACATTCCTGATGTTATATACATATTAAGAACATATGGACGTATTTAATATGTTACCAATTATATCGATACTAGGGTTTCCCATTAAAAAGTCAAAGATTTTGGTGATTGCATTGGCATCTCATCTTTTACGTCATTTTCGAAACTATGAGAATTCTGATTGGCTGAATCGGACGTTGGGAGAATTTGTTATGAACTGGTGATTTTTTGGCTACACAGAGGTCAAGGATTTATCAACTTGTTGTTTTTCGACAACGGCATTGCGACGTTAAGAATATCTTCATTCATTAAGAAAATCGCCAAAAATTGAGATTCATCAACGTCAATTGTTAAATTGTCACGTTACACTCATTCTCATCAGCCGTGGAGCACCTTGTCACAGCTGAAGTCGGCAAATGGAAATCACGATGGAAAGATGGACTCTGCATACATTTTGAGGTTGATACGTTATAAATTGTAACTAACTCTTTATCACCGGTACCCATTTCTTCTTATTGGATTTGTTGAAAGCAAATCAAAACATTCATATTCATTCATTTTGTATCGATAAGCGACGACGGAAACCGTTGATCTTATGAATCAATCAATGAATTTAGCTAAATGAAAACAATAGACTTGATTTATTCCAAACTAACTGTTAAATAATAATAAAATACTCCCTCCCCCTAATTCCTCCATATGCGTTTCCTCTCAAAAAGAGGGCATCAAACTAGGTGTGTGTAGTGTTTGCAATAAACTAAAACTATCCATTAATATATAGCTCCATAACTTGGGTAGAAAGGGGTGCACCCTTATATATCCACCCCAGTGTGCCTCTCCTTCGGCTTAGCCATTTGTCATACACCACCTACACAAATGAACAGTGTTGATGTTTTTAAACAGGGAAAGACATTGTTTCAATTCAGAAATACACTTTTTTCATTTTGATTTGAGCATGATTTTTTTTTCCCATAGTTATTGTCTAAGTTTATGAGAAAATACCAGTCACACAAAGACAAAAAAAAAAATATAAATGCATGTACAAAAAAATTATATATACTAAGTCATATTTTAGTTGACAGACTACTGAAATTTTATATCAATGAGAGAATTTGCTCATCTGTTAAAATATTATCCATTTTAGATATAAAAACTTTAAATTGATCACCATTTTCATTCAATTGACATAAAGACTATTGATTATTTATAGAATTTGTTTGATAACTTTGAAATGTTATAATCCAAATATGTAATTATTCAATTTACATAAAAAGTTGTCAATCTACATTGATGTAAATAGTTTAATATCATACAGATTTAGTACCTAATAGTATTTGTTTTTTTTAAGACAGTATCTCCTTCATTGCCTATGTATCATGTTTTGAAAACTATTGATGTGTTTATTCCTTTAAAAGTTTTGATTATGTATTTATATTTGTCTTTTGCAGAATGTTTATTCAATGGATTTTTCTACTACTTCCCAGTGACTTGACATGTCTTGTCTTGTCTTGTAGGAAGTCTGCATAATGTAAGCATTCAAATATTATGATATTGTTAAACACTTACTTTTATATAGTCACATGTAGTGATATTAAAGCTAAATAAAGGTTAATTGCTAATGAGTTTAGATTAAACTATTTGTTAAGAAAGTAAACAAACATGGCATTTATTTTCTTACAAACTTGTAAGTTTACTATTGGTTTTACTAAACACTGCTAATAGGCTATTAAGCTTACTCAAAAGTTTATTATATTGAAGTTCTCTTTTTGTATCAGAATAAGAATAAGAATATTTTATTTTCCAATTAACAGGGCCCATAAACAACATATAAATCAAGTACAATGATTGAAGTAATATATATTATGCATATATATAGCAGTTGAGCTTATAGTTATAATGTATATATATATATAATAATATTTTTTTGCAGGATTATAAGATGCATGAGAAACAATGGCTACTTCAAATACAATGGCACATTAGATAAAATAAATAAGACACAGGGAATGCACTTATCTTTCTTGGGAAGATCAACAAATAAAACCCAAACAAGGAAATGGGCATATGAGATTCCTGTACATGAGATATAAGAGAAAAGTTAATTTCCTGAAAAGACAGTTGTTAACTTATATATATTTGTGACAAAATGAATGGAATCAAGACTGTTTTAATTGTGCTAAATGGAATACAAATTAGAAGCTAATTATATTAATAAAACAAGTGAGAAACCAAATTTACTGCATGAAAAATCAGGTTTAACAAAAAGAAATATGTTGAAGTGAATGAATAACTAGCTGCAATGATTCTGGAACATGTCTAAGTAATAGTTCATGATCAAACAAAGGAAAAGTTTATAAGGAAGTGGCATATATATGATATGTGATATTGTGTCCTAATTGTGATCACTGAAAAGAGGATGTTTTACAGAACTTTTACTTCATAAATGTGTGTACAAATTGTGATTTCATCAGTCTGGTAAAGTATATATAGCTGTGCTCCATTGAATATTAAATCAAAATGATTAATATTGGTTATTAATATAAATGTGAAATAAAAGCAAAAGTGTCAGGAATGATGAAATGTTTTCACATACAAATGAGCAAATAGATTCATCAATAGGATCATCCATTCCCTAATTTCAAATTTACAAATTTCTTGGACATGTTTTGACCATATAACACCAGATAGATCTGAGACTACTATAACAGATGTGTAGTAGTCTCGGGAAATATATAAAGATCTTAGGAAAAGTTTCTTTATATAATATAGATATGAGCCCTTTTGAACTAAAAAGTTTTTTTACAAAAAAATACTATATGTACCCCTCATTAAAGAGATATTTATAACATTGAGGGATTGTTCCCAACCTGATTATAACAACCAACATATAACACAACAAACTTAAATGTACACACATCAACCAACATATAACACAACAAATTAAAATGTACACACATCAACCAACAGCTCGAACTCCAAAAATACTGGACGTGAACACAGGTATTTTGGAAATATGACAATGTGCACATCCTGCTTCTTGCAAGACGGTTGCTTGTGATACGTCATGTCTGGTGAAGGAGGAAAGACTTCTATGACAATTCAATGGAGATTATTTAAAGCAGGTGAAATAATTATTCAATTATTTCTTGGTGAACAGGGGAAAACAACACTTCATGAATTAAAGAAATGTCAAATTACAAGTGATAAATGAAGTTTTATACTATCTTGCTTTGTCAAAACCTATTATCTTATGTTTACAAAAAAAATGCAATCGCTCGCCTTTACTTTACTAGCTTCGGATCAAAAATTTGCAAACTGAATATTTTTCTCAAATCGCTCGCTCGCCCTAATTTTTGGAGTCCAAAAATTCGTAGAACAAGAAATTCTAATATTCAATCCTAATAAATTACCATTTTGATCTTTTTTACTTTGTAAAATCTTATATTTAAAATTATTATCAAATAAAATGGCCACTCCTCTTTGATTTGGAGTAAGAAAAGGAACAAAAGACACATCCTCCACCCCATTGATTCTTAACAAATTGTTCGTCTTTGTATGTATCTTGAAGACAGAACATGTTACAATTTTGTGCTCTTAGATAGTCTAAACCATCTCTTCGCTTTTTAAATTAATTAAGTCCTTGGCAGTTGTATGAGACAATCTTAATCAGATTATTTTTTATCTAAAGTAGTAATGACACAAAATAAAATGACGTTAAATTCGTAGAACCTAGCTTCCAAAAATTCTTTATAGATAATTTTAATGATAATGTGTGATTTATTGTCGTGTTTATTTTATGAATACATTTATTACAAATATGGATTTCTGGTATTTGACAGATATATGAAATATATTCTTAGGAAGTAAAGTATAATTAATAAGTTCTGATGTCTCGCATGAACTATTTTCCCTCTGTTTGTGCAAATACTTCACAGTTGAAGAACAAATATTATGATGGAAGGAAAACACATTAAAATAATGACATGTAATTGTTAAGGACTTTTTATGAAGGAAAAATAGGGAGAAAAATCTTTCTTCAAAATATTTAAATATATATTTTCTCCAGGATACACACTTTAAGAACAAGATGAAATAAAACAAAACAATAGAAATGCCTTCCGTTTTCAATCCATTTGCTGCAGATAAACAAGGAGTTTCTATTCTGTTTAAAAATAATTTTGACTATAAAATAACCACTGGGTCGATGCCACTGCTGGTGGAGATTTATTTCCCCGAGGGTATCACAAGCCCAGTAGTCAGCACTGTTTGTGCTGACATGAATTGTCATTGATATGGTTATATTTATAAATCATTTTTATATTGGATGGCGTATATACTAAATTTAGTCCTGGTATCTATGATGAGTTTATATACATAAAGTAAAAAAGATGGAAATGGCAATCTGGTGGGATTTGATCTTAATATTGAAGACAAGAGATGTCCTCTGATAAATGTTTATGAGCCAAATATTGATACTCCCTGCTTCTATGACAAATTAACATAAATTATATATTTCTTTGGAAATCAGCTTTGTATTATTTGTGGGGACTTTAATCGTGTTCAAAATTTCAACCTTGATATCCATCCCTATATAAATATGAAGAATCCAAGAACTAGAGAGAACATTTTACAAATTAAAGAATATAAGAATCTCGTTTACCCATTCAGAAAAATATATCTTGATCTTAAACGATTTACATGAAAAAGGAAAAGCCCTTTTAAAAACAAATCAGATCATTCACCAATGATTTTGACTATAAAAATAAATGAATTTGTAAAAGACAGAGGCCTATGAAAGTTTAATAACTCTCTTCTGCAAGATCCTGAATATGTAGAATTATTAAAACAACAAATAACTAACACAGTTCAGCAATATGTAATGCCAGTGGATAGAGGATATGCTTTACATGGTATTGATAATTTAGATACTGAATTTGCAATTAATTACAAATTATTTTTGGAGACCTTCTCCTTGCAATAAGAGGTAAGACTATTTCCTATTCAACAATTTTAAAAATGGAAAGGACAACACAGGAAATCCAACTGACTTAGGAGATACAAAATTTAGAAAATAAGGTAAGTACACAGGACACTCTTGATGAAATAGAAGCCGAAGAATGTCAACTTAGAATTTTGAGCCAGAACAAGGTTAAAGGTCAATTAATTAGGTCAAGAACCCAATGAATTGAAGAAGGAGAGATGCCTACTAATTTCTTTTGTAATTTGAAAACACAATATTTTGTCAATAAAACTACTAAAAAACTAAACTGATGAAAATACTGTAGTAGAAAATCAAAAAGAAATCTTAAAAAAAAAACATTTTATGAGAAACTTTACAAAAGACAATAATGTTTCAAAAAAAAAGTAAATTTATCAAGGGAATTACCATCTTTGAAATCTAAATTAAAATATAGAAAAAAAAAAAAAAAAACCCACTAGAATGTAACATTTCTTTTACTGAACTAACACAAGCTTTGAAAATGATGAACAATAATAAGAGTCCTTGGTCAGATGGATTTAATGCAGACTTTCTTAAAGTATTTATTTTGGATAGGCATTAGAAAGTTTGTCTTGAGGTCAATAAATTATTCATATAAGATAGGGAAAATGTCTGTCACACAGAGGCAGTGAGTTATCACATGTATTCCAAAAGAAGGCAAGTCAAAACAGTTTTAAAAAATGGCGTCCAATTATACTTTTGAATTCAACATACAAACTACAAAACAAATATAGCTTCTAGCTGTATAGCTCACGGCAGACACTCGGCTAACCGAAAAATGGGTCAGGTAATCTATATTGAATATGCGGCTATATGGGTGGTTGGTCGTTTTATCGAGTTGGTTAACGCCTGTTAATCAGGTGTTATCGACAAAATCATTGCAAGGTCAATATGTTTCATTGTATAACTTTTTAAATATATTTTGTTCTTAAAACCATTCATGTCTGACAAAACAATACAGTGTACTGAATCCAGCGGTGTAATTATTCTGTTCTAGCTTTGGTAAACGATCTATAAATTTAAATGAAAAGCCGGGTTACTCATCAACACATGTATACACATTTTACACACATAAAATGTACACAAAATGACAAGTTGGTTGAATTAACTTGCATGCAATATTTGCACATCGAAAAAAGACAGGCATTATGTTTGTTCACCATATTAATATCATAATGTGAAAAATCTACACAAAAATCTGTATTTTGGTGACATAAATCAATGTTTATTAAAAACCTGGTCTATTAATGGGTCGGATGTATAAAACCCGGTCTGTTAATTGGGCTGTTAAGAGTTATGAATAGCAATAAAATTATAATTTGAATGCTATATGGGGCGGTATCGGATCAAATTGGTAGACTCCATACGAGTGGCTAAAATATAAAGAAACAACACATAAACAATGAAACATATATTTAAACAATGGAACGAAAATGGTTTCAAAAAGTGTAATATTAAAGTAAATAATAATTTCATCCAAGAATGGTCGAATATATCATGGTGATTCTGTTTCATTGTTATGAATGACACCCATTTGTCATCTACATTGGTAACCAGTATATAATCAAAGATAAACATCGTAATTTAATTGAACAAGTAAGTAAAATATATTGGGATGTTAAAAAATAAAGAATAGAAAAAGAATAATGAGTAAAATAAATAAAATGTAGAGAAAAGTGACAAAACAGTTTAAAGAATACAGAAATAAACAACCCTCCCAATCCGGATTCTCATGGTAACTGAATCTGGATGGAGATGCAGAAAATAGATTAATAGATTAAGACAGTAGAGAATAATGCAATGCTAAAAAGAGAGAGAGAAAAATACTAGTTGTTTAAGAATAAAGACATGAAACACCCCTTTTCACTATTAAGACCCTCGCAGATGATTGTAAAAACAGTTTTAGCATTTATGTCACATCTCCTTTTTTTAGATGAATAGTATATACAACGATATCTATATAAATGTTTTGCAATTGTATCACTGTATATGTTATTTGCGACTGGACTCCGATAAGCATTGTCCTCCTGTCAACCGCTGAATCTTATAGCTCATTAAATATTGAAAAGTGCAAACAAAACAAAATTTCTGGGAAGAGATAGATTTTTGAAAAAAAACACTAACAAATTGCGATTTACTCAACTTGGTGACTAATGCTAGAAGTTTATACGCACACAACAGCAGTTTCTCCATATACAGCTGTATTCTCTCCTTTCCGGTTACTTCTTTAGAATGATTTGTAATCACCAAATGATCAAGTAATAGAACAAAAGAACCAATTGGATGATGCTGACGAATTAGGGTTTTAAACGTCCAGTGGCAAAAAACATGTGCATATGAGAATGACAACACATCATATGCATCATGTGTTGCATAAGACAGACACTTTCAGTCGGATTTTAAAACGTGATACTTTGAACAGACACAAACAATAAGGCTGATTGAAAACGTTAATTATATATATTCGAGCGGCCAATCCATATCACGCTATATTGAAGTGACACACCCTTCAACTAAATGCCAAGGAAGTCAAAATAAAAATGCTCTTACTATAAGGATACTGTTGCACCGTATTGTCATTTTTCCTACTCAAGTATATCTCATTCTTAACTTTTTCAATGGAAAATATAAATAGCAAAACTATTGTCATGGCTAAAAAACTCTTAACTGACACAATTTGAATTGTCCAACCCATTAACAGACTTTATTTCCCTAATATTCGCTAAAATGTGTTATTACTCACGTTATATTACAATTATGAAATATTTACTAGTGTCAATTTATCTTTTAGAACCATAGTACTATTTTGTGTCCTTTAAATGATATCTAAAAATGGTATTTTCACCTTTTATCCAAAACATTGCTATGCGTATAAGGATAAATACAACATACTTGCGCGACGCTTTTTAGTTTTACTGACTATGAAATGTTTTTAAAGGTGGAAAATGTTCTATGATATACATTTGTATATCTTTTTGTCAGACACTTTTCTTTTTTTGATTTGGTTCTCATAATATGCCTAAAATCTGTATATTTAACAGAGTTTAAGTTATATAACATTAAGTTGTGCGTTTTATTCTTAACAAACGTATAATCAACCCGATTAACAGACCAACCGCCCATATAGCCGCATACTCAATATAGATTAACCGACCAATCTCTCGCTTAGTCGAGTGTCGGTCGTGTAGCTGAAAGGATAAAGTAAATTCTGAACAGACTTATCGACTCTGATCAAACAGGCTTTATCCTGGGTAGATGTATATCGGAGAACTGTAGACTTATATATGATATTTTACACTTTAAAGAAGAAAATGATACCCCTGGTATATTATTACTCATTGATTTTGAGAAGACCTTTGACTCTATATCATGGGCCTTTCTCTTTGAAATACTAAAGTTTTTAATGTATGAGACTCTATAATGAACTAGATAAAAACATTGTATAATGATATTACATCTCCGGTTACCCAGAACTGCTGTCTGTTAGACTTTTTCCGTGTGGAGAGAGGCTGTAGACAGGGGAAAAATTGTCTCCTACCCTATTCTTGCTATGTGCTGAAATATTAGGCATTTTAGTAAGAAATAGTGCGGAGATAAATGGTATTACGATAGATGATGCAGAGTATATCTTGTACCAATATGCAGACGACACATCACTCATTTTAGACGGGTCGCCTTCCTCCCAGGATGCATCGCTCCGTATATTACAATTCTATACTGATTTATCAAGACTTAAAATTAATTCAGACAAAAAAAAAAACGTCATATGGATAGGTAGTAAAAGACATAGTCAAGAGAAAATATGTGCACAGTGGGGACTGAAATGGGGTATCAGTACCTTCAAATTATTAGGTGTCACTTGCTGTGTTGATTTAGATAGAATGTTAAATCTAAATTATGCTCCTCGAATACAAGAAATAGAAAAAATATTACAAAAATGGTCAAAACTATCACTTACCCCGTTTAGTATAATAAAAATTACAAAGGCACCAATTATATCAAAATTTAATCATCTGTTCCTGTCCATTCCAGTTCCAGATGATAGTATGATACGTCAACTCAAAAGTAAAATATTTTCATTCATTTTGGGATGATAAGCATGACAAGATAAAACTGGATCTTCTATGTAAAGAATACTTCAGAGGGGGCCTTAAAATTATAAATTTCAGAAATTTTATACAAGAGTTAACACTTACTCCGGTAAGGGTATTTTTTAAGTCAAAATCTTAACGGATTGAATTATTTACATCCACCCAAAATATAAATTTTACAGAGTTGTCTTATTTTGGAATTATTAAAAAAATTCCAAAACAAAATTTTGGGATGAAGCTTTTCATGCCTGGAAAACTATGTCAAAACTCAGACATCCGTTTCATTTTGAGGAAGTCATTTCTACATTTATATGGCATAACGAACATATTAAAATTGATAAAGTCAGCGTTTACTATAAAAATTGGGCACGTCATGGGGTATAGGATGTAAATGACGTGTTAGATGAACATTGAAATATATTAACATACGAACATTTTTTAAATTATGTATAATTTTAAATCCATGTTTCTACAGATATAAGCACTTAAAAATGGCTCCACGCCATTGGAATCAACACTGAAAGAGAAAAGACCTCAGTCTATTATACCTTTTTTCATTGATATTTTTTTCAATTCCGAAAAGGGCTCAAAGGACATGTATACTATTTAAAATCAAGGAACTTTGCGTATAGATTTTGGCGAATATCTGTATTTGGTATAAAAAATGGCGAGGTATTTTTTATTAATTTAAAAAACACTAGGTTATGTTGGTTTCAATATAGAATTATTAATTATATCTTAGGGACAAATGCTCTACTTTTTAAAATGAAACTTGTTAATTGTAACTTGTGTACATTTTGCAAGGAAGAGCCTGAAACTATAGAACATTTACTTTGGGTTTTCATATTGTTGCCGACATTTGGCACAATCTAAATGCTTGGATTTTCGATAAGGTTCATATTGAAATTCCACTAAATTTGAATATTGTCCTTTATGACCTCTATGAAATTTATTTTAAAAATAAAGTCATCTTACTGACAAAGTACTTCATTTACAGATGTAAGATTAAAGATATAAAACCTCATGTAAAAAAAAGGTTTTCAAAATTACATAAAAGAAAACTTGACTTTAGAGAAACATATTTCTTAAAACTATTTTAGTGTGAAAGAACACAATTTGTACTGGAACTCCTGGGCTAATGTCATTAATTGAATTTAAATGAGGTAAATGTTTGTAAATGTGTATATGAGTATTTGAAATTATTTGTATACTGTTATACCCTATGCATGCTCATATATGTCTTGCACTACTATTACTATTTTAATGAAAATGTTATTACTATACTTAATCCAAAGATTTCATATTGTTAGTTCGTAGAATGCTTATAATGCTTATGTATTTCACTTGATTGATTATTGTTCCTTAAGATAAATATATGTTGATACCTGTAAATTCATGAAAAAAAGAAATTATAAAATAAATAGAAAAAGAACACCAATACTGTTATATACACTCCAATAGTCATTCGATATTGGAGATATACCGAGAGACTGGGAAAGTGAAAACATTATTTAAAAAAAAGGTTATAGATCTAAGCCTTCAAACTACAGACAATTGTTTCTAACAGCATTTATAACAACAATGCTTGTATACATCATAATATTCCAGATAATGGACCATCTAGATTAAAAAACTATCCCCCATGATAACTGACAAGGTCTCCGTGCAAAAAGATCATTTGAAACACAGCTACTGATACCAACAGACGACAAAGCAAAACACCTTTACCAAAGAAAACAAGTGGATATGGGAATACTAGACTTACGGGATACAGTTTAATACACGAACATGGATGAACAGTTTCCTGAAAGACATACAATAATATGTTGTAACAGATAATGCAACATCATATACGGCACCAGTAACACCAGGTGTTCAAAAGGGGACGGTGCTTAGACTTACACTTTTCTTGATTTACATCAACAATTCTCTGATGGTGTAAAACAACTATAATATTATTTGTGGATGACTGTATCATCTATAGACCATTATATCCGTCCATTGAATATATACTGCTTCAAAAATACCTATACTTACTAGTACAAAGTAGCTAAGCATGGCAGATGGAGTGTAACGTCCAGAAATGTGTCATTGTGCAATTTACAACATCAAAAAGAAAATACTATACCAGTTTACCATGAATGATGAGCCATTAGAAAATGTACACCACAATCCTAACCTATTCATTGAGCTCAGTGATCCCTTAACATATCATTTGAACATTGACACTATCTGCAAAAAATTTCAGGTATATTGGGATTTTCAAAGCGGAAGTGACAAGAAGGGCATACCACAGTCTAGTTCATCCGAAACTGGAGAAGGCTACAGTTAGACAAGGTACAACGTAATGCTGTCAGATTAATAACGAACCAACCATACCATCCAAAAAAAAAAAAACCAATCAGTGTAACAATATTTGTTCAAAACCTCAACTGGAACACACTGGAACAAAGAAGAACCATGGCAGATGTCACTATCGTGTACAAGGTAGTCCATCAACTTATAGGTATACAGGTACTCTACATTTAAATACCAGCTACTGTTATACGAACTAGAAACAGCAACAGTTTGAAATTATTGCCATACCACAGCAGAAATAACATTTATCAACAATTATTTCCAAAGGACAGTAACCGTCTGGAACACTCTTTCAAATCAGTTGTGCTTGTACTATTACTAGAGGCCTTCAAATCATCCCTCCAGAAGCACCAACCAATTAAAGAGAACCAACAACCCCTAATGAGTTTGCACTTTGGTAAAGTGTACATACACCAGAGCTTCATTGTTTATTAGATTGTTTGCGCACATCACACAACACACATGTACACCAGTCCTCGTTTTTAGATGTCAAGTATGGATATTGACGAGTAATGAAGTTGAAGTTAAATTAGAATTACTGTAGAGTTAACTAATAAAAAATGACAGCAACGGTTTATTATTTTTTTTCACAGAGAAAAATATGGTATTTTTTTTCTAACAATTGCAGTGTCAGGTCAATTGTATTTACATATTTGTTCTCAAACTCTTTTTAGCAATCACCATGAACACCCCTTAAAGTATCAAATTGTTGTCTCTAAAACTTCGTACTTCGTAGAAAATTTCCAATATACTACTAAAAAAACAAAATCACAAAAATAATGAACTCCGAGGCAAATTAAAAAAGTCCCTAATCAAATTGCAAAATCAAGAATTAAAACACATCAAAAGAATGGACAGCAACTGTCATATTTAGGCCTTCGTACAGGTATTTTCTAATGTAGACAATGGTGGATTGAAATGGCTTGAAAGCTAGCTAAACCTCTCACTTGTATGACAGTCGTAAATAGTCTCATTCTGTCGATCTAACTCTTGGAGTGGAACGTGATTGTAGTTACGACATAATAAAACATATATGATATCATGTGTGAAATGGATATTTCATAACAGTCAACCAACTCGTATTGGCGTCCGTAAAAAGACTTAAAAAAGTGATGATTTCATCTTAACCATTGGAACTCTTGGTTTAAATACGAAAAGGTTACAAATGGAAAGCTAAAATCATCTCTTTTTTCGTAAAGTTTTCAAAGACCCTCATTGTAATTTCTAGATAAAAGTCATAATCAAATGGCAAAATCAAAAGCTCAAACACAACAAACCTCTCACTTGTATGACAGTCGTTTAACATTCTAATTAGAATTAAATGACAGAAAACTTGATCATTCATTTGTCAGTCAAGGATTTCAATCTAATGATTCATAATTGTTTTTGCCAAATTTTTTTCAGTCCGAGTTGAAAATATATATTTTAAGGACATTGACCTCACACTGCATTTGTTAGAAAGAAACAATATTTCAAAATGATTAAGGTAAGGTTTGCGTACACAGGGAGATAACTCGAATTCAAATAATTGAAAAAAAGGAGGGACCCGCCATTTTGAATTGCTTTGCTTAACCAATGTTCGATAACTACAATATTAACGAAAATAAAAACAACACCTACCCCAAAATCGCCATTTTGATGTAATTTTATCAAAATTTGAATCGTAGAAGTAACTTTGTGACACTCAGTTTGTTAGTTTTCATATAAATGACGTCACGTTAAGGCATAACGTCTTTGTGCAAAAACCATTCATGAAGTTTCGCGAAATTTTATTTTATTTCATAAATGTACCTTTTTATGTCCCTGCCGTAGCAAAGGGGACATTGAGTTTTATCCTTGACTGTCTGTACGTCCATCCGCATATACGTATCATTGTGTACGTCCGTTTTTACAAAATTGGTTTCCGTTCTCTAACTCTAGTTTGCCTCAACAAACTGATATAAAACTTATGCACAATGCTTTTAACCACAAAAACACAGAATAAATTTGAATTTTGATGTCGTCACTTTTACAGTTAAAGATTTATGGTCAAGTAACAGTAAATGAACGCCGTCTAGCGGATTCCGCGAAATATTGCGACGTTTTGTACGAATTACGTCCCTTTGACCAGATTTTGCAATGTTAAAATTGCACCCGGCGACTTTTCGATGGGACAACGTCAACGGTAAATTTGACGGAAAGTATGTTACTTCTAGGAGAATGAACTTGTTTTTCTAAAATTAAAAATGAATATGAAAACAGTCCTGAAGACGATCTTCAAAATGAAAATCAGGACGTAGGGTGGTAGAGTTTGTATATCTGCCGACCAGTTAAAACAAGTGTGAAAACTGTTGCTCACTACTATTTCTACATAATTGTGATGAGAAAAAACAGTGTGGTCTCGGAAGTATTCTATATGTAGTATGTCAAAACTGTCCTTTCAAAAACCCTATATTCACTGGGAAAAGACATCGTCTAGCAGAAAATAAGCAGAAGGGGTGCAAGTTTGGGACATTAATATATAAAGTTAAAACTTAGTATTGTACGGTAAGACTATAATATCTCCCATATTTTGAAAATTATCACACCAGTCGGAACAAGTAAAAATATTTTCAAATTAAAGAAAAGGAAATGAACCACATAAACTAATACTGGTCATAAATTCGCCGCTGCTGTCAGTCAGTCATAGATGGCACTAAACTATAATACACTTAAATTAATTAACCTTGTTCACGGTTGGAACAATAGTTTGATATTCATACACAGTTTTTAGACTATAACAAATTAAAAATAAGCAAAAATGATGTTTCACGATCATTTTAGAGGCCCCTCATGGGGGGGGGGGGGGGGGGGGGTCCTAGTAATCACATAATCACCATTTTTTTGCCAATATAATCACATAATCATTAAATATTTGCTTATCTTTAGTATTCAAATAATCATAAACTAAAAATACAGTCCTAGGTAATCAAATAATCATGAAATATTTGGCTTAATAATCAAATAATCATTAAAAAAACGGCCAAGTAATCACATAATCAAAAACCCCATGAGGGCCCTCATTTTAAATCCATCGCTACATTTTGTAATTTAACGTTGTTTTTTGTTTTTGTAATGGTGCTTTCTTTCACGTCCGCAATTTCGATGTTAAAAATAGAACACAAATCTTTATATAGATACATGTATAAATAGTATATGGTTTGAAGATTTATACAGGGCTTAGTATTCTAATAGTATTGATTCGTATGGTTGTCTCCTCAAAGGAAATTGTTATATATATATATATATATGGGTAAAAATTAACCGAATAAAAAAAAATGTACCCTAGCTGAAAGTAGCATCTCAAATATACAATAGAACTGTTCTCAATTCTATTTCACTCATAAAACTTGAAGGTTGAGAACGAAATTATATCGATCACCTCTATATCATAGTACTACTATATATACCGACTGAAAAATATGCACTGTGTCACAGACTTTCAGTACCTAAAGTTAAATCTAAATCCCGTAAGTAGTCAGTACTTCAATAAGACAGCAACCAGACAACAACATAAGGCCAAAAGAAAATTAAAAAGGAAAAGACATCTTATGATATGCATTTGACAGGGGGGGGGGGGGGGGGAGAGGGGGAGCAGGGGTCCTGATTCCGAAATCCCGGACTTAAAAACATGAATTCCCGAGGTCCCGAATTTATAGAAATTTCTAATCCCGCCATACCGAAATTCGAAAAAAGAATAGCCGGATCCATAAAGGACCAATCCCGAAATCCCGTACTGAAAAAACACCCGATCCCGGAGTCCCGTTTAAGGTCCCTCCTCATTTGTGTAGCCTACTAGATGGACTAAATAACAAAACACAATATTACCAGTCATGTCTCAGCCTATGTGCGATTGTTTTTTTTAATTTTTTTTCGGTTGGGGGGAAAGGGGGGGGGGGGGGTGGGGGTTTTGTAGACATATCAAACATAAATATGTACATCTGTTTTTGATGTCATATGTCTCAACCTCCGTTAATTTGGTTTCCTCGGAAATGTTTTTACACGATGTATTTTCTGGAAAATACACTGTACTACAAAGACTACAAATGTCTTGAGAGAAAGCGAAATTCAGAGAGAGAAGCACAATAATTTATTGTCACATATAATTAGATCTCAAAGGGAGTTGCAGAATAAGGAAAACTGGCGAATGTCAAAATTGAGCAAAAAAGATTGCAAAATTATAAAGAATAACAACGGAAAATAAAATAATTATTTAATATAATAGTGTAGACCACGTACAGAATTTTACAAAATCGTTAATTGAAGATTTTACAGAATAAGCGTTATATCTAAAGATAAAGAACATTTAGGTCCACACTTCATATGGACCCTTAAAAATCGTTGGATTATCTCGGTGTTGCTGGTCAGTAATGAATAAAAAAAATCACTGGTCAATTTAAAGAATTGTTGTAAGTGATGCAATATATTCTTATTTTCTTGTTCCCCTTATGTAACTTCCAGTTTTATTAAAGTTTACATTTACAAAGCCTTAGTTTAATTTAGTTTCTTGTCATTACTACCCCCCCCCCCTTTATTTGTCGCATGTTGTGTATCATGTACTGATTTTATATATACTTCGAGCATACATATGTACACTTATGGAACAATAACCATTTAGTAAACTTTTTAAAACGTTTTTGTAGACTTGTATACAATAAATTTTATACAGAACAAAAAAGATATTAACAAAGATGTCATTTTGTCTGCGTGTTTTACTTGTTAACTTGCAGATGTATAAATAA
This sequence comes from Mytilus galloprovincialis, assembly GCA_037788925.1. NCBI lineage: Eukaryota > Metazoa > Mollusca > Bivalvia > Mytilida > Mytilidae > Mytilus > Mytilus galloprovincialis. Next base: position 104,300,818 of record CM075330.1, read on the forward strand.
CCACACGACACTCTTTCAAGAATTTGTAGAATCATTGATATAATGTTTGTTTATATATGCGAAGTTAAGCAGCAGTATATGGACAGAACACGTTATGTCGTGATATAGTACCAAAACACAAGCTTTTACATGTTCCGCTGCTAAAAAACGGGTTTTTTTTCAAAAGTGGCCAAATCATATATCGGAACGGAGAAAAAGTGTAAACGGATGACTTACAAGATAGTCTAAGAGATTTATGAATTGGTTACCCAAAAATGACAAAGTTCAACTATCTCTCATTAGAGCAAATATTAATAAAGATCAAAACCCTGACCACATGCAAACAGACAGCAAAGTACGTTCTAGGATTCAAACTGTAGATGTTTTGCGGAATAACTATAAACTATAAAGGGGGACGGACGGACCGAAGGACGGGCGGCCAGACGGAATGACGGACGGACAGACGTACAGGGGTAGTTGAGGGGGCATCAAAAATATAGCTTCAATTACATCTTGTATTGCGTCAACTTGTAGACAGTAACCCTGATGATTTCTATTTTTAAGATTTTTTCATTTTTGCGTTCATGTATAATACAACGTATTTTTGTCTGAATTAGTAATTGTTTTAGATATGTATATTGATAATGAACATACATGTATCACATTTTTTACAACGTATAATTTCTTTTTAAAATGTTCCATAAAAGAGGGTCTGATTGGGGTTTACGGAATACAGAATAATGGGCAAAAATTGCAGAATAAAATGCAAAAAAGAAAAAAAAAAAAGAAAAGTGTATAATGAGGTGCTAAAATATAAAGAATAAAGAATATTGGTAATACTAAATAAAAATTTATGATAATTATCCAGACTCTTATGATAAAAAGAATCTATCAATACGAAACACATAATCATCGTGCATAATCAACACGAAGAACGTTGGAAATTATTAGCATGATAACTTGACGTTATATAATAAAAATTACGACGTCACGAATTTTGATGTTTTTTTTTGTCAAAATGTTGGGTTTGCGTCGCTTCTACAGGGAAAACGAAGTCGGTGACCATATTTTTTTTTAATATCATCTAATTCGTAAGACAAAGAGGAAAAAAATATTAATTTAAAAAAAAATTCTATGGAGCGGTTCTCGTGATTTATACCAGAAACCGAAAATTGTAGAAGAAAAATATAGATTTACCCTATATATTCAATGTAATTTAGTACCCTCTCGAACCATTTTAAAAATGGATTTTTCTTGAAAACGAAGTCGGTGACATATACTTTTTTTTTACATTTTCTGATGTATATTTTCAATATCTAATTGAGTTCTAAGTTCTAAAAAAATCTATGGACTAGTTTATTTACTGATCCTTGACCTTATGCGGGGTCGGTCAGGGGATACATTTTTCCTTTCTCCCGTCCCCTTTATCTTGTCTCTCGCCGTAAAACCTAAAAAAAACTAATGTATGGGAAGCTCATTTCAATAGATATCGATCTACTTGATATCTTGTGTTTTTATGGCTTGTCCCCGTCTTGTCCTTTCACAAGATAGACGTATTGTTTAATCTGCTTCAAGAACCCCGGTAACTTTTTCACTGACTGTCAAGCTGTCTCTTTCATTGAATTTGTAATTCTGAAGCACGCGGTTTTCAATTCTTTATAAAGTATAAGTACAAATTATAGAAACGCAGAATTGAGTGAAAAAACGACACTTTTAGTCAATTTCGTTTAAAATTATTAGAATTTATATAACATGTATAATGCGTCATGTGTTTTATTTATAGAGGATTCATATATATATTCTCAGATATTTTTTTATTGAATATTTATTACGAATGACAGAATGTTGAACTTGGTCTTTTCAAATGTACAGTTTGCAAGGTTTGTCTGCAAATACAAACACAACCCACATAACCCACACGTTTACATCATTCGAAATATATGTTATTTTATCAATCACTTTTATAGTAATTTTTTATGGATGCATTAAAAATGTGTCTTTCAGACACAACTATTGTATTATGTCGTCTTGAACATGCCTGTAGTATTTGCCACCGGACATTTTATAATCTCTAATCAAACAAACTTCTATGCATATCAGTCAATTCTTAATCAATTTATCTAAAACAAGGATGGTAAAATGTTTATCTACACATGCACAGACTCACTATAATTCCGGGAAATTGTTAGTTTTTAGTCTTTCTCCGTATATAAGAGATCATAATGAAGAAGTAACGAGTATTTGTTTGAGGTCGTTTTCTGAATTTTTCGTTTCTGTTCTCTACCTTTAGTTTGCTTCAACCAAATGTTATAAAACTGATACGCAATGCTTTATAATGTTTTATGTTTATGCAAGAGGGGGCATCATCAGTGTCCCATGGACGATTTTCTCATTTATTCAAAGCTCTAACGTATTATTTCTTTTTGTAATGCATTAGAATTGGAATTACATTACTGTGGTTGAAGGGTAGCCACAATCAATTTTGATTTGACGATCGCAAATTTCCGTTTTACTGTCTCACAAACGCATCGACAGTAAAACTGCATTTGCAAACATCAATCGCCAATTGATGGTGGGGACTCCTCAACTACAGTGCCCTTACTCCTGTGAACTTCATTGAACTGATTTTAATTTATTGAAAGTATGTGGAAGATTTTCATATGCATAACTACATTTCTTATTTTAAATATGAGCAATACATATACGACTGGTCATTTGTATTCCCAGGCCATCGTCTGATTCGTCTTTTATCGTGTATAGGAGCATGTAGTTTGTTCGTTTGGTCAAAGACCCCAAATCTGAACATCATGTGTAACAATTGGACAAATGCTACCAGTAAGAGGTAGAGCCAATTTGCCGGCAATTTGTTTCATTCGATAAGACAGGTAAATCATGTTTTAAATAGCCCGATAGATGCTAATTATAGTACATGAAAATACGTCACATCATCTATTTTCATACCTTGAACAGGTATTCCTACAAAAACAAGGCCATGACTATTGATTTTTTAATATTGATTTTTTAATATTGATTTTATTTTATTATTAACATCCTTTAAGCAAGGTACCATACCACGTAACCTGTCAAGGAGCCAAATAATATCGAACAAATTCAAATCGTGATTTTCTCATTCTGAATATATGTATATCTTCATTTGTCCTGGTCTTTTAAGGTTTTATCGTCTATAAGATAAGATAAGACAATACATGTATATATTTTAACCGGAGAACATCTTACAGGAGTTGGTCATAGATTACCCTGTGTTACTTACACATGTTATATTGCCCTTTCTGTCATTTTAACAAATCGGCCCTTCGTTGTGATACAGATGCAACAGCTTCTTGATGTTTTACCTACAATCACGATTTGTAGTGTAACTGGTTTGTTCTGTTGTGTTGTTTTATTTTCTGATGACTTAGGTACCGGTGTAGGGACGGTGTTAAAAATTTCAGTCCTAGTATCTATACAGTTTGTGATTTGGCGACAACATTGTTGTTGACTTCATTTGTTACATATAATACCATGTTCAAAAAAGGTTTCAAAAAATTGTGTTTTGTTGTTTTGAAACTTGTATACAATGGCCTTATTTTAAGTCATGTGTATATTACACCCGCAACATGTAGGCTTCATTTCTATAGAATTAATTCTCGTGTTATTGGTTATGTGCAGGCACCTACATCAGTTTGACGGCAGTTGTCCCTTGAATATATGTAATTAATGTAAACACATGAATAGAAAGTAATTCAAGAGTATGGACAGTCATAGGATTGCACACAATAAGCAATACATTATTATTTCTTTGATACATGTAAAATGATATACTAGTAAACTAAATAGTCAAAATGAACCAGAATGACTCTATGAATTAAGCAAACATCCGAAAAAATATGATAGAAACTTTAAAATTTAATATAACAACACAAAAAAGAATTCTGAGCGAGATTCGAACTCTTTCTCCAAAACCATCATTTATTAGTAGTTCTGTGCTCTACTGATGGAGCTACGGCGAATGCTTATCATTAAGACTCTAATTAAGAGGCTATATTGGTACAATTTATCTATGTTACATTTTTTTCTTTAAAAAGTTGTTTTTTATGTAATAAGGACACACTAAACCAATTTCATGTTTGAGGGAAAAAGTAGTATGAATAACAACAGTCATAAAAAGCATAACCTTTTTTTTGGTTTGAAATGTCCTTCAGGGGGGGTTTCCCTGTTTTTTCCACTTAAAAACACCCGAAAATCCGGATATTGGACTTTCGTCCTTTTTGAGGGTTAAATTAACTATTGATCACACATATCATACTATATGTAAATCGAGATATTGAACAAAAAGCATTTTTATTTTATGTTTTTAAAGTGATTTTTTCTCTGTCGGCACTTTTTGAAATTGGCCCTTCTATGAAAAAAATCCCCGGCAAATTGGCCCTACATCTTTATCTTTCCCATGCTTAATTAGTCATGAATATTTCATCATATTTGAATAGCATTTGTTGATGTCTAGATATATATGAATTGAATAAACACGGCTGCTATAAATGACTTTACTAGTCAAAATTGATGTCTTTTCATTCAATTGCTGCACACAAACAATTTACCCAACATGGAACAATAAAGAAATTTTCATTACTTTTAATGTCAAATATTACAGTTTGAAGCACTGTAAGAATATAAGTGTTTCCTTCAAAATCAGAGTCTTTCACGTGTATTAATACACAAATATGACCAAAGTTAAACACATCCCCTTCCGACTGGGACTGATTGATTATGGTCAATTCCAAAGTGTTACAAGACAAAATGATTCTTTGTAAAAAAAAATGCTATTAAAGATGACTTTCTTCTTTGCAGATCAACAAAAAAAATATTTTTGTGTTATACAGAAATGCCAAGATGAACACATAACGCCCATTTCCGTAAAAACAAGTTAGGGGACATACCAATTTTATTAGTTCATTATAATGCAAATAGAAAAATCTTTTGGATCACAGTTTTTTACAAAAACGGTGGACCCGGAAAAGGGATATTTTGGCTTGTTGTTGCCATGGCAACGGGTATTTTTAACCAAAAAATAAAAAAATCTTGTTTTTAGGATTTTTTTTATGATTTTTTTAATTAGAATGTATTATTAATGAATGGACCACAACTGTTTATAATGTTTTATTCAGTTTTATTTTGTTATAGTTAATCGCATACATTATTATTATTTCAAAAGAATTCAAATACAATTTTCCCTAAAAACCGTCAAAAATCGGAATTTTGAGCTTTTTACCTAAAAAAAAACGGGACGGGCAATGTTCGATTTTTTCATTAAATGATTCAGTACTCCTCCCTGAACAAAATGATGTATCATATTGGTATAATATCGCTAAGAAAAAATCCAGGTTTTATGCAAACCTTACCTTAATACATGAATGACCAAACAATATGTGGGAAAACAATTTGCATGAACACGGAAATAAATATCTATGAATCATTGATTTCAAAACCATGAAGAAAAAAATGTTGACAAAATCATCAGATTCACCTTCAGTATCAAATGGCTATACCTTATTAACTTTTGGCAAAACAGCCTCTATGAACTAAATGATAAATAACATCTATCTGATCCAATTTTAGTTCAATTTTTAATATTTTACTCATGTTATTTTAATGTTAGTGTTATAAAATTATGAAAATGTTCCAAGATGTATACAACATTTACATGTACATCAACTTCTCCCACAATAATACTTTGCTGTTTCATCCCGCGATGCAGTACCATTTGGTGGACTACAAAAAAGAAATTGATCTTCCATTTTGTTTGGCGTTGGAACTTGTTCAGTCCAACTGTCTTTCCCAGACAATCATTGGAAAAGTTGGAAGTGCCATGATTATAACCACAGTCACAGTGGTTGAAAAATCTGTTCTTTGCTGTTTATTTGGCTGTTGGGATAGTGGTAACTCATAGGTAATTTTTCGTATCTACTTTTCTTCCTGTAATGAAATTAGGTTTTCCTGTATTTTTCAATGTGTCTATAACATTTGATGCATATATCGTTAATTTGTGTATGTTCATATACTTTCTACTCCTTCTAATGACAATTTCAGTTTTTTGTTTGTAAATCTTGTATTCACCTCATGGATTGAGTAATGAGTAATTAGTAACGAAACCACAAACAACACATATATAAGAGAGGTTACGTTCTCTGCTAGGGTCGGCAATCATCATCATCATCATCATCATCATCATCATCATCATCATCATCATCATCATCATCATCATCATCATCATCATCATCATCATCATCATCATCATCATCATCATCTTCTTCTTGTTCTTCTTCTTCTTCTTGTTCTTCTTCTTCTTCTTCTTGTTCTTGTTCTTGTTCTTGTTCTTCTTCTTCTTCTTCTTCTTCTTCTTCTTCTTCTTCTTCTTCTTCTTCTTCTTCTTCTTCTTCTTCTTCTTCTTCTTCTTGCGCGTTTGAAATTCGCACAGGTAGACATAAAATAATTTTGTCGTTCAAAGTATGACGGCCTACATAAATTCAGAGTCACGTAAAGTAGATACAACAAAAAACAGACTTAACAGTAAAAGTAATAATAATAAATAAAATAATTGTGTGGTTCAAAGTATGACGGGATACATAAGTACAGAGTCATGTCAAATGTATATCATAAAAAACAGACTTAACAGAAAAAGTAGTATTAATGAATAAAATAGTTTTGTCATTCAAAGTATGACAAGATCCATAAGTAAAAGTAATATTAATAAATGAAATAATTTGTCGTTTAAAGTATGATGTTTTACATAAGCACAGAGTCACGTCAAATGAATATCTAAAAAAACTGACTTAACATGCAGTAAAAGTAATATCAATAAAGACAAATAAAAGAATACTATAACACGTTATTAAGATGATTACCAACGTCATTACGCAAAATCTATACTTCAAGACCATCTTGTATTATTTGTGAAGTTAATACGGGATATTTATCAACAAGTTCTTGGTACCTTCCGATGAACGTTTTTAGAAAAAGGACGAGACGTTCTTTGACATACCCCTGCTTCATCAACTTTCTGCTCAGACACTGGTGACGTTTTACAAAGTCTGAATAGGAGCTGCAAGCTCTTGAATACCGAATAAGTTGGGAAATGTATATTCCATATGCAGGTGAAGTTGGTATATTACTACTTAGGTGGGGAAAATTGATAATTTCAAAATTAAAATCGTCTCGTTTGTCATAGATTCTGGTACTGAGATGACTGTGTATGTCAAATTCGAGGTATAAGTCTAAAAATGAGGCGGAGGAAGCCGTGTCTGTTGTCTCTTTAATTTCTAGTTCTGGTGGGTATATTAATGGAACCCAATCAGAAAAGTTCGGATTGTTAATGGAATGAACATCATCAATATATCTGAAAGTGAAATTAAATAACCTGGCTTCTTTGATCTTCTTGTTTTTGACAAGTGTCTGAAGGAACTCCGATTCATATGAAAATAAGAAGAGGTCGGCAAGGAGAGGCGCACAGTTCGTTCCCATAGGAATGCCGACAATTTGTTGAAAAAGTCTACCTCCAAATTCAACAAATATGTTGTCAATAAGAAACTCCAGCATACTGATCACTTGTTCCTCTGTGTAGTATGTTTTACCCTTTTGTTCCTTATTAACAAAATATGCCTTATGGTATCCCAAAGTGATCAATGTATAGCGTATGCTACCATTTTTATGATGAAAAGCATTGTGGATTATTTCTTTTAGGCGGTTTTTCAATTTCACATGGGGAATGGTTGTATACAAGGTTGAAAAATCAAAAGTTTTGATTGAACTAATTTCAGAAAAAGACCGAGATTTAAAATTATCCAGAAGTTCTTTAGAGTTTGTAAGAATCGACATATGGTTAATACCACTACGCGAGTATACAGTTTCACAGTATATCTGAAGCCCCTCTTTAACTGCGGACAGAATTTTAGTCAATCTAATGGACAATTCTTTAGTAGAACATGCAGATGAGACGGCAATATACTGTTTTCCACGCAGTTGTTGTAACAACTATCCTTACCTTTTGAATTTCAGAGTTCTGCCAGTTCATATCGTAATTACTATTTTTATTTTGGCATATCTTTGCAGTCTTTGCGTCGTGTTTGGAATTTTTTGAAATAGTACCAGCGTCTCGCATACGCTATTTTTTTTTTAGTATAAATTTCAAGATTCTTATAGTTTCATAATTAGAATAGATTGACATGATTCATTTTAGATCGTGATATTACTGATGAAGAATATCTATGAGTGGCCGTTCGTGTCATTGGCGGTATGAACACACCGTATGAAATTTTCAACGCGTTGGTTTTTACTTTCAACGCGTTGGATTTTACTATCAACGCGTTGGTTTTACTTTCAACGCGTTGGTTTTTAATTTCAACGCGTTGGTTTTACTTTCAAAACGTTGGTTCCCAATTTCAACGCATTGGTCTTCACTCTCAACGCGTGATTCGTAATTCCTAGTTTCTGTATTAGTAGGTGGATTTACTTGCACAGCGAAATCAGTTTTGTTAGATTAATGATCAGAAAAGGTAATCAACAAATACTAGAATATATTTACAAACATCACTTGGAGTGGTAGTAGCAGGAATTGGATCAGGGTCAGCATCTGTAGGACATTTACCGTCAACAAAATCTTTACTGCGTATGTTTGTATCCTTTTTTACTCTATCAGTTGTAAAGCCTTCTCTTCTTCATGTATTTATCCATCTTGTGCATTTTTCTCTGTCTTTCCATGACTTTGGAAATCTTATAAATTCCACTCCTCCCATGTAATCTTTGTGTGTATAACGTGAATCACTATTACAAGTACCATAACAGCAATGTTTTGTTGCACCTTTCTTCACCAAATTATCCATGATTAAGTTTTTAATATCAAGTTACTATTTTATATCTCTGAGTTACTAGAGTTAGTTAAAACAAATAAAATTATTGTTTGTATAGCATACTACTATAGTGTATTAATACATATGGGAAATAAGTTTGTCCTCAAGTGAGATTGATTAATCAGTATATAGATAAGGTTATCTTTAAATAAAATAAACAGATAATCTGATCCTATGCTATCTCAAGAAAACTCCGGAGGCTCTCCAAATAGTGAGACGAAGACTAGATATTTTTAGAAAATACTTTGTATCAAACATTTTGATTGGTTGACAAAAGTACAAAACTTACGTATGGAATGAAAAACTTACGGTATGGAATGACAAACTAACGATACGAAATTGAAAACCAACGTGTTGGTTTTTCATACCGTATGAACTACGAATCAACGCGTTGAAAATGAAAACCAACGCGTTGAAATTGAAAACCAAAGCGTTGACAGTAAAACCTACGCGTTGAAAGTAAACGCGTTGAAAGTAAAAACCAACGCATGGAAAATTTCATACGGTGTGTTCATACCGCCAATGACACGAACGGCCACTCATAGATATCTGTTATCCGAAATACCTAACATTTGTTTTTGTTATTGGTATTTTTTTTTGGTGATGTTGTACCCTTTCGGACTTGTTATACATACATATATGTAACATATTTAGCCCTTCGTGTTGTTGTTTACTATCTTTGCCACAAGATTATTGTTTTCTATTTGATATTAAGTTAATATAGAGATCCATTTTTTTACACCTTGTGATCAATTTCTTTGGCAATCACCAATGGCAGTCAGCAGGGTTTAAGAACATCAGTTGTTCGACCTGCTAGTCAAATGCGTTTTGTTAAAATATATTTTTTCACTCTTTTGGTCTTTTTGAAAATTTTGTTTGTGCTGTATTTATACCCTTCTACAACGAAATTTGTCTCATGCAAATGTTTGAAAATTGCGGTTTTAATCCAACGCAGTCATAGGGTTGAACGTTGTTTTCAATTTAGACTTGTTTTATATTTATTTAGTTTGGGCTTGTATTATATATCCCCTCCGGTTTATATAATATTTTTCGATCCCTAACATCACTGAAGAGACATTAATTGTCGAAATCCGGATATGGTGTAATAAGTTTAGCACCTCATTTTGTGGTTTACCATCTTTGCTGCAAGTTTAGTGTTTTCTACTTGAAATTAAGTTAATATAGAGATTCATTTTGTTACACCTTGTAATCAATTTATTTGCCAATTATCAATGGCAGTCACCAGGGTTTAAGAACATCAGTTGTTCGACCTGCTAGTCAAATGCATTTTGTTGAAATATATTTTTTCACTCTTTTGGTCTTTTGGAAAAAAATGTTGTTCGTGCTGTATTAGGACTCTCTTCAACAAAAGTTGTTTTACATGCACCCGTATAAAAATGGCAGTTTTTATCCACTGCAATCATAGGTTTGAACTTAGTTTTCAATTAAAACTTGTATACTTTTTTCGTTTGGGTTTGTATCATATTTTCCCTCCGGTTTATATGATCCGTTCATCCTATATTGACTCTTTAAAATTCAAGAGTTTATCTTAAATTGAGTTAAATTATATGGTCTTCAAAATATACAGTTTTGATTCCTAGCATCACTGAAGAGACATTTATTTTCGAAATCTGGATCTGGTGTACACAGTTTTGCACATCATGTTTGTGGTATAACATCTTTGCCACCAGTTTATTGTTTTCTGATTAGTATTCAATTAATATCAAGATCCATTTTGTTACTTCTTGTGATCAATTGTATTTGTCAATCGACAATGGGAGTCAACAGGGTTTAAGAACATCAGTTCAAACCTATGATTGCGTTGGATGAAAACCACAATTTTCATACATGTGTATGTTAAACAAATTTCGTGGTAGAAGGGTCTAAATACAGCACAAACAACATTTTCCAAAAGACCAAAACAAGTGACAAAGTATATTTTAACAAAATGCATTTGACTAACAGGTCGAACAACTGATGTTCTTAAACTCTGCTTATGTTTCAAACTGTTTTCTGAGCAGATTTATTGCATTTTTGACAGCTTTTATTTTGTTGTAATATATCACGCAGCGGTTGTCAGGATTTATCAAAATAATCATAGGAATATCTGTCTCTGTAAAATAAAAAAAAAAAGCCAATGTGTGCGTTAAGGGACACATACTGTTTTTAAGAATTTGAAGATGACATTATAAAACCAGCTGATAAACCAAGATTATGTCAAAGAACTTCTTATCCCTTTTCTGAAAAAAGTGTATAACTTATCTGTATCAACTTCACAAATAATCAATGGTGGTTTTTGAGTATACACTCCAGGTAATGACGATATTTATCATCTTACATACATGATATAGTGTTCTTTTGTTTAGGCATTGTATATGTTTAACCCTAACTGCTTAGTCCATTTTTAGTAACATGAAAATATTCGATTAAATCAACTAAGATATACATACTAATCATAAACTTTTAAAAAAGATAATTTCAGTTTTAATTGTCAACGGTTCCCGTTATGAAGGAGGTTAAGTTTTCTTCACATTAAGATTCCCTTAGAAAAGAAAAGGAATACATATATATTTAACAAGAAGAAAGATAACTATTTTGATTTAGAGGTTTTGCCATTAGATTCAAACAACCTGTTCGACGATTGATCATAATTGGGTGGTATGAAAAAAGTACTTTGTGAAATCAAACTCATCATAGCATGACCACATTTATTAATGAAATGGTACCAAATCGATAGTTAGTTGACTAACATTTGTATTTTTGTGTGTTTGCTGCTATTTTGACAATGTACGAATTATTTGCGTCTTATCTGTCTACTACATTGAATTAAAATGCTATTTCCGAGCTGGTAAGTTAACACACATGTTTTTCTTGGTATCGACGGTATATTAAATCCGTCTTTGTTGAGATCATATTGGAATTACTATGCATATAAAGTATATAAATAATGGTGTTGTATGGAATGCCACCATTGCCTGATCAGAAGAAAATACTTTGAAATGATGCACATGTTGCTTACAACATGTCAAAACACTTCTACCTGATACGAATATTTTAGTAAATAATGTGGTTACAAGTACGTCTTGACAGGTTTTGAACAGATCAGCTGAATAATCTATCCGACAGGATTTTACAAATAAATGTAGGATGTAGTCAAATAAAAAAAAGTACGTCTGAACCAGTGACAACTTTTCGACCGATTTTATCTATCAGAGCACTAGTGATGTAGATACAAGCCTGAACACACGTTTTGTAAATGGGATAATATCGGAAAATGTCTAATTTTTAGCAATAGGAAAACAAAAAGTCTTTAGAACTTCCAGTTCTTTCATGTTTCCAAAATGAATCAAGGAATAAAGAGTAAGTTAAAGATACTCTCCTATTGTTATCTTATTGGCCATTCTCTGATAAAACTTTCTCACAACATAAGACCGATAACACTTATATCATTACTATTATAAACTTCATTGCTAAAAAACGCAACGCAGTGTTGAATAACATTGTTCATTACATTTTCTGTTGTCGACCAATTTGTTTCAATATCGTGAACAACTATGATTAAATATGTTAATGTGTATGTAAACTGAATAAAGTAAATGTCTTCTCCTGTCGAATTTATGTTTTAACATAAACAAGTCAAGTTGTCTGAACAATATACACTTTATATATCAATATAAAAAAAATATATGACATTTTATTTTAATTATTTAAAATACGATTTACTTCTTTCGTAAGTTTTACCAAGCAAATTAAAACAAACATAGAAATCCAAAAAGAATCAAAACGGAAAGACATGTGAGTAACACAAAGAGACAACATCAGTAAGCATGTCAACATTAGAGGTACAGCAGTCAATATTGTATCATAATCTTAATCGTTATAAAACAACTATTTGTGTTCAACAAAGAAAATTGAAATGACACAAAAAATAGTCAAAAATGAACGACTAAAACGCAAAATAGAACATAGCACAATAACAAACTGAATCTTTGACCTGATGACAAAATTCTTAGTCATACCAAAAGTGTGTACTAAAAACGGACTTAATGTTTAAGGTTACAATATACAAAGACAAATGAAATCACTTTCACATGTAAACACAACCAACTTTCGTTCACTTACACAGAATTATGAAGGACTGTTTGATTTTTCGGGAAAGGAAAAGGGATGATCTTAGAAAAATTGTGAAAACATCAATTATTAGTGGTTTTCGGATTAAATTATTTATTTTTTGCAATTGGCTGATTTAAATGTGGTATGCTTAATAGTTAAGGTTAGAAATATACAATGACTAATACAAAGAACGATATAACATGCAAGTAAGGTAATAAAGAAAGTGATTACCTATAGTTTAATCCAGCACGTATTATGTGTGAAGTTGATACTAAATAATTATCAACAAGGTCATAATGTCTTCCGATGAACATTATTATTATAAAAGGACAAAACGTTCTTTGGCATAACCAGGGTTCAGCCACTTTCTGCCCTAGCACAAGTGACATGACATGTGTTATATATATGCTACCAAAATCACGATTTGCATTCCCTATCTGGCATTACTTACACAACGTTTCGATTAATTCAACTCTAAATATGAGTAATATAACGTTGATTAAATAAAACACCATTCGTCGGAGTGTTCTTCTATACATATGTTTATACATATATAATTGATTTTCAAACAGAATTAACCCGAAAATCTAGAATAATAAAAGATAATTTTAACGGCAAACATGTACATTTTTTTTATCACTATACATTGAAAAACGTAATGATATTTTTTTGCAGTATGAAAAACCTGTGACCGGTATCAATTACCTGAACCAAAACAATAATTTTACGCACAATCAATACACCATACACCTTCAAATTATACACTATGTTGTACTTTCTATAAAATATTGTACTATTTTTCGTAAATACTCTTCCAAGTTCATTCCCAGTTAAATTATGTATGTTTTAAATTTAATCAGAAAATAATGAGTCATACTAATTGGATTTGTAAATCTTCCTTTATGATGAATAAATAGTTTTTTTTAACAAATTCATTTTCTTTTTTTACTTTGTAACAAAATATGCCTACGAAAGACGAGAAGGCTCACCTATAATTCAAAATTCGGCATTCAGCGTTCAGAATTTTATATTGTTTCATTGCAATTATTACAATGTGATGTACCAAGTCAGGAATATGATAGTTAAAGTTATTGTTCATTCGGTTGATACCGTTTATCCTTTGATTTTGCCATTTAATTAGGGACGTTCCGTTTTGAATTTTCCTCGGAGTTCAGTATTTTTGTAATTTTGACTTTTTATTATGATATGTACATTTAATTCCTGTCTTGATATCAACTATTTCATCTTATATAAAGAGGTTTTATATATTTGCCCATTGCACAAGATATAGAGGGGGATTTGCTTTTCATCTGATCATTGTGGTTTTTTTTCTCTTCTGGATAGGAATCGACCCTTGTAAGTCTCTGGTGATAACTGCCATCCATCACCACCTACCAAAAATACACCCCTACGCTACTTTTGTTATCCTGTCAGTACTAACTTCCTAAAACATGTCAACCAAACGGTTAATTACCACAAAATATATCTTATTTCGAACAAAAAAAATCCGTTTAGAGTTAAAATAAAATATAGAATTACATAAAATTGAGGTTTGTGATGAACTTATTCAAATTTGTTCTTCCTCAAGTTAATGATATGGTGTGTAGAAGCATAAATGTAACATCAACGGGTATATCATCTGTGGAAGGAGACACGCGCGGGAAATTGTACTTGCTAATTGGCGTACAGTAAAACCTGCGATTGAAACTTTCATTTTCGACGTCTATTAACTCGATTTTTGCATTTTGTATTTTGCTTAATACAAACATGATCTATAGAAATACTATAATAGCCTGTCAATAAGTTTTATAAGAAATCATGATTTTTTTTTGGTATATACACCTCTTAAAAATGTACGCATTATAACATTTAAACGTATGTCCGTCCGTTGTTAATATAAGGCTTACTATGATATTTCGTCCGTAACTTTAGAATGTCCTGCGCATTTGACCTCAATTTTAACACAGTTGTTTATATATACACTTTGTTCATTCCTTACCGAATAGCATGAACAGACGACACACGGATGAAAACAAAATGTTCGGTGATAAAACTTCGTTCCAGTGAGAGAAAAAATGAATCCGGATATGAACAGGATATGAAACGTACAATAACAGATATAACTGATGCCAAACAAACACACGCAACGACAAGTACCGAATAGAACGGACAAGTACCGGATAGAACGGACATGTAACAGGCTAGTACAAGCTAGACATATCATGAATCTAATTAAGCGGCCAAGTACCGTATAGAACGGACGCGTAAAGGACTAGTATCGGATAGAACGGACATGTAACGGACTAGAACCTGATAGAATTGAAATGTAACGGACTGGACTGGAAAGAACGGATGAAAAGAAGTTTGCAAAGCGCAAAATAACAAAAAATAAATATTGATAATACATATTCGACCCAAAAATAATATTGCAGTTCCTGTGTTAACAGATTTAATTCATTCCCCAAAAAGTGCAACCGAATGTTAAAGATAGTTGACTTCATTCATCTTATTACAAAGTCCATCATAAAATTTATCAAATGTATGCAAAGCTAAAAATCGGGTGTATTTATATTTCATTGTGACTCTAACTAGTTTTACAAACGGTAAGCATCCGTTTAATCCGTCATTCGTCCGTTACCTTTTTCGTTTTATCCGTAATTAGTCTGTTAGTAGTCCGTTGGTAAATCCAGTCTACTGGACATCAACGGACAAGTAAAAGAGAAGAAACGGACGAATACCGTACAAAATGGACATCTACCGAATCTATATATACGACCGTTCACAGTATTGATCAGAAGTTTCAACCTGACAGAACGGACTCAAATAATGGGTACACCAAACGACGAACAGATTCAAACGGATATGAATCGACACGAACGAATTGTTTATTTAAAGCCTGGTCACACCTTACCGGATAGCGCGAACTGACACCGAACGGAATTTTTTGTTATCCGCTCATGTCTGTCAGATATCCGTTCTTATCTGTTAAACATCCTTCAATATCTGTTACATGTCCGTTCAGCATCTGTTTTACCTGTCGACGTCCGTTCAGACCGGTGGAACATTAAAGGTATGTACAAAATTTGAGTGGGTTTCCAACAAATGAAGTGTCCGTTGAAAATCCGAGGTAGCCGTCCTTTTTTTACGGTACTCGTCCGTTCCGTTTCCAATCCATTATTTGTCCACACTTTATACGTAAAAGGTTCGGAAGACCAATTTGCCAATGGATTTCTACCAGACCTACAATGGAAAAAATGGATTATGCAAATTTGAAACGGACATGAACAGAAAGATAACGAAAAAAAAAAATCGGATACGTACCGAATGTAAATCGGATAAATACCAATTGAAAGTTTTGCGTCAGAAATTCTAATTTTTGCTATGTCAGATTTCTTGAGTGTTATGATGTTTATTATGCATGATGGATCAAGAAGTAAAAACACGTCTTCACTATCAAGCAGCTCGTATTCAGGCACGACTGAACCTATTATATATAAACGAAAACTTTTAAACTATTTTTTTTTGTGATTTTTATGTCTCATTATTGTCGCTTTTAATTTTTCGCTGATCTTGTTCATCCGGTTTATCCGGTACTCTTTTGTTAGAAGTCTGTTTTATTTGGTACCTCTCCTGTGTCTTACAGCTCGGAATTCGTTATGCGTCCGTTATATTTGGTCATTACACCAAAGAACTCCCAACGGTTACATGTTTGCCAATAGAAAATTTGTTCATTCATTCGGCGTCCGTTCGAGCCATCCGGTAAGGTGTTACCACAGTTTGAGACAATAAGATATGTTAACATAACTAAAAAATTGGGAAATATGATATTCATAACCCGTCTGTTATCGTTCTATAGTACGGTGTGACACGATCAAATGATCTGTTAACGTATTTGTAAAATTTTGATGGTTCGTTTTAGAACTATGGACTTTTATATTCATTAGTTAAAAAGGGAGGATAAGAGGCTGATGAAGTGATTTTGAAGTACTAGTTAATTTCAATTTAAAAGGTTTTTGCTTTGTTTTACAAGATACATGCCGGTTTTGGGGGGTGGGGTATATATCCTGTAATGGACATGGTTTGAGGGAGTTCACAGAAGAAAGGGAAAACAAACGGCGTAGGGGTGTACGTTGGTAAGGTTGAGAGGGAGACAGTTGAAACAACAACTAACATGGGTTGATTCTAAACCAAACCAGCAAAAAAGCAAATATTAGGCGAAAAGCAAACCCTCCTCAAAACATAAATATACACTATTTTTGTAAGGTGGAGCATGAAGACAGGCATTTAATTTTCATATCATAAAAGCAACAAATAGTGATTATTACAATAATAACTAAGTTTATAACATTTACAAACGTGCTTTCCGATTTCTGAATGTCGAATTCTGAATGCTGAATTCTGAAATCTAGGTGAGTCTTTTCGGCTTTCGTATATGCCCTATCATTTCGTACACATTATGCTATTGCTCTCAAAAAACGAAAACTCGTGAAATGTTCAAGTATTATTTTATATTTAAACCATTGAAAATAAAGAAAAAACATGTTTCTTTCTCCTAAAATATGAACATCATCAGGCAACGAAAAACCATTATTGCTTACCTTGTCGAGTGTTTTAGATATCGGTCATGGAATACATTCATTTCACCATTAATAAAGACTGGTCGAATGAAAAAAATATAATTATATTTCAGGACTGACAAATCTAACAAATATATACTCTTATACAAAGAAGATGCCATACATGTACTTCACCTAATTACACTATACCAATACCCGTATATGGCACATACGTTTCCGAAATCTTTCGATATTCCAAAGCATGCGGTTACCATTACGAATTGATAACATGTCACAAGTGTCTGAGCACAAAATAAACATGGGTATGTCATATGTGCGTGTTATAGGTAGCATTTCTGTAAACATTGACAAAGTACTTTTCCATAGAAACTACTTTTACAGATAAAACTGTACCACTTTTACTATGAATTTTGAACAAAATCATATCCTAGAAAGGAAAGTTCATATGCACTACGTATTTTTTCAAAGGTCAAAATATAGGAATTAGCGGCAAATTTGCAACGTTTATATGCCCTAAACTACCTTGACTGTAGGATTACCACTATTTCAATATCAACAGTATGCATATGTATATTTACAGCTTACATTCCCAAGTTATGTTTCTATGAGATGAAACATAGAGATCGTAACTAGGAACCAGTATGTAAACAAAATAAATTGTCTATGAATATTCTATGTCTCCCCAAAAGAGGCGTGGTTTGAGAAACAGCTGTATTTACAAAGTGAAACATATATAAACATTTATTTCTAAACACACTTTTTCTCACATTAATACTTATTTATCAGAATTATAGCCTTAATGAAACCTATTTATTTTTCTTTAACTGTACATTGTATACCCCTTCCCCAATTTTTTAAAGAAGACTTTAATTATTGCCAGCTTACTCTATTTGCATGTTTTCTGAAATGAAATGCCTAGAACCTGTTTAAAACTGTTCTGATAACATATTGAAAGCACTTCGAAATACTGTAAATATGATGTTTAGCAATCATTCATTCCAACATTCAAAATTATATACATTATCCAATATTGTCTGTGTCGCAGGTCCACATTTTAGTATGCCTATTTGTCAATGAAAGTTCACTATTTCTGCCTCAAATGGTAAGTTTTGAAATCTTGTCACAACAGTATAATCTGTTACCATATATCTGACATAATTTGGCTAGTATATGAGCTAGAAGTGTTAACAAACCATAATTGCAATAGTTGTATGAATGCAGATACCAGTCTTGAGTATAAATTCATTTAAAATTTTATGCAAATGATTGTTAACATATGATTTTTGCAAGCACAGCTATTCTTTTCGCTATAAAGACTTAAAATCATAAAGTCATAGCATTTACAAGTTAAATTATTTGTTTTATGACCCAGGGATAGGCAATTTTCTCTGTTTTTTGCCCCTGGGACTCAAATTTCCTAAATTATTCTGCTGTTTCTAACAATATGAAATATATATAGCAAATTCAGGATAGAAAACACTATTATAAGTTTTGTTGAGATATTTTTGTATTTCTAACTTTTATTTTCAATGTTGCAGTGACAATAAAACAGATTTAGGCGTTATGGCTTACATTTGGTTATCGACATGACAAAACCACCTCACCAATAATATTCAGGAAGGATATATCAGTTTTAATGACTGCGAACAGTAAATATAAGCACTTAATTCTAAAGCATTTATATTTACAAATATTTATATTTAAAATTTATTTTGCATTCAGGTCTTTAAGTAAACTATGCATATTGTAAACTTCGAATTGATGCTGAGTCATCATAATTAAGGCCCAGGATTTTCTAAAGCTTCATGAAATATTTATAAAACTTCATTTTTGAGTTCATTTCTGTAAAATCTGTGAAATAAACCAAATTTGGTTAAATTCTGCATGTATGTCTTTTTCAACCAAAATAGGTTGCATTTCTGTAAATACATGTATTGATAATGCAATTTCCTATAGGAACTCCTTTTACAGCTAAAACTACCACTATAACTATGAAGGTTTGAAAAAAAACATATCCTGGAATGGAAAGTTCATATACACTACAATTTTTTTTCAAAGGGCAAAAAATAAGGCTGTGCGGCATATTTTCAACGTGTATATGCCCCGAACTTCTAAGAGTTTAAAAATAACACTAAATGTATGAACTATCCCTTCCTTGACTGTATGATTACCACATATTTCATTATAAAAAAATATGCATATGTACATTTACTGGTTACGTTCCCAAGTTATGTTTCTATCAGATGAAACACAGAGATCATAACCGGGAATCAGTATATATGAATATGATATATCTCCCCAAAAGAGGCGTGGTTTGAGAAACAGCTGTGTTTACAAAGTGCAACCTATAATGTACTTTGCATATTTTCAATCTTTTGGTAACATGTTTTTACTAGACTCAGTTTTAAAACATTCAGCGTTTGTGTTAAAACTTCTCAATTTAAGATGAGAAATACCCCGAATTGAAAAATTTGGAGTGTAAACAATGACAACGTTATATGTGTCATTGTGTGTATGCTAAATCCTGCCTGTATAGGTGTAAGAAAAATTTCTATACCATATTTTGTTTGAAATTTAAAGACAATTCCTTTTGCATGGCTTCTC
Source organism: Mytilus galloprovincialis (assembly GCA_037788925.1). Classification (NCBI taxonomy): domain Eukaryota; kingdom Metazoa; phylum Mollusca; class Bivalvia; order Mytilida; family Mytilidae; genus Mytilus; species Mytilus galloprovincialis. The sequence continues at coordinate 104,320,994 of CM075330.1, forward strand.
CTTTGTGTTCAGTTGATAAACATAGATTGTTTTCTATAAAAACTAGTAAATTTGTTCATGATTCGTTATCGCCTAGTTCATATTTGTCGTTATTCAATCCCCCAATACGTAATATATTTACTCATTGTTGATATGGTTCAATATGTCTTGTCTTATTATTATAATATTAAAATGCTGAACATTTCGTACTATTGTGGAATCCAATGATTTTGTAAAGATACAAATGATAATATTTTGTTATTCTTAACAACGTGTTTTATTAAAATTAAAATTATTTCTTAACATCTTAAAGGTTTTTTCTATTAACTGTTGTATGAGTCACAAAGTATACAATAACGTTCAAGCTTCCATTTGTTCCTGATTAATAGTGATATCCTTTTGCTTTTAAATTTCCAAACTTGTCTTTTTGGCAAATAAAAATTATCAACATATTGAAATTGAGGTTTGTTCTTTTTAAACGGCGATATTGCAACCCTGTGTAGAAAGTTGTTTAATTAATAATGATCTGACTACTAATTTTAACATAGAAATATGATGGTTAACAATAAACAAAATCAACTTTTCAATTCTAATCAATATTCTTCAAATTAGTGAAAGGAAATATTTCCACGATTATGATATTGTTGAGTGTTATGCCTTTTGTATAACTTCTATTATCAATTTAAATGATTCAAATGGCTTATGATGAATCTTCTTCTATATTTGGGCCTACCTGGCATCTTGAAAAGATATTTGAAAAAAAAATCTGATAATATGAAACATAGATTAAATATCATTAAATCCATCACCTTCCCGAACATACTATCAAAACCAAGCAAAACCTGATATTAACATTATTTGATCTAAGTCATTTATCTTTTGTATTGCATTTTTAATTAAAATTGCAATACTTTGGAACTTGTTAATTTTCCGAATAGTTTACAATTAAAATTAAAAGGAAGGAGTATATTTCAATGTATTTCCATTTCTTTAGTTCACACATGTTTCAAACTTTATTTGATGAACCGTATAGTAATTCAAATATTATACGCACAACTTTGTTTTTCTCTCGACGGAATCGTTGTTTTAATTTATTTTTGATTTTTATTGCAGTATCAAAAGCATTACAAACATTAAAACTGTAAAGGCCTGTACATATGAAGTGAAAGAGACACAAGACTTAATCATTTTTAATATTGAAATACAAAATCTGGTCTATTTTCTGTATCTACGGATAATTTTATGGTTTAAGTAAAATATATGAATAACACATGTGTTGCTACATTTTGTCTGTGTGTTTCAAACTTTCAAACGGCAAATTATGAACATGTCATATCCCAATTTCAAGAAAGAGGTAGGGCCAATATGCCCTGATTTTTTTTCACAGAAGGGCCAATTTCAAAAAGTGCTGAAAGAATAAAATTTACAATAAAAACAAAAAAATAAAAGTGCTTTTTGATCAATATCTCGATTCTTATTTATCATGAAATGTGTGATAAATATTTCATTTAAGGATTGAAGGATGAAAGTTGAATATGCGGAATTTTTGGTGTTTTGTGGTGGTAAAAACAGGGAATCCCCCGAAAAGAACATTTCAAACCAAAAAAACTTATCTTTTTTTGTTATTGTTAATTGTAATTTATACAAGTTTTTCTCAAAAACATGAAATTGGTGTAGTATGTCCTTAATACTTCAAAAAAACAACTTTTTAATGAAAAAAGTAGATCATTGCTAAATTGTACCTATATAGCTTCTTAATAATTATGTCATATACAAGCATCGCCGTGGCTCCTTCTGTATTATCAAGAGAAAACAAGAGCATATAACTACAAATGAAAGATTGTTTTGAAGATAGGGTTAAAATATCGCGATTTTTTGCATTTTTTTGTGTTGAAATATTAAATTTTAATGTTTCTATCATATATTTTCGGATGTTTGTTTAATTCATAGAGTCATAATGGATCATTTTTACTATATATCATTTCATCAAAGAAAAAAAATGTGTCGCTTATTGTGTGCATTCCTGTAACTATCAATATTATTGACTTACTTTAAATTCATGTGTTTACATTTATTACATATATGCAAGAAACAATTGCCGTCGAACTGAAGTATGTGTCTGTACATAACCAATATTACGAGAATTGATTATATAGCAATGAATCTCAAATGTTGCGTGTTTTTAATATACACATAGATAAATACGGCCATTGTAGAAAAGTTTCAAAACAACACAAGCAATTTTTCGAAACCTTGTACAAGAATTTTTGAACATGGTACTATATGTAACTAATGCAAGCAACATTGTTGTCGCCAATTCACCAACTGTGTAGATACTAGTACTGACATTTTTATCACCGTTCCTGAACCGGTACCTAAGTCTTGGCCTTTCTTTGTAGGAATACATGTTTTGAAAATAGATGATGCGACGTATGTTCATGTACTATATAATTAACATATATCGTGCTATTTAAAACATAATTTACCTATCTAATCAAATGAAAAAAAAACTAGCCCTGGCTCTTGATCAGATGCATGTGAGATCTGTCAACATAATTCAGCTAACGTTTCATGTTAAGATGTGTGGTACTGTTTAAGGAATTGATACAATTAAAGAACAATACAAAATGTGTATCCCTTCTCATATGTGAATATACACCTTGTTTTATCATTTCTTAACCGCCTCGATATTGATTTAGAAATAGATGTCCTATTTCTGTGATGGCGTATTGTCGTAAAGGACCAACAATTTAGCTTCTTCGCCCATTGAGTGTAACCTGTTATGATTTTTATAAAGACATCACATTTACAAAAGGTTTGTAAATTTACTATGCAACAGTATTAGATATGGTTTTCCAGTGAAGTGCCTAATTAAAATATGTTAATATTTGAAAGTATGTGATGTACCTTCATGTATACTAACATGGTTATGTGCAGACAATACATGTATTAAATGCAGAAAAGTATTAAACTCATTTAAAAATTAAACTACAGACAATTTGATAAATTAAGACAGAAAAAGACAAGAACGTGTTTCAGTTAGTTTTTTTTCAGACACATCGCCAGAAATGAAAACATTTTTGAAAGATTTAAAGGGATATAATAAAATATACAGATTCGATAGACCGCAGATGGAATAAAAGCATCATCAAGACGTGTTGAAATCTTTATTATCGAAGTCCTCAAACCTTTCAAGATTTGAGGAATACAAATATATGTATACTCCTGGCGGACTGTTACAAACGTATAAAAATATTAATCCACAAAACCCAGGGACAAATGAAGAAGTTTTCAGATGGATCTAAAAACTGCAAAGAAAGTTGGTCTACCTAAATCAGGATATGTTGCTGGGTCAGTTTACAATTAGACACCAATACAACTGGTCCTTGTGATTAATGTGAAATGCAATGAAAATACGTTAGTGGGAAGGGTTGAAACGAGAAAGGAAACTGAAATTCTTCGCATTTAAAAAGAAAAAAAAAAGTAAAACAATGACTTGCTCCAAAGGTATTACTTGATTAATTTCTCTTGACTGGGCGGGGTTTAACCGGTTCGCTTATTTTAGACCAGTCCATCTGTGATAGATATGTGTTTTGGGATAAACTCATCAATGAAGTGTCCAGTTATTTGTCCCATATTATACTATCAGTTTATTTGTTTATCAGTTTGGTGACACTGATAGGTGATTAGAAATTAACTATAATTATAACGGCCATCATCCTTATCTCACACATCTTCAAATAGACTGTTCACATGCAAATTAAAACGCAAGCTCCGCCCGATCAGTTGAAATGACATTGGTAATGTTGCAGGTGTCTTATACAGAGTTTCGTTATCCTGTAGCTCTTTATCCTACAGGTTGAGATACGTCCTTTAATAAATGCGTTTTATATATATATATATATATATATATATATATATATATATATATATATATATATATGTTCACTCGTTTGGTCTGTTGAAAAAATGTTGTTTGTGCTCTACTTGACCCCTCTACTTCGAATTTATTTTTACATGGACAAAATTGCGCTTTTTACCAACGCAATCATCGGATTGAACGTTGTTGTCAATTTAGACTTGTTTATATTTATTCCGTTTGGGCTTTGACTATATTTTCCCTCCGGTTTATATTATCCGTTCATCCTATTTCGACTCTTTAAAATTCAAGAGTCTATCCTAAATCCTATATGATAACAAAACGCATATGACTAACAGGTCGAACAACTGATGTTCTTACACCTGCTGACTGCCATTATGGATTGCCAAAAAAATTATCATTAGGTGTAACAAAATAGATATCTATATGTTTATAATACGAAGTAGAAAACAATTAATTTGTGGCAAAAATGGTCAACCACAACAAAAGGTGCTAAATGTGTTACACCATATCCGGATTGCGACAATTAATGTCTCTTCAGTGATGTTAGGGATCGAACAGTATTTGGAAGGCCATTTTATTTACCCCAATGTAGGATAGACTCTTGAATTTTAAAGAGTCATTATAGGATGAACGGATTATATAAACCGAAGGGGAAAATATAGTACAAGACCAAACAGAAAAAAATATGAACAAGTTCAAATTAAAAACAAACGTTCAAACCTTATATACATAATATGCCAGTTTATTTCCTAAGGTCGATTTAGTGATTATATACAAGTTCTCTTAAAACTTAAAACTTTAAACTTGCATAGCGTTTTAGTAAAATCTGAGAGATATACTTATTTATCTGTTTAATTTAAATGATTATTGGTTCTTTTGAAATGAAAATTCACATATTATTATCATTGACGCACATCATCAAACTATATAGGTTAAAATCTTCGAGGTTCTGAAATATTCAATATGTTTCATAGTGTATTTTCCATTATGTAAGAGTCCTGCACATAATAGCTAAATACAAAGATTTTTTATTATAGTTTAGCCCAACTGGCAACTACAAACAAGCAGAAACATATATACAAAAAGTTCTACTTGAATTTAAACCACCCTTTACACTTTATTGTAAAAATGGTTCCCTTAAATACAAAATAGACACATCGTATATATCTTGAAGTACTAATATCCACTCACACAACGTTGACAAATTCTTTAACATGTTAAAAAGATCGGCGTTTTTATGAAAAACACATTATTTCATATCTCGTTACGCGCAGAAACAATCATCTCTTTCCCCGGTAGCGACTCTAGGTCGCAAACTCTGTTGTCATTTAAAACATCTCCGGCAACAGAATTTTCGTTTAATTTTTAACATTTTGGTCGAGCACAACCTTTCAATCTGAAAAAAAATTGACTAGGATGAAGACACATATGTTTTGCATTCAAAACCGATCACAAATCTAGTTGGGGTTCCTCAATTGTTATCTATGAGAGTTATATACGAGGTAAGCAAAGTTGACAAAATCTAGGAATTTGACCTTCAGAGATGTAATATTGTTTCTAAATACACAATTAAAAAAATAAAAACTATTCTAACACCCAGTTTTTTTTATTGGCCTTTGTAGTTGGTTAACATATTGTTAAAATTTGGCAGATGCTAGTGAAGTGAAAAGGTTTGTCCTCGAGCCAAATACAAAGCAAAAAACTCATCCACAATGGCCAATTTCGATTTTTTTCATGTGAAGTTCGTGTGACGTCCTAGTCTGAATCAAAAAAAAAATGTATTGTATGAAAAAGCAGGAAAATACGTTGAATTTGTACAAATTTCAGGTCAAAAACTCTATGTTATGCTTATTCAATGTTTCAAGTTTCACACATTTATTCCGTTTTCTCCATGTTCGTTTCATAACCTTTCTAATAATTTAATGTGGATTGTAATGTCTAGCTTTCATAAAAAACAAAATCCTATTTAAAATATATGTTTAACACGATTGTATAAAACTACTTTTAATAGCACAAATTACAGTTGCCGTCAACTTAGTGCACGTCGACTATACAAAACCTTTTATTTCAATTAAATCATTCATAACTAATTTGTTAACGCATCACAAACCTGACCCCAAGGTTTGCATGCAGCCTCAGAGAATTATCTAAATCCTATACGTGTTGAGAAAGTTTTTTACTAAAGTATTTACATTATTTTATATTTTAATTAAGGTAGATCATAAGTAAATGTTTTTTGAGACAGAATTTTCTTATAATTAGCGAAAATGAAGATTTTACTATGCTTTTATCAAAAATATAATAAAAAGTATGGGTCACCGTGCTATTTTTCAAGCTATGAGTCGTTGAAGATTGCCTAAATTTGGTTAGTTTGTTGATGAAAAAACATATAAGAGTGCTTACAAAAAAATCTATGAGATAGAATTTTGAAATAAATTATGTGAAGATAGGTTTCATAATATGTTTTAAGAACATAAAAAGAAAACATGGTGTCACCGAACTTGTTTTCTTGCCACAAGTAAAAATAAAAAAATTCCCTATTAGCCCAGTATAAATTTTGTACTAAAAGAGTTATCTCCCCTTAAATGGCTCATTTGAAAAATTGATTTTGAAAACCAAAAAGGTTAATATTTGTTAAAATATTTTGAATAATACAATAAATTAACAAGTTTTCTTTATATAAATAAACTGTCTAACCATTAAATTGCAAATCTGTTTCCAAATTTGCTGATTTAGGCAAATAACTAGACCGATTTTGTACTGTGATTGTACAATCCAAGATGGCGGTATACCATGAATCTACCTTAAATGAAAAGAATGTCAATATTGAAAGTAAAACAAAGGTAAATCACTTGATTCAATCCGAACAAAAAATCAATCTTATACAGATGAAAACGATGATTCCAATATAATTGTAACCTATAATATGAAAATAAACAGACCTAGAAAAGTCCTAAATGCACGATAATGCCACTTTAAGATTTATAGATGATGTTGATATAAACAGGAATAAAAGTGACTAGGATTTAGATGCTTGCAATTCAATTTAATTTAATGTTTTATTAAAGTCTCATCTCTCAACAAGTACAATCTATACATTGTAAAATATCGCTAAATAAAATGAGAGCCATTTTATACAGAATTATAAGAGACTATTAAAATGCATAGATATAATACACAATGTGAAATAAAATACTATTTACAATATATAAAATTTATACGCCTTTTTAAAATCAAATGACAGGTTTTGGCACACACACGTATCATATTTGCATCTGAGAATAAAAAAATACTAACTTTTGGTTATCATCTAAATTTTTAAAATTATCATTAAAAGTTTCAGTAACATAATATAAATGGTTTCTAAAATCGTGATAAAGAGGACATCTGAATAAAACATTCGCTTCATCTTCAATACAAACGTTACATATATGGCAGACTCTGTTTTTTAAAACAATATTTTCATATCTTCCTGTTTCAATCCTTAGGGGAGTAACGCCACATCTAAATTTGGCGAAAGCACTTCTGTGACTGAAAGGTAAAGCTATTTTGTAGTATTCCTCATAAAATTTTTCTTTAAACAGTCTGTACGTTCGTAGCTTATTGCCACCTCTACCCGATATAGATTGATCAGAATGTAAAACAGCATCGAGATGTTTATCGTGTAATTTTGACATAAGTATTTACAACATAGTTAGTGTCCATGTTTTCAGGACACGATAAATGACTTGAATTTAGTTCACAAAATGTTTTCTTTACTAAAACAATCGAGTTTTTAACACACTTGTGCTTACTACTCATACTATCAGCCCACTTGTTAACTTTTGCATTTAACCGATTTGAGCTCATGTTATATAATCTACACCACAAACGAATAATACTTTTTCCACTGCTTATCAAAAATAGGTGTTTTACCTAAGTCTCCAGTAACTGCTGCATTTGGTGCATATTTTCCTACTCCGAGAAAAAATCTGCATGCCCTATTATGTATGGAGTTAATACAAGAATATGTTTTTACACCCCATCTACCTGTTTCATATTCTGTTATAGGACAAACCAAACTTTCATATAATTTTACAAATACATCGTAACAAACACCACCTAAAAGTTTACACTTGGCTATTACCAACCCTAAAGCTCTATTTACTGAAGATGCAACGGCTTTTGCAGTAATATTATAGTCTAAATGCTCGTTAAAAACGAGACCAAGATAAGTATAAATACTTAATAGTATGACCATTACAATTAAAAATTACGTCTAGGTATAGATGGCGGTCTAAAATGTACAACGTTACTCTTGCTTGCATTAATTGTCATACAATCGTCTTCAAACCATGTAGATAACGCATTTAACAGAAGTTGTAGCTCTTTTTCATCGTTTGCTATAATAACAACGTCATCAGCATATTATGATAGTATTACGTAAGTATTTCTGTATTGGCCTTGTTATTGGTCAAAGGCTTGCTGTATTGGCCTGAGGCGAAGCCTCAGGCCAATACAGCTGGCCGAGGACCAATAGCAAGGCCAATACAGAAATACACGTAATAGTATCTTTATTAATTAACTTCAGTGTTACAATATATTTTTTTTCATTTCACAAGAGATAAATATTTTTACCTTGAAGTGGAACTATCCAAATCTCAGTTTCTTTTTTATTAGATGCAATATGATGATATGGTGTTGTTTCGGGTGTCTTCAGCAATTTCTCATCTGATGAATTTTTCTACCCTTTCCTGTCACTATGAAGTGTTACAATTTTTATTTAGACGCAACAAATAAATAGTTATTGGAAAGGTACTGCCATTGCATGTGTTATGCAGAAACTAATTGAATATAAATTAAAAAAAAAAAAAAAAAACAAAAAAAAAATAATGTAGAAGTTGAAAATGATACAACTATCCATAATCCAATTGACCAAGGAACGAAGATTTGCATAATTACAGAATGCATATGCCTGGTTCGGGTTTAAAAATAAATGACAGTTTACAAAAAAAGCGAAAGTAAACAATTACTCGATTTGTAGTACATGTATGTGTACCATCGTGAAATTGTGAGGGTTGTCACGACGGCCAAGAATTGAACTGAGTTGATAATCTACTCGTTCCCCAAACCTGAAATAATTCAATCGTCTGTTTTTAAAATGCTTTTTAAATTAATGTGACCGTCTTTAGCTGAAATATATGCCATACTGAACTTTACAACATGTTTATGATAACTAAATGAAAACTGCGTCTTCCAAACAACTGTTTACTTTCAGTTTGTGTTTATAGTGACTTTCGATATAAAAACTAGAGACCTTCCGAAATCATGTCTTTGTGTCAAATCGGCCAATAAAGAATAACTCGGCCAATACAGAAAAAATCTATATTGGCCGAGTGATTCTGTATTGGCCGAGTTTACACCTTATATTGCATAGGCAGATTTCATCATATTGAGTGCAATAACAGTGTAGTTAATTAATAAAATAAAATACACAGTATTTCATCACATATTTCTATTTCGCAGTCAAAGGACTTAAAAAATGTAACTAAATCCTTAATATACAAGTTGAACAAAATGAGCGACAAGGTACATCCTTGTTTCAAGCCACAGTTAACATCAAACCGGTCTGTGAAATAACCGTTTATTCTTACAGAACATAAAAACATTTGTATAACTTGACTTAATAACAGAACAAAAAGTCTGTGCAACACCAATTTTATTTAGTTTATACCATAAAATATCCCTTTGTATAGTGTCGTAAACCTTTTTAAAATCTATAAAGGCGCAAAAGGTTGATTTACGAAGGTTTTTTCTTACATCAATCAAATTCGTCAGACTAGATAATTGGTCAATTGTACTACGTTGTTGCCGGCTTGCAAGACTCATGTCAAAAACAGACATTCAGATTCCTAATCCAAAATCGCCTTCCTCGATACTTCTAGCTCCCTTATAGATGACATTGTATACACTGACATATAATCTAAGCATAATGATATTCACAAATACCTGTCCTCTATAAGTTTCTTACTGCACTATCATTTAGGAACTCTTATTTCTCTTTGGCTTACATCACCAAATGACATTAAGTCTTCTTCATATTCAGAAATTGTTGCAATACGACCGTCCAGACAGTTCTTAAAAAAGAACCAAAATAAACAATATATATATATATATATATATATAACGAATTGTTAAAAGTCTTGAGTATAGAAAAATAAATCCAAATAAAAAAGTCCAATATTTCCGGATAATGCATATATTATTTAATATTCACAAGCACTTTCATGTGTTACAACAATCTTCAGGTGAAAGGCGAATAATTGTAACTATGAGACGGTAGTTAAGTACGTAACGTCATAAAACAATTACAAAAGGGCGATAAACGTTCTAAAATAAAACATGGAAAGCCAATGGTAACGCTATTGAAAGCCTAATGCGCATTTAGTTTTGGCTTAAATTTACTTATAAAATATTGTTCCTTTATGGATCTTCTAATGTCACATTCTACATTAATTTTATAGAACGGGAAAAAAAGCCCTCTACCCGAACGATCTAAATGTTCGCTAGGAGGGATTTTCCTATATTGCGGCTGTCGGATGTGCTGTCGATGAATGCGGGTTTTTTCCACTAAACTATTACCGGTTTGTCCGATGTAAATTTCTTTGCAGCCGCAGCATTCAATGCAGTAAATAAAATTTTCACTTTTACACGTCACGTTGGTATTGGCATATATCAGTTGTCCGCATTTGTCTCAAGGTCGCTTCCGATATATATGTATGCACATGTACCACAACGAGAATCTGTGCATTTCGACACCTTGAATGTTTTTTCCCTTTCGGTTGGGTCGAACTTGGCACGGGTCAATAGACGTTTTAAGTTCTTAGGTTGCCGTTTGCCTTGTAACAATGTTTCTTGGTTTATAGGGGTACTTAATTCTGAATCTTGTCCAAGAACTGCTAAATTTCTCCTCGCTACAGAAAATATATTCTGGTTATGAGGATTGTGTGTGACAACATACGGTATCTTATCATTTTCGGTAGATTTTTCAATTGTTGTCCGTAGTTGTTTAATCCGGATTTGTTTAGGTATTTCAATACCTCTTTTTATTAGGCTGAATGGATATGTTTGTGCAACAAGAAAAACTTCAAGTTCTTGTAACGAATTGTTGTCCGTAGTTGTTCAATCGGGATTTGTTTAGCCATTTCAATACCTCTTTTTATTAGGCTGAATGGATATTTTTGTGCAACAAGAAATACTTCGAGTTCTTGTAATAAAAGTACTGAAATCATATGGCGGTTAATAGTTTGTATCAAAATAAAGCAATAACTGCATTCTTATTCCACAAAAATCAACGTTTACGTATTTTAATTCTTATTATCTCCTATTCTAATTAAAAGACTTGTCTTGAGATGTTAAAAAAGGACCTGATTTCAAATAAAATAGTATCATTTTTAATAAAAAGATTAATTTTGATAGTTCTTAACAATGCGAACAAAATTGTAGTATGATTTCTCTGACATTGTTTTAATTTTATGAAAAACAACCTTTATGAAACTATAAAAAGTTCAAAAACCCAATGGCGGTCAATAATGACCATTTTCGTAGGAAGACGTTCATGGTTACAGAGACATATAATATGCCAGCTTTAGCTGGCACTTATGGTAGAAGCAGCGTTTTGGAATAAAGAACGATAACTCTCTCTACACGAACCATCTGAAAAGTTTCGTCACTCTCATTAAATCTCGTACGATTATTTTTTTTTAATGGCTGCCGAATTTACCGTTTCAACGCGAACTTGAAAAAACGGGACAGATAGGAATAATTTCTATATAAAATACGACATGAATTTGTATTTGTTTACAAACACAAGAATTCAGAAATTTTGGTATCTTGTGAAGTTAATTTAAATTTTATTGTACCACGGAAATTACCGAAGTTTGGACGTCACAACATCTGACGCCATGTTTCGTCTGCTTCATTTTCCATTATCAGTGAGGTCAAAACGAAGTTCCTTAGTAGTCACAGGGTACTTCTTTTAAAAGTCACAAAATCATAATTAATGATCACATATTTAGCGTAAAAGTTCCGTCCAGCCATGGGAACACAGAAAAAACCTCTGCAAGCAATACATTTAGGGATTTTTTTATAATGGGCTATTGCAGAAATAATCCATACCCCCCCCCCCCTAATAGAAGGTACATGGGGTTCAGAAAAAAAACCATGGAAAATTTGGGATGTGGTTCAGAAAAAAATCTGAAATTCCATGTCGGTCCTATAGAAGGCAAAAAGATAAGTTAAAATATTCCATGGAAAATTATGCTGTTGTTATTAGAAAATTTCTGGAAATCCAGAGCCATCCTATAGAAGGCAACGATAAAAGTTTAAAAATTCCATGGAAAATCTGGATTCTAGTCGCTTTCAGTAAACTTAAGATTTGAGCTTGTATGTATATCTGTAGTTCATTAGGTAATTCTAAAGCCCAATGTATCTTTACAAACAATGTACCAGAAAGTGGTTTAGGTTTTTGCTCGTTGTTGAAGGCTGTATGATATTCTTAAGTGGTTAATTTTGTATCTTTTGATCTCTTTTGGGGAGTTAGTCCAAATAATTATGATATCTAGGAAAGCTATTTTAAGCTTTTGCTTTGACGCCTTCCAGTGTCAATGTTGGATCAAAAGAAGTGAAAATTGAAAAATACTCACAGCAGACGGCATGAGTATCTGGACTATTGGAGAGTAGTCTTATTGGCAATTTGGAAATGATACCACATTTTATTATTTTAATACTACATGTATAAAAGGTGTCCATACATGTTGTAAGCCAGAGTTGTCAGTACTGAACTTAAGTCTGAGATTTGTAAATTTGAAATCGTTTGCAATAGAACCTAAAAAAAGAGATATGTACATTTGTTCATGTACCTCAGCTACTAACATAACATTCAGAGGATATACATGTAGATGTTGATAGTGATAATACTTCAAAAGAAATGCCTACTTCCAACACCACATGACATGTTTGCTATTAATCTTATTGGGGCGTTTCACAACTTCTAATTGGAGATCGAGATAATAATATTTCCCCCTCTATTCTTTTACCATGGAAGTTACATGTACATGCATGTATATCAGTATATTGGTATTATAGAACTTGTTTGCTTTTTTGCATTTTCATAAAACATGTGTTATATTACATACATGTAGCATAGGGGGAAAATTCTCAGTCTCAGACAATAAATGCCTGTGATTAAAAAAAATATTTTGAAACTTGCATTTCTAGAACTAAGTGAAATTAAATTGATATGAATACTGTGTATATTATAATTTATTCATGACAAAAATTATAAAAAAACTTTATAAACTTGATAAATGGTTCTAACATCCAAATTCCACTAATAATACTTAAGCTTTTGATTTTGTAATCAAACTTGATTGTAGACCCATAGTTATCTTTTGGTTCAAGTTTTTTTTTTATTGTGAAGGAGTCATATTTTAATGCAGCTATAAGGTTTATGATAAAAAATGCAAAACATCCATACTAAGAAATGAAGAATCAAAAGAAATGACATAGTAAATAGACTGGATGTTGATGTTACAAATCAAGATTTTTACAACTATTTACAAGTCAGTGTTTTCATGGTTTTAAAATAAAAACAAAATCATAGTTCACTATCTGGATTTATAGGGTTTTATTTATGTTCTCTACAAGTATGTTTGTATTGAAATTTGTGAGAAACCACACACCAGGACCTACTGCTTTTCATAGTTGTTGAGGTTGAAAATTATTTTATCTAGCCATTCAGTTGACAAACAATCAGTAATTAAAGCTTTAAAGAAGTCCCACTGTGAACACATGGCCATTTCTGTGGACTTTAATTATATAATAATATACTAAATGTAATTACTTGAACCACATGTTATAAGACAAAGGAGATAAAAACTAGGAACTATGTATCCACAATCCCTTGCTCTGCAAAAATAAATATTTAGTCTCAGTTTTAAAATTAGAAAAGTTTGTTTTTTTATTATCTAAATTGTTATTTTTTTTCGTTTATTTATCAATCATTATAATACATTGACTCTATTTGTCTAAGTGGATTAATATGATTACATCTATTATATGAATATGTTTTGAATATATACATAATGCATCATCTTTCAGTTCCATAACTTATCTTAACCATAGATGTAATACATCTATGTCTTAACTTTAAACATGTATACATTGAAAATGTCATTCATATTATACAAATATAGAGTTTAACAATTATTGTTTAAAAGTTTTGTAATTTTCTTTAATTTCATCATGTTTTAGGAAATTATAACATGTAAAGAAATACAGGGACTTGAAAACAATGAGAAATTATATAAATCGTTCCCCTAAGAAGGATTGTTAGATGTCTAGATTTGGCGACTTTAGTTGCAGGCGGCAAATAGCAAATGGTAAAACTGCATGTATAGGAAATTATATGAGATTAGAGACACATTTATTTTGTAATGAATTGTGAACTACTTTATAATTTTTTTAAAACTTGTGTTGAATTTTTAACACCATTTGTATTTGGAGAACACATTTTCAAATTGGTACTGTGGTATGAGAACATTAAATTTGATAACTTCTCAAATTTCATTCCAGTATACAATTATTTTTTTTTTAGAAAATCAGTCATTTCTTATTCAAATTCATATTGAAGATTTTATAATATAAATATAAAGATAACATACATACTAATCACAAATTTTGTTTTGCAAAAAAAAAAGGGGGGGGGGATGTCTGGAGCTTACAATGTATAAAATTCAAAACTTTTGCAACTAGCTGATTTTGACAACAATATAACAATCTATTTATGTGGAACAATACTTTTACAATATATAGTACACATGTGGTAATTTCTGGTCAGTCATCTAAGATGTCACGGTAATCAGAAGATTTCCTGCGGTGATGTCAAATAAACAAGTGTTTGAAATTAATGATTTGTCAATAAGCTGTTAATTGGTTAATGATCTGGCTATTTTGCTGAAGAAACTTAAAATCTGGTGTTTGTCCTATAACTGATGTATACAGCTCGAAAATCATAGCTGATAGGGTTTTTGTCCAAACAATAGATATCCGAAAATAATGTTATAAAAGGCACCAATTATGATTTGAATCACCATTAATAAATATGATAGTGAAGTCATAATAAAACTATAAGAAGAAAAAAATATTTCCTTATTTTAAGCCACTGGAAAACATTTGGTCTTAATGTAACTGTTTTGAGTTGTAAATACCTTTTCAATTTTTAAAAGGCTTTGTTTCATTCTTGGAAAAGTTTTCTTTTTCTTTGATGAAGTAAAGTTTATACAAATTTGCATTTCAAATTTCCATTTGGGCAGTGGCGGATCCAGAATTTTTCGTAAGTTGGGGCCCAATGACTGCCTAGATTCAATATTCTTTATGTCTCAAACACCATAAAGTTACAATGGAACAAAGAAGTTCATCAAAAGTTATATAACATAACACAAACACACATGACAAGATGAGATGAAAATATGAAAAAAAAAAAAAAAAAAATAAACAGTATAGTAGCAAAGAGTGGTGATTAACCAGGAAGACTCACTTGAAAAGTTATAACCGTGATAAATTTGCACAGCTTTTTCAACTTACATGTATGTTTAATTTTTAACTGAAATAGTTTTTTAAATTTTAGTTTGCTACATCTGTGCAAGAAAAAAAGTATCCAAATAATGTGCACGAAAATTTGCCAAAGAACTACACTGCAAAGTGTAATGAAATTCATCACCAATCTCGTTACATTGACATAAGTTACAATATCTAAGGTTTGTTCAATTTTATTCCATCTACCAGTTTCGATGGGTAACTTATGGTTACCCGTTCGAAATCTACAATATGTTATTCTATCTTTATCACTTAAAATATTCAGATATTCCTCAAATTCAAAATTTTGTTTAAACAATTTGTAGGCCAAACTTTTTGATGAACAGTCAATATCAGCTCTCCATTTCTGTTGAGACTGATTAAATAACCTTTGTTTTAAACTAATACCCAACCACTTAGAATCAAAATTTCCTTATGACAACCATATATTGCTATATCCACATTTATCTTATGTATCTTTAACGTATTTCAACCAATCTGACCTAAATTGGTTGTCACAATTCTTCAAGAACATGTATTTGTATAATATTTAAGCAATCCTGTTATCATCACCATTAACCATTTTTGACCAAAAATTAACCATACACAGCTGTATATACAACTGGACCGGTATAAAGACATGGGATAAATACCAAGTTCACCATAAATCATAAATTTAGGTGTCAACTTCTTAAAAGGTTTAATAATAGTTTACAAAATTTTTAGTGCACTTTTTCTATAATAACAGTATAACTGAAACCCCAAATCTCACACCCATGCAGGAGGATAGGCTTTACACTTATATCAAATAGGTCATATTGTGATTTCAGACAAGTTGTGCAACCTCACCTTTTTCAATACTTCATACATTGCTTAATTTGCTTTTCTAACTAAAATTTTCTTAGCACTCATAAAGCTACCTGTTCTTTAAAAATTTTATCCAAGGTATGTTAATTCGTTGACTATCTCCAATGCATTTCCATCAGTTAAAAGTTAATATTTTTGTGTTATCTACCACCAGAATCTTAGTTTTACTTGTGTTAACTTTTATTTTCCAGGTACTGCAATATTCAAAGAATATATCTAATTGCAACTGTAGATCAGATACATTATCCGAAAAATAACGCTATCATCTGCAAACAATAACACCAAGAAGGGGCCCGCTCCAGTCACACTTTAGTGATTCTCTATATAAGCAACCAAATTTTTTCTCAAAAAAGGAGGGGGGGGGGGGGCATTTTGTCACTGATTTTTGCAAATTGTCAGGTCAAGTGTTGCAATCCCAAATAGCAATATTATAATAAGGTTTATTGACTGTTAAAGATGATACATGTATTTAATCATAAATAAATGTTTAAGAGGATGAACATGTAAGCATACAAAAAACATAAGCCCTAATGATCTTTTAAGTCATCCTACATTTTTTCCTTGTGTATCTTTAAAACAAAGTCATTGCATAAATTAGTTGATACATGTATAAACAAGAAGATGTGATAAGAATACCAATGAGACATCTCTCAACCCAAATCACAGCGCATAAAAAGTTAACAGTTATGGCTCAAAAACATGGAGCCTTGGCTCACACCAAACAACAAGTTATAATGGGCCCCAAAAATAACAGAAAACCAACTGTGGAATCTATATGAAAAAAAAAAAAGAAACCGGAAACATGAACAAGTTACTACACCAACAAATGACAACCTCTGAACAATGGCATCTGACTTAGGAAAGGTGCATAACAAAAATGCAGCGTTTTAAACATTATAACAGGAGCCAACCTTCACCCTTACCGGAGACCGTAATGTATCATAACAATATAAAAAGACCCAATATAAAGTATCATTTGAATGATTGAAATGGATGAACTTGATCACAAAGACATTTAAACAAAAACAAGTAAGCATACAGCTGCCATACACTGAATGAATGTCAGTTTGATCTAATCATAGATGTATGACACAAAAAAAAAAAAAAAAACAATATGAAAACTTATATGTTTCATGAAAATTGTTTATCTGGAATTTTTGCGGTGGAAATTAAATTTGTCTGGAAATATCTATTTCCACAGGATAGTTTCTTGGAAATTTTAGTATTATTCTCATTTTTTTCCTGGAATATTTTTTAGAATTTTTGAAATAATCTGGAAATTATTGCCAACTTAGAGAATATTTTTTGGAAAATCTGAGATTTTAACAGATTTTTTTTTCTGGAAATCCTTAACCTTCTATTAGGGGGGGGGGGGGGGTATAGATTATTTCTGGAATAGCCCAATGGCCATGCGGTATTTGGGGTAAACTCCGGTGCACTGGTTGACCATGACTACTTATGTTCACCTGCCACATAATTCCCCACATCAAAGAACAGTGATAATGACGTTGGTTATACTGTTGAATGTGATCACGGTAAGTAATGTAAGCCCACAGACTAATTCAAAACTTTAATTACGCCCCCCCCCCCTTTCACCCACCCCAATAATTCACAATCTGTCTGGTTCTTAAAAAAAGTTGGTTAAAAAACTGACAATATAGGTGCAATTTGGGTACTCTCATGTTAGGCAACTTCACAGCCACACATTTATTTTCATGACTTCCTTTGGCAAACTCTCAACAAATCTTTTCACTGATTACATTGTCATTGTATGTCACATAGATCACTTTATCAGATACAGTCCCAGGAGATGGAAACTGTTTTGTTTTCTCTCTCTAAGTTTAATCATAAAAGGAGACTTGGAGACTTGAGTGTGGCTAGTACATTTAAGTACAAACTGTATATATTATATATATGCTCCCATATTGTCCAAAAAAGGATTTTATGGGAAGATGGAGTTCATATGATAACGGTATTAACCCATGTTAATGCCATGACTTTGATAGGTATATACATGTACAGGGCATGTTACTTGGGAGTATGTCATGTATGTGGGCTACATCCTAAAAAATTCAAGCTGCAACAGTCACCTGTATATTTTATGCATCAGTTTAAACCTGATCAAAAAACATTTTCAACCTACAGAGTACTTTATCACAATATCAGGTTCACATTTCAACCTATTTAGCAATACACACTTATGGTTATATAACATCACAGTACCAAAACTGTACTCAGTAACCAAAATTGCACCTATTCAACAAAAAAAAGCTGTGGAAATTTTACAAGTTTTCTTTCACCATGTGCAGTTATTTAATTATCATCTTTTTAAAATGAGCAAATTAAATTTGTTACCAGCATCCTTTTCTTCAAAAAATAAAAGTTGAAGCATGGAATAATGTCAAATTGTTCAAAATATTTGAAGAAATAAAACAAAACATCTGTTTATATTCCAGCTTTAAGGATTTGAAATAACATGTACTGATGTATGGAATTTGGGTACTGACCTCATTACAGAATCATGGATTGTTTGGAGGTCAGTTCAAACCCATTTTTCTATGACTGCATGGACTCAAAATTAAATTGGTGTAACTATATTGTAAACAAGGATAGTCTAAAAAATAAGCACAGAATAAACTTTTGTCTGGTTCATAAAAAAAAGTTGGTGAAAAAAACTGACAATATAGGTGCCATTTGGGTACTCTCATGTTAGCAACTTCACAACAGAACTACAAATTTATTTTCATGACAAAAATAAAAAATGTACAACCCTAAAGGCAATAAAATGCTTCGCCATGCACAGCCTGATATGACCACAGATGTACAATGTATATTTAGCATATAAAAAACACCAATTTTTTTATGTCAATTTGTCATATCAAGTCAATCAATCAAGTTGAAATCAAACCAAATTTAATTTGGGACCCTTCAAACTTCAATATGGACTAATTTGAAAACAGGTATCAAGTGAACCCAAACATTTCTATTCAGCAGAAGTCTCTAACTACATATCTCCTTAATTTCATATGATATTGGTAGTATAAATCCTACAAAAATATTGAAAATGTGTACATTTATTTTTTTCCTAGCTTCTCTCATGTGAAAGCGGTACCTTTTTGGTCACTATTTATGTGTTGCGTCTAAATAAGAATTATAACCCTTTATAGTGACTGAACAGGTTAAACAAATACTTCAAAAGAAACAGAAAAAGAAGACAAACTTGGAACAGCACCAGCCATGCCAGTATATGTATGAATAAAAACTCAGATCAGAATAGCATGGACAATATGTTAGTTATATCCTTGTGAATATATAGTGAGGAAAGTTATCAATAATTCTGCAGATAATACTGCTGCAATTTCATCAAGACTAGTGTTTTGTACATTTTCTGTTAAAATTTTCACACAATCAGTGAAACATTCAAAAAGGCTAAACTTAATTTTTATTACTGAAAGTTTTAAACAATGACAAGTGTTTTATTTATCAAATAACTCATGTGTTTCTGTGAGAAAAAAAGTCATGTGCAATTTTGGGAATTAAAGGGAAAGAAGATCCTTTTGCCTTGCACTGGCGCATGTCAATTGTGAATATACTTACCAAATATTTTTTCTTTATCATGATACTCATGTCGACATTATGAAGAAGTACACATTATAGGAAAAATGCACAAATTACAGATAAAATAAATAAAACATCCTATTTTGTGTGCATCTCCTGCCAAATCAGTATTTGTTGCATCTATATATACTAGATGAGTATAATCCATGTAAATATGGTAAATTTTTAAAGAAAAACACAAAATTTTGATAAAAAAACAACCCCAAAAAATGTTGTACCATAACCCCAAAATCAATTCTAATCTTCCTTTTGTGTATTGAACCTTCTAGTACAATTTCATGGAGATCCATTCACTTATACTAAAGTTATTGTCTTGAAACCAAATGTGTCTTCTTGAAAACCACCAAGACATGAATTAGTATTACTCGAAAGCAAATTTTTGACATGCTTGTATTTCCCATTTCCATTCTCAAATTTATTTTGCTGTCATATAAAAACTTGAAAGTGAGCTAACAAAAAAAAAAAAAAAAATATGCAAGAAATGTCATAAAACTGACTTTGAATTAGGACATGAGATTGATGTAGAACTAACAAACTAAAGATGATCAGGAATACGAATGTTTTTTTGTTTGAGTCAGATTTTTTTCACTGAACCCCTTCATCGCTATCAATTAAAATTATTTAGTCAAAATTTAACACTAGTATTAAGGTTCATCATAACAAATTGGCAAATACAGCCTATTATCACCTAAAAAAATACTGTGTACAGACTTACCTGTGCCGTTTGGGAAGTTTTAAATATTTTTAGATATATAAAAGTTAAATTTATTTTGCATTTCTGAAAGATAAAATCATTTTTGTTGAAGATCTCGATTCAAAATATTTTTTTTGTCCTCTACTTGAACAGATTTTTTTTTTCATCAATTTAGGAATAAGAATATATCTTTTAGAAAAAATACCATAACACCCTCCTGCCTTTTGAAGTCCAATGATCATTCCCTAACCATTTTCAATCTGAACTTATAATTTTATTCTATTCAAAAACTATATGTTAATGTAGCCTAGGACATTCGTCCTGAAAATGCATGAAATATTTGCCACTGGACGTTAAACAACCAACAACCAATCAATATATAGGATATAGTATAGTCTTAGTATAAAGCTGACATTAAAGGTAGCGCCTTCCTCATATTACAATTATGTATTATATATGTCTCTGATGTTAACAATATTTAATACAAAACTATTAATCAACACAAACAATTTAACACTCTAAGCATCTTATACTTTTATACTATTTTGACTTTTTATTATTGCAACCAATTTTATTACAAATTTTAACACGTGTAAATTAAGGTGTCCTCGTAAAGGTCCGCGTTCATCGATTGTAAACACTGTTGAATTCGGTTTACATAAGAATTTTAAATATATACGTATGCGTCCGCATACATTTTGATTTACTGATCGATCGATGATCGTTGTCACGGTAACTGTCACATAGGTTGTTTGACTTATCTGACGGATCCTATGGGTCACCGATCACAGATCACTCATCGATCAGTCAAACATCCGGCACCGATCATTCACCGATCAGTCAAGTTCACTTCAAACAGTAACGCCTAAGGTTGCAAGTACTGTAAGACCTCATGTGACTTACAACTATTTCAAATATATGCACGCCAACTTAATACCAGTTTTTGCGTTAATGTTATGCTTTATATATATTCGAATTAGAGTAAATGAATGTCGTCTACTTTGACTGTTTGATACAATCTACAGGTATAATGCAATGAGATTTATTTCCCCTTTTAGAAATCTACTTCACAGGAAGAATAAAGGGTATTTATTCTGATGGCATTTTCTGCTTACATTTGCAATTTTGCAAAGTTTGGTATTCCTAATTGTTCAGCTGACAATACCTTTATCACTTATACTATTATCGTAAAAATAAACCAAACCATCTATCAAGTTTAGAATACTCTGAAAAAAATCCTGAAAAATGCTTACAATTTTATGTTATATCTGAGGCATTACTGAAGTGGAATTTTTGCTATCAACAACAAAACCTTGCAATTAAAATGTTGCAAATACATAGAGGCTTATTAGGTAAACACTGGCGGAGGAATACGCATAGCTGTTGCTTTCCAAACCACAACGAGAAAAGCAAGGCACAACCAGATCGTGGTACAACTCCATTATTTTTCTAAACCTTGATGAAAACACGTCAGACCATCCCAGAAGGATCAGGTAAGCATGAAATATGAATAAGTTTATATGAACATTTATCTCATTATGTAGAAGGGATTTTAAAATGTTTTAAATCTCAATTGAATAATTATAAAAGACTAATCCTATTCATATTCACATAAACATGCATGAACATACATGTATGTAGTTGCAATTTTAAAAGAATTTATGAATGACAAAAATGTCAGCATTATTTTAGCCAATCATTTCCTTGTTTTTGGACTCATTGTTAAACAGGTGGTCCCTCAATCTATAGAAATGTATGTTTTAAATGCTGAATGATCAATATCCTTTTTAAACATTTTGTTGTTAATCTTGATGACTCAGTAAAAGAGCGCATGCACATGTAAATGTCAGCAAAATGTAAAAGCAGTTACCAAATTGCATTGGAAATGGCAGTATATCATAAACGGGGTCATTAATTGTGGTCTTATGCCTGTAACCGAACCATCATACAAGATAGCCCCAGCGGGGGATTTCGTTTAACATAAAACCATATGGGAAAAACATACAAATGTCTTCTTTTAGTGAACCACTCAATGATTGAAACCAAACATTGCATGAATGTTATTAATGAGGTGCTGACCAAGTGTTGTAACTTGGTAGTCGATTCATCATCAAAGATGGCTGCCAGCAGGGGACTTAGTTTAACATAGGACCCTATGATAATTACATAAAAATGTCTTCTTTTAGAGAACCACTGAATGGAATTATACCAGACATAGCATAAATGATTTTATTGAGGTGCTGACTAAGTGTTGTTAATTTATAGCTGATTCATTATCCAAGATGACCGCCAGTTAACCCTATGGGAAATACATACAAATGTCTTCTTTTAGAGAAACACTCAATGGAATGAAACCAAACATGTCATAAATAATTTTGTGATGTGCTGATGAAATTTTGCTACTTTGTTGCTGATTAACTGTTTTAGATAGCCACCTGGATTAATGATAAAATTACAGGGTCAATATCAAATCAAATTTGGCCTCAAACATAGAATCTGCTTACACATAATTAGGTGCTAGAAAGGATTAGTTGCATTTATTTTGCATGAAATGGTGTAAAGAATACTATTTCTTTCATAGACTAACATTTCGTTGTAGGTGCTTGCCAATTATATTTGATAATTTATTTAGAGCTATTTGCTGGATTACTACTCATATCTACAAAATTGAATATATATTTCATCTTTTAGACAATTTTTCTCTATAAATAACTACATTAGATGTATGTACGTTGTTTTGATTGGCGAACAGCAATCTCGCGTCATTCTTCATTTCAAAATGAATTGCATGAATTGTAACATACATGATGACACACGTTTCCACAAAGAAGTGCAATGGTAAATCGTGTTTTCTTGATCATAGTAAAAATGTAATTATAAGTTTTGACCGCTTCTTTAAGTAAATTTATAAGGTTCTAAAATCGTTCACCATGCGTACATCGTAAGAATGAAGCGCTCCTGCACTTCATACAAAATGTACTTCGGTCAACGCTTTTACAACCCAATGAATTTACAAAAAGAAGCATTCAGTCCTTAGATAAACCCGATTCTTGCGCAAAGAGAACTATGGCATTATTGATTACTCTTTTAAAAAGACGTAATATTTTATTTGCTAAACACAAGGGTGTTGGCTCTTGTACATTTATTGAATATTCGAGTATTAATCTTGATACAGATAATATGAAGACCAGCTTGGCTTTAGTTAATACAAGTCGTATCAGTGATTTTACAAGTTTTAAACACACAATCTTGTACTAAACGTGAACTTAAAAAATGTAAGGCCATTTCAATTTCGCCATGCAGGTTATAATTCCGGGTTGTTCGTTCGTTTCAAACCCAGATATGCTCGTATAACTCTCAAGGATTTGAAATAAAAAAAAATATTCCACCGATTAATGTCGTACCGTTTTTCCTTTTTATAACTCGTTTTTATTCAGTAAATTAGAACGTCATTAGAAAGTTTTGTGATTCTGCTTATACTAGTGTTAGAGATAGCGAATTATATATACATTTTTGTAAATGCGACTTCTATCATTGGTTAACAGGGTAATTTTAATGAGAGATGGTTTTGCTCTCCTTGGTCAGAACATTTATATTCTCAATGTAAAACGAAATATTCCATGGCTTTACTAGAGCTATATCCGATAGTTTTTGCACTCATCCGATATGGTCATTCATGCACTACTAAATACATTGTAATTGGATGGGACAATGAAGTCACTTCACATATTGTTAATAAAAGTCGTTCCCGACATTGATTGAGAAAAAAATTGTATGAGTACCCTTGCGTTGTATGCCTGCAAAATATTTTTTTTCGTTGAATTCAGAAAAATATCAGTGACTCTATTTTCCGTTTACAGTTAGATCGTATCATGATACTTTTACCTTTAGCTGATTAAGTATCTCACAACATTCTCACCAGTCTCACGAGTAGTGTTGTATACAGTCTACAGTGTCGGATTTATGGCGACATGTGTCATCAACTAGAACATCTCAGAATTATAAAGATGGATATCGAGCTTATCTAACGTTTCTTGATAGCAACGGGATTGTCTGGTTAGGTTAACTCATGCCTCCTATTTCTGTTGATATCTTAATTGATTGTGTCGCACATTTTTACAAACATGATGTTTTTTCATTTAACCGTGATTAAATTATGTGGAGTTCGGTTTCATTATATCCAAAGTTACTGTGATTATCCATTTTTTATACAAATAAATCAACGCTCCATAGACTCAGTATGGTAATGCGTGCCGTCAAACGTATTAACCCTTTCCCTTTCACACCGGTACAGCTTACCGGTGAAGCCAATTTCAAGATTTTTTGGGGGCATTTAGACTTGTTCCATCGCCATTTGCTGACGTACAGATGTGGTTAAGGGCTCAAATTAATCCTCAGATAACCAGCAATGCGATTTAATGTGCATCAAACCTCTTTCATTATTAGTTAATAAACAAGTCGCCCCTTACTGATGTGTAATTTTTCTGTAAAAACCATTTATTTTTCTTCGAATTTTGAGGAATTTTCTCAAAAAGAAGTGCAAAGAAAACTGCTCTTTTCAGAGGACTTATGACTTTTTTTAATAACTGTGCAGTGAGTTTTTGAAGAATAGTATTAAAGCAATAGTTCTGACTTGTACTCTAGTTGCAAATGCAATTTTTAATGTAGCAGCGCAATCAGAAACTTGAAATGCACTAAAAATCCGAAGTCATTTCTTAAAGATATTATGAGAAAAGAGACAAAAACCACTAAAATATTCTGAATTTTTTGGCAAAGTGGAAATAGATGTAACAAAACATGGTTTCGTAAATGTTGCGGAATGATAAAGTTGAAAACACTTTTGTTTGAATAAAGGAATATGTATATTTCAATGAAAAAATGACATTTTAAAGAGTGAATTCCTTCTAGATTTGCGTAAAAATCATGCATTTGGCAACAACAAACTATCATCTGAACACATAATTCCAAAAAAAAAAAAACTTGGTGAGAATCTTTATATTTTTATTTCTTCCGTAGTAGTAGACTTAAGTACTTAAATTTCAATAAATTCATTACAATGACAGTGGCGCAGGGGTACGCTGATCTATTCTAAGGCGCTAAGATTGAGAGTTCGAATCTCACTGCCGGAGTTGGAAAAATAAATTCCTATATTAAATGTAACTTAACTTAACTTTAATTTCAAAAAGAAAACCTACGAAATTTTTTTTAAAAGAATGTGTGTGCCAAATTGCCCCCCCTTTTTTTACCCCCTTTGTCCATCGGGCTCGGTCAAGGGTGTCCCAGATCAAGCTAGCATTGGTAATTCAATGAATTTTCCCTTGTAAAAACAAAGTTAAGGTTGCTGATTGATTCAAAACAAATTAGACAAATAACTAGGGTCCAAGTTTCAGATCGGACAAAAAGGGCGTCTAAAATCAGTTAATTTGAATGTTACGGACATCTATATTTCAAGGCCTATAGCACGTTATGCGTCTATTTATACCACTATGATAACTTATATGGCTTCAACAGACTCGGGGCATTGTGTTTCCACCAAAACCTGACCCTATTAACCCACCAATATGTCTCTGCACGACTTTTTGCCCAAGGATTTCGTATTTTTTCACCTTTTTTCCAACAGTCAAGTGACTTTTGGAAATATACCACGTGACCAACAAATGACGAATTATCTTCAAACTTAATTTTTTGAAATATTTTACCAATTATCTTTCATTTGAGCCCAACATGGCATGTGTATGACCATTGATGCAAATGCAGTATTCATTTAAACTTCGATAATGTCTTTTCGATAAGTAAAGGTAAAAAATGCCTGAAAGGGAAAGGGTTAAGGAAAAGCATATTGGTAATCTAATGTCTTCCTATTACTTTTCGGGATTTTCGAAGAATTTGACATTCTCTTAGCGCAAGTGTTTTCTCAACCTTTACTGATTGTATGCTAGAAACGGCTTGAATAGAACTTTTTTTGACTGCTTAGATGTGGGGATTTACTATTACGGATGTTGAAATTCTCGTTTTATAATCTATTCCACACCTTAAAACCTCAAAGACAGATCCTTTTTGTGAGGTTGTCAGAATACAGCTTCACAAATTTGATCATATCAGTTGTCCTTTTTCTGCTATCAATAAGTATATCGCAATCAGGAAGGATAGAGAAGCATATTTGGTTATTCAGATTAATTGTTTGTCAAAGAAAATGGTAGCGCTTTAGACACTGACTTTTTTCATTCGAAGTCTAAGACCGGTACTAGATATTTGTTGGTACATTATACAATGACCATCCCTTTCGAGTTGGTATCGGCATGATCTGTTAGTATCCAGATCATCTTATCAAAACACTTGGTCGGTAGACATCGGACAGACATTGCCGTTATATTCGAATTTCCAAGGTCACAATTCGAAAAGCACAGAAGAAGTCATTGGAATTGTCTAGTTATATCTGAGTTATATTTGATATGTTGACATTATCGAACTTGAATGAATGTTTACTTTGTTCATCTGAAATAATGGGCCACCAAATGGCCACCGCTTATATCTGTATCAATGATCTCCAGTATTTGCCACTTCTTACACAAAAAGCACAGAAAAAGAACATACATTGTAGGTGCAAAGAATCCGAATATTTTTTTTCCCCTTAAACCAACATTTTGTCAGGTCATTTGTGTAAGATAACCAGAGATACTCAAAGTGAATTTTCAAGTAAAGGGACCAGTTATTACCAAAACCAATACTTGTGTAAGGTGGCCAGATGTATCAGAAGTAAATATATGTGTCAGGCGATCAGATGTTACCAACGTTAATATTTGATTCAGGCAACCAGTTGTTACAATAGTCAACATCGTTTTTTGAAAATAAAATCAAAGTCAGTGTAGGGAAGTTGCCTAGAGGTAACCAACGTCATGATGTGTAGAAGGTGACATGATTAGAGATAGTTGACGCAAATAAAAGTGTGTTAAAAGAAAAGACGTAGTCATGGTCAATATCTGCGTAGGTTGACCAGATTTTACCAAAGTCAATGTGTATATAAGGTTACCAGTGCTAATTGTGCCAAAAAACATTTGTAAAAGTCAACATCTGTATTTAGAGCACAGATCGAAAAAAAAATAAAATTAAACAATTGAGTAAGGTGACCATAGCCAGAGGAAACAAAAGTCAAAATATTAGTTGACTAGATGTAACCAAAGTAATTATCTGTCTAAGATGATCAGAGTTGTCAAGAGGGATGAAAGATACCAGAGGGATAGTAAAACTCATAGATTGAAAATAAACTGACAACGCCATGGCTAAAAATAAAAAGACAAACAGAAATATAATAGTACAGAAGACATAACATAGAAAACTAAATGCGAAGCAACACGAACCCCACCAAAAACTGAGGGTGATCTAAGGTGCTCTGGATGGGCAATCAGATCCTACTCATCATGTTGCACCCGTCGTGTTGCTTATGTTATTACAAATCCGGTAAATAGTCTAATTCGGTAGGTCACATGCGTGAAAAGCGAAAGGTTTTATAGTTACGACATAATGAACATATCCGACAAACGTCAATATACGTGTTAGAGGACCAGGGGTAAACAAATTGTATATCTATGTAATGTGATCAGAACATTTTACACAATTTGTTCATGATGTTTGCCAACATTTCAAAAATATTCTCCTCGGAAACTACTTTGCTTAATACTTCTAAAAACTTACCGATTGTTCCTGTTATTGTTGGTAACTAGTATATAAGTATTCAACATGTTGATCCTTCGACAAATATAGCCACCATGGCTAAAAATAGAACATAGGAGTCAAATGCAGATTTTGGCTTTATCTCAAAAACTTTAGCAGTTAGATTAAACTGATAAGTGTTTAAGTGATGAATAAGTCAAAATAAATCTGCTATGAAATTCAATTCGAACCAATTGGACCACCATTGAAGGATAACTGTTCGAAATAGTTTATTTTTATGAAATTTTACAGTTTTTGGTTATCATCTTTAATATCATAATAGCTAGATAGAAAGATTAAGCGTCAAATATGTTCAGCTAAGTGGCATCTACAAATAATTCAAATGATCAAAATAGTCATTTGACCCTTTAATTAGTTATTTCCCATAAACGTCTAATTACTTTTTAGAAAATCTTCTTCTCTGAAACTACTTAGCCAAAAACTATAACTGATTGTCAAAAGTGTATTTTATTTCTTAATTAAATCCGAACTTTTGATCTATCAACAAGCATGGCCGCCGTGGCTAATAATAGAACATTAGGGGCAAACACATGTTTGCCTTACCTCTCAAAAACTACAGCAGTTAGAGTAAAAGTGAAAGTGCGTTAAAGTGGTAAATAGGTCATGATATATCTATAGTGAAATTATCAGACAAGTTCGACAACCAATTGTAGAGTTACTGTTGCAAATATTTTACTCTTTTTAACCTTTTCTGTTGTTTTTTGTTTGTTATTTTCCTAAATATTCTAATATTATAATAGATTGAGAGATAGTACAAATGGCAATAAATGTTCAGCTAAGTAAGACCAACAAGTGCGTCAGCATGATTAAAATTGTCGTTTGACCCTGGATGAGTTATTTCCCATAAACCTGATTTGTTGATGTTTTTTTTTTTTTTTTTGTGAACGTCTAATTACTTTTCCAACAATGTTCTTCTTCTCTGAGACTGAAAATTGAAATTGAAAGTTTCTATTGCTATTAAGTTGTAGATTGTAATTGGGGATTTGATCAATTTAAAAAAAGAACTCAGGGGTCAAATAAAGTATGATTTGGTTTTTATCTTGAAAAATGAAACATTTTTGAAAAGGAAAACTGATATATGTGAAAGTTTTAAACACGTTTGGATCTACCTGCCATGTAATCTTCAGACCAATAGGACAACTTCTTGTTGGATTTCTGTCAAGGAATAGATTATTATCAATACAGTTTACTGTTTAGGGTTATGTATTATCTTTAATATTATTATAGAAAGAGACAAAGTGTAAATGAAACATGTGTAAGCAAAGTAAGATCTACAAATTAGTCAAATGCTTGAAACTAAAATTTCAGGTGATGAAACCAGACTCTCATAAGCCTCTTGTCTTGAAATCTATTCGTGCAATCTATCCACTAACTCAGTTCGTCTATTTTACCATATATCCTACCTTTCCTTCAGTTAAACAAAACATAACTATTTGCTGACATGCAAAGTTATTTTATAAAAAGCCTTTATATCAACCGGAGAAAATGACGTGAGGCTGTAAAGCGTTTCACTGATTTATCATTGCACGGTACACTGTTTTCCAAAATTGAGATTAAGAGTGTCAAAACTGTCTGGCTTACCAACTGTATGGCGCACCATGAATAAATCAAAGACACTCTCTCTACCATTGTCTACCGTTGTATTAAAACCAGCATTGAAAACTAGCAGTGGTAAACAAATATGTTCGTACAGATACAGACTTCTATTCATTTCAGTATTCTGAAAAATACTGAAAACTATGGTGTAGAATCAACAACAGGACTTCTTATTTTACAAAAAAAGAGAAGTGGTTTATTTCCTATGTTGTTATTTCATCTTGTCTTAGACATGTTAGAATATGTTTGAAGTACAGGGACTTTTATGGAATTCATTGACATTACATTTGTATGGTCAAGCAAGATGTCAACATGCTGGCCAACCCTCTACCAGCAAAGTCAAAGCTGACGAAGGCTTTTTACCATTTCATAACAGGCTGTATACAGCGGCCACAGGACGAGTTACTCCAGTAGGAAGAGGTACAAATCTTACAATAATTTTTTTTTGTTCCTTATAGTAAATCTGAAACTAGGGTACCAACATTTGATACATTATATATATATAGCTAGATTTAAAAAAGGGGGTCTGAAGGACCATGTGAATATTCTTTTACACCTGTCCTGTTTCTAAGACAACTTATTTATTCCAATGACAAAGTGCATACAAATAATTTATATCCTTTAAATACATTTTCTTGGGACCATTTGATTATAAAAAAGGCAAGGGAGAGGGTCAAAATATTTATGTCCCTGTCAGCTAAGGACAGAATTTTAATTTTCAAGCTATTAACCAGGGTACAATGTATTTATTTTCTGCTTAAAAAAAAAACCAATTTATCGACCATTATCATGATAATAATCAACATTTATCTCAACATATTCAATATTTAGTATTTTTTTTTCTTTTGCCCTTAGTTGTATTTTCAGTTGGAAGTTGTTTAGCTCTTTCTCTACTAAACCAACTTTTATCTCGTGGAAAAGCCCATAAAATACATGTTTTAACTACAACATACAACATACTGTACATGTAACAATAGACAACTATCCAGAGAATAATCTTTTTTTATGAACTATTCATTCTTGTAGGCAATGGAGACTATATAAAAAAAGCATTGCAAAGTTTTGTAAAGTTCTATTTTAGGACCCTACATTTGTACATATAGATGTATGTAGATTACTTATAGTGCCCTTTTTAAAAGAAAAAATGAACATTTAAACTACATGTACAGTGATACTACATGTACACAACCCTAATTTTCTGTCTGATATATTTTATTTCATGAAAAACAAAATTGAAGAACAATTTTATAGTTTCACACTTTTTATTTGTGGGGCTATATGTCAGCATGAACAATCAAGATGATTTTTTGTGAAAGTGACAATAGCCAGGTCAAACTAAATTACTTATAGTAGAAGATATTGGTATGATATTATTTACTTATATATTAATTTAACTGTTTGTATAATATATGGAAATAATACAAAGTATATAATAACATAATTATACACTAGAACACACCCGAAAAATCGCGGGCATTCAGAGCGTAGTTTAAAGTATGTAAAGTGTTGTTAGAAGAATTTTGTAAAATACTGAATGACTGGAGAATTTCAGCAAAAGTATCATAAGTCATAGGTTATTGGGGACAGGCATTTTTTTTTTATCCCTCCACCTTTATTTCCAAAGTTCCCAATTTTTGGTTATCTATCAATTTCAATATGAACATACATTTAGTATGTTATGAACATTTAAGTAAGGAGCCTGTATTTTAGTGGTTGTCGTTTGTTTATGTGTTACATATTTGTTTTTCGTTCATTTTTGGTACATAAATAAGGCCGCTAATTTTCCCGTTTGAATTGTTTTACATTGTCATTTCGGGGACTTTTAAAGCTGAGTATGCGGTATGGGCTTTGCTCGTTTTTGAAGGCCGTACGGTGACCTATAGTTGTTAATCTCTGTGTCATTTTGGTCTCTTGTGGGAAGTTGTCTCAACATGGCAATCATACCACATCTTCTTTTTTTTTGTAATCAATGAATTTTGTAAAAGATTTAATGACTGGAGAATTTCAGAAAAGGTATCAAAAGTTCACATGAATAATTTAAGCGCTTGTCTATATATTATGAACATTTATTACTATATAAATAAAGTGTATTTGCTTTCAATTCTAAGTTTACTAAACGAACCATGCATATATGGTGGTCATTGATATAGTATACAGACCCCTCTATTTGATAAACTCTGTGACCGCCGTGGATAGTAAACTTGAAAATGAAAGCAGATAAAATTCTGAAAATACACTTTATTCGTAGTATGTGTATGTTCAAAGTATGCAGAAAAACGCAAACCGGAAATCTAATCTGACTTAAAATTTCGTCCAATGACGGAACAATATCCGGATGCCTTTTTTTCTCGTTTTTCTCCCAAAATAACTCAATCTGAATAATCATATGAATGGATGTCAAATGCGACTATACACTGTACCTATAGGACACAGAGGCGTGTTGGTTAATTTATTGTGGAAAGAAGAGAAGCGACACAAAAAATGAGGTCTTCTCGTTTAATATTATAGATGTTATACATCAGTTTTATTGAACAGACATTTGTTAACTTGGAACATTACTTTACATATTTAATTGTAGTACTATAGTGCATGGCTCCTATTTCCATTCAATACCTAACACTGACTAATGAACTGTTCATACATTCTTTTTCAAATATAGAAGGGGGAGATTTTTATTGGTAGATATTTCATCTGTTAGATTAATTGATTGGTTGTTAGTTGCTAATTTCCAATGGCAAATAGTTCATGCATGTTTAGGACTAGAACAAATAAAAAAAATACATTATTTGGGTTCTTTAGATTAATATGTTAAATCTAACAATGTATTAAGATAAATTAGATGTTGCAATTGGGACTTACAGTAACAAATATCAATTTTATTTCCTGTCAGTGGTATATATGACATAAAAAATGTGGTATTATTGCCAATGTGAATAAATGACATTGAAGTTAAGCTATACATGTAGGTCTTTATATGCCTTATGTCCTTCAACATTGAGCAAGACCACTACTGCATATACATATATATATATATATATATATATATATATAAGAGTCTAAATTGAAAATTACGTTCAAACCTATGATTGCGTTGGATAAAAACCGCAATTTTTATACGTGTGCATGCAAACAAAATTCGTTGTAGAAGGGTCTAAATACAGCACAAACAACATTTTCCAAAAGACCAAACAAGTTAAGAAGTATATTTAAACAAAACGCATTTGACTAACAGGTCGAACAACTGATGTTCGTTAACCCTACTGACTGCCATTGGCGATTGCCAAATAAAATTGATCATAAGATGTAACAAAATGGATCTTAATATAAATTTAATACTAAACAGAAAACTATTAACTTGTGGCCACGATGTTATGCCATATATATATATATATATATATATATATATATATATATATATATATATATATATATATATATATATATATATATATATATATATATATATATATATATATGGCATAAAAGGCCCCAAAATAAGAAAATGAAAAAATATGAAAATTAACAGCCTGATTTATGCATGTTTCTTTGTGGTTTTCAGATCTAGACTTGCTGCGGACCTTTCTGTCAAAAACAGCTGAACTTTCACAGCAGTCAACATCAGATTGAAAGACTGATAATACTTATGACAGAAACAATTTCAACCAACCAAACAAGCAAGAGAAACTTTCCAACTTTAAAACATCAGTTAAATCTTCCATGGGATGATGTCTCAAAAAATAGCAGTTCATCATTTACGGAGTTTTAAATGTTATGGTTGTCCTTCACAAGAAAGTTAATGTACACTTGTTTTATAGTAAAACCTTGCCGTTCGAGTAAAAGAATCATAAATTCATCTATATTAAAATTTGAAACATTCATGTTATTTCCCATGACGTGATGTAAAGCCTCATAGGTACAGTAATCTTAAAAGCTATCAAATTACCTTCAAAATTCTTTATAAATTTCGCACTAGTATATATAGACTAGGTCATTTGTTTTTCGTCTAGTTGTGGGATTTTTTGTTAGATGCATAATGATTTTCATGTTTGTATTGACCACATTGCAGCAACACAGATATAGGTATATGGCAAATATTACCTTGTTAGCATACTAGGCTCAAAGGCTCATAAAACAATTTCCATATGATGGTGTCTGTTGAAATCATCTCTATATTGTAATTGTTTTCTCTTTTAAGAAGGCTCGAGGGTACTAAAACTTCAGCAAATATTTAAACATTTTTTTTTCATTCCATTTTTTTTTTTATTAAACTATAAGTTGTTACTTTATGATATGGTACAAAAATCAACCAAAAACAATCAATTTGTTTTGGTTCCATTTGACTTTTAAAATGTTTATATCATTGAAAAAGCTTCAAATTATCACCCTTTGGTGAAAAAATTGAAATATCTGTTTGAACTCATCTGTGACCTATATTTTTTTATCATTTTTTTTTTTCAAAAAAGCTGTACGTACTAAACTATTGCAAAATTTAAGCAATTTCTGTAATTAAGCTCTTTTTTTTTGTTTCAATATTTCCTTTTTTCTCCAATTAGTTCAACAATAAAAGAGTACATAAACAATAATGCATGCGTCTTTCGAAGCCAGACTGATAGCTTAAATTAACGGTGCCCCCATATTTTTATTTTATTTTTCTATCAACATGACAAGATCAAGTACCCAATGTATTTCTAAAAAATTAGACATAACATCTATGAGCTATTGTCCCTGAAATGTGTAAATTTAGAAATTTTTTAACATTTTTCTGCTACTATCCAACAGCTATATCCATATACTATAAGAATAAACTGCAAAAATTGTCAGAGGAAACTTTCTTTTACAGTCTGAACTTTTTCTGAAGTGTTTAACTTCTTTTTTTAACTATGTGTTTTTTGTCGTTTTAAGTGCACAATTTGTCATTGCAAGCTATTCCGGCTCCTTGGAGCCTATATATTTATAATGAATAATTTGTATTGATGTATGATTATTTTCTTAATATATTAAATGAAACATTAATTATTCTTTTCCGTTTGTTGTTATACTTATTTATAAGTCCAGATCCTATCATATGTCAGATGTCAAAATGAGACGGCAAAATCGACAAAATTTTAATATGCAGGCTAACCCATTTTGTTGTCGCATATACCAGACACCAACATTATTATAAGGAGAACTAACAACCATACAAAAATAGGTATACCTTATCTTAATTTACAAAAAAGGGCCTTTGTCACTGGATAACTATAGACCAATTACATTTTTAAATGTAGATACAAAACTCATTGCATATGCAATAGCTCAACGTTTAAAACCAATACTGTTGAAAATAATTCATGGCAATCAAAATGGTTATATCAAAAATAGATATATTGGTTTTAATATACGCCAAATCCAAGACATTAAAGATTATGCTGAAGTCTTTCATATTAATTGTGCATTACTTTTTAATGATTTTTCAAAAGCTTTGGTTTCATTAGAAAGGGGCTTTATGTATGAAGCCCTTACAAAATTTGGTCTCCCAAACTCATTAATTAAATGGGTTAAAACATTATATAAAAAAATAAAAGGCTGCATACTAAATAACGGTTGGATTTCAGAAACCTTTTCAGAAAACGACAAGGGTGTCCATGCAGTTCTCTAATTTTCACAATACATGTAGCAGTAGAAATTCTCGCATGTAGAATAAGGCAAGATACTGGTTTTCAAGGGATTTCAAAGGACTTTAAAACACATAGTCTGAAAATATCACAACTAGTAGATGACACTACTCTTTTTTTTTAAATGTAAGCAGGAAATAAGCTATGCTTTAAACTTGATTGAAATATTGGAACACTCTCAGGTTTGAAACTTAACCGACCTAAAACAGAGGGCATATGGCTAGACCAATTAAAACATTGCCTAGATAAATATGAAAATATAAACTGGAATAAAGAGCCTATTTAAACCATGGGGTATATTTTGGACTTAACAAAGATGAATGTGACAGATTGAATACAGAAAGAATTTGAAGAAAGTCTCAAGATGCAATCAATAGCTGGAACAGAGGAAATCTTACAATGATAGGTAGAATAACAGTAATTAAATCTCGTATCCTACCAAATTTAATTTTCTTGGCATCAGTTACAACTATATCCAAAAAAAAATGAAAGAATTTAAAAAACTGATTTACAACTTCATTTAGGGCAATAAAAAAGAAAAAAGTTAAACGGATAACTTTATGTAAAGATTATTTTGAAAAAGGTCTAAAAATGATTAATATTGAAAATTTCCTATCAGCTATACAATGATGCTGGGTCAAACGATTAACATCAACCCACTTTACAAACTGGAAAGTTATTCCCCTTTTCTTTTTTAATATATTTGGAGAAAACTTTTCTTTATTCAACAGGAATCCAGGTAGCATAAAAGCAATCCCAAACCTTAGTAAAACACTCCCTCTTTTTTACTTAGAAATAGTTAAAAGTTGGTTTAAAATAAAATATATCTCAAACAAAAACAACAATACAACTTTTAGCAATATAAGACAACAATACATTTATGTCATTAAGCACATAAAATTTCAAAACCAATGCTTAATATTTCAAATTGGATAACAAATGGGATACTATTTATTAATGATATAATCGACAAAGAAGGAAATATTTCACAAAAGGTTGTATTAGATAAATTGACAATTAAATCAAATTGGATATCAGAAATATCGAGAATAAAAAATGCAATACCAAAAAAGTGGCAAATGGAAATGAAATCAGATAAATCGTGCTGTACTCAAGTTAAAACAGATAAAAAGCTATACTTAAAAACACCTTAACAGCTTAACTATGATGCACGCCCTTTCCCGATGATTTTTTTAAAGTATAAATCCAAACTATATAACACTATACATCTAAACGACAATATATTAATTTATAAAAGAAAGTACTGCAACGGACGATATTAAAACTTTTCACTAGAATAACCGAATTTACGTTTATTTATATACATAAATTCTATTAGTGTTGGTAATCCCTCTCTTTGTGTGCGCGTGAGTGTTAAAAAAAGTCATGTCATAATGGGTGTTGACAGAGGGAGTTAAACGGTATAATTGTATATTTTACTTTTGCCATAATTGATCCTAAAATTACCAATCAATAGCATTATAGTATCAAAATATTTTAATGCCGATAAGTGCAAAAACTCTTTATGCATAACTTTGTAAATTGTAATCTACAACGTTATGTAACTGGCACGATGGTAATTACCAAGCATACAACTTAAATCTGGAAATAGAATTTTGTTCATCATCTAACATAGAAAGAATTCACTGAAATTCACTTGAACTTAGATAGAGTGTTATTCTATAAACTTGTTTTTTGAAAACAATTGCGATTCTAAAGTTACACTTGGTGATTCATTAAAAAAGAAGCGATTGTAAATATTTGTATTATTCGTACTTTTTACATTTAACATGTATGTATGAGACATGTAGTCAATGAATTACATTTCTCAATATTTCTTAAAACTTAAAAGCTAATTCTTTCACATTGAAATTTCAGAGGCGGAGGAGATACTGCATAAAGATAAAATCGGTTCCAAAACTAGTTTTTACTTTGATCGTAGGAATCTACATAGTCAAAATCAAGATATTCAAAGGTATGTATTTTGATTAACAAAGAAGGGATGACACTGTCAAAACATGTTTTTAACACCACGATATAACAATCAGAAGATCTAAACACTATATTTACGTTATGATAGAATATGAAAGGTATCGTAGGTGGGGGCATAAAAATCTAAAGTTTTCTAATAATTCAACAGTAAAAAGAAAAAAATTATGATAAACACAACATTAAACGACAGACATTCTAAAAAAGTAATCTAGGCGCAACACAGGCATATACTGAATGTAGCGTGTTTAGATATGCTCGAGAGCTCTTACACCTCTTTTGAAGAAAAAAATGATGTACAATATGATTACTCTAAATCAGATTTAAAGGTCTGCTCGAATCAAATCAAAACAAAATGAAAACGATAATACAAACACCATGTTCTGATATAACTGCTTTAGTAGGTACTGAAAGTGAGTTTCAAGACTAATTTAAACTGACATGTTCGATAATGCATTTTCCCTCATTTTTTACATATATCAACATCAAAAAATGTTCATCCTCCTTTCATATGGTAAGGTTTTTTCTAAATTTTAGAATAGAAAGGAGGGTTGGGATGGTCTTTAACGCCAACCATGAATCACAATCTTAATGTTGAAGTCGTTCTAAAGTTAAATTTAGCATTATAATTGTCATTCTTTTCCAATCGTATTTCAATTCGTTTTGCGTCACATAAAGTACGGATAGAATAATACGGACTGTCAAACAAAACAATAGCATATAAAACATGGTAAAACAATTTACATGTTCATATAAACCCACTTAGAAGGCTATAAATACAACAGAAGTATACCGCTGTTCGAAATACATAAATCGATTGAGGAAATTACAAATCCAGGTTACAAACTTAAACTGAGGGAAACACATCAAATATAAGAGAAGAACAACGACACGACAGAAACACAACACTAAAATGCAACACACAGAGAAACGAACTATAATATAACAATGGCGATTTTCCTGACTTGGTACAGGATATTTTAAGAATAAAATGGTGGGTTGAACCTGGTTGTGTGGCTTGCCATGCCTTGCACTTTTATGTTTTATGGCAATGCATAATATTACATTACAATGACACCATAACATGATACGACTACAGTACCAATAAATGCAAGAACATTCAGGACATAGAATTACGCAAATGAAGAATACAATATAGTACATCTCGACAACGAAACAACAGAAAGGCTGAAGTGAACAAAAAACAAACGACAATACAACAAGCACAGAAACAAACTATACGATAACAATTGCCATTTTCCTGACTTGGTACAGGTCTATTTTTTTTTTAGAAAAAATGGTGGGTTGAACCTGGATTTGTGGCTAGTTAAACCTCTTGCTTTCATGAATGACAATGTTAAATATAACATTAATATGACAACATTACATAACACGACTGCATTACAAAAAAATGGAAGAACATACAGGACAGAGAAACACAAATAATAGCAATCAAAAGGTACTAGGCTAATTTAATACGCCAGACGTGCGTTTTGCATTACAAAGACAATAAAAGGACACTTTTAAGAGGTCAACTGAAGCCCACCTCCGGGATTTTTATTACTGGGTTGAACACACATCGGTGGCCTTCATCTGTTTTCTCTACTTTGGTCGGGTTGTTGTCTCTTTGACAAATTCCATGTTTCCATTTCTCAATGTATCATGCGATCCCTAGTGGTACTTGAATCGAAAGAGAGTTGAAGTTCGGATAATATACAAAGTTGCAAAAAAAAAAACAAAAAATCCAAAAACAGTCATAAGGCAATGAGCAATTATTCAATGAACTTTTCTTGCAAAAGATGCTATCGATGTCAACGATAATCATAATACCGTTACATAACTGTGCCTTTAAAGATAATCCTGACTTTTTTATGCCAGAGAAAAAAGAAACAAATTAACGACTCATCGGTGATGCTTAGATAAAAAAAAAAAGTTTGAAAGCCAAACCAAGTACAAAGTTAAAGTGCAATCAGGACCACAAGTTTCAAAATGTTGTGCAAAATGCGTCGAAGATTATATGTTTTGGATAAGAAAATCCTTAGTATTTAGAATAAGTCATACTATTGCAAACTATATTATTCTTCAACTATCTTAAAATTATTTTTTATTGTACCAAAACTTTATATTTAAAGATTCACCATTGCAATAATGCGACACTAAACTTCTAACTGTTGATATCTACCATTTATCGATTAAGCGAAACTAAATCTGGGTAACCAACCAAAACCGAGGGAAACACGTTTGAGGAAAACAACGCAAAAACAAAAACACTGAGCTGCTGTAAAGACAAACGCAAACATACATAGAAACGAACTTTATTTTAATAACTGCCATATTCTATGTTCAATTCCATCATGTTAAAAGTAATGTGTGAAAAAGATCTGAAATAATAACGAAAAACGTCAATATGTTATACTCTTAATTATCATTAAAAGAAAAATGTCAAATGGTCAATAAATGAATAAAGAAAAGAAAAGGCTTACAGACAAAGCACATAAAAAAGAAAGACAAGAATAAAAAAAAATGATCATACCACAATAAAACAATGACGGGATGTGAATGTTCCTAACCACAAACGAAGGATATTACTAAAATTGAAATATACAGAAAGATAATTTACAAAAACAATAAAAGGACACTATAACAA
This sequence comes from Mytilus galloprovincialis, assembly GCA_037788925.1. NCBI lineage: Eukaryota > Metazoa > Mollusca > Bivalvia > Mytilida > Mytilidae > Mytilus > Mytilus galloprovincialis. The sequence goes on from CM075330.1 coordinate 104,361,268, forward strand.
ATAATTAAGATGATAAACAAAATCAGTACCTATACTTCAAGATATGATTGAAGAGGTCAACTGAAGCCCGCCTCCGGGATTTTTATTACTGGGTTGAACACACATCGGTGGCCTTCATCTGTTTTCTCTTCTTTGGTCGGGTTGTTGTCTCTTTGACAAATTCCCTGTTTCCATTTCTAAATTTTACATGCGATCCTTAGTGGTACTTGGACGAAAGAGAGTTGAAGTTCGGATAATATACGAAGTTGAAAAAAAACAAAAAATCCAAAAACAGTCATGAGGCAATGAGCAATAATTCCATGAACTGTTCTTGCTATAGATGCTATTGATGTCAACGATAATCAGAATACCGTTACATAACTGTGCCTTTATAGATAATCCTGACTTTTTATTCCAGAAAAAAAAGAAACAAAGTAAAAACTCTCTCTACGATGCATGTTTTGTTCGTCTTCTTTTGCTGAACCCCATGACCACGATTGCAAAATTATGAGCAACTACATTTAGTACGTTTGCTGTTGCTGATTTTTTATTTTTTATTTTTTTTTTTGCATTGCGTTCTTTTCATTATTTTTCCTTTTAATTATCATACCTTGTCCGATAAGAACAAACCTTCATACTCATGACAAATAATTCAATTGATGAAATCATAGCTAAACAACGGAATTTGTACGAAACAATCCGGATTCATATAGTAAAACAAAGCATAAATAAATCAGAATGGAGTGATACATTAAGAAACACACGCTTCATTTCCGAAATAATGGACCGGACAATAAGTTCATTTTTCCGTGCTAACTTACGACATGTCAACTAACATCAGTATAATGTAGATCCGGATAAATATCAGCCGTATTTGGCACATATTTTTGCAATTTTGGATCCACAATGCTCTTCAACTTTGTACTTGTTTGGCTTTATAACCATTTCGATATGAGCGTCACTGATGAGTCTTATGTAGACGAAATGCGCGTCTGGTGTACTAAATCATAATCCTGGCACCTTTCACCTTTGATAACGATAAACTTAATTGACAACTCAATTTTTCCTGAAATGCAATATTATTTTTTTAAATAAGGCTGAAGGTATAATAGCAACATAGATTTCACATAAAAAGTATAAGTCATAAAATAAATTTGCACTTTTAACAAAATTGTGCAGAATTTATCTTTGTTTCAAAAGAATAAATACTTGGCATACGTAGTTAATCCTGTCCAGTACTGTAGACAACATTTAACATACTATATTTGTTCATATAAGAACATAATCATCACTGGAAGTTAAGCAATCAAATGGTCACCCTTTTTTTTTCATGTGTACACGTTTAGAAACCATGTAACCTCAAGTTTCCATAATATTCAATAGAAACACCAATAAAAACATAATGGTGGTTTGTAACACCGAACATATGTTCTAATTTTTGTCTGCAATGTCATGTAGGATTAATTTACTACAACTGTAAAATTCAAGGGAAATAAATCTTTTCCGACCCCTTTTAGTATGCAACCTGATGTAACGTACTGTGATTTGGTGGTGCTACACCTAAAGCAGACTTCTTTTTATTAATACACTGAATGTGATTTTTTTCTTTTGTGATACTGTCTTTGTCAAGCATTACTGTCAAGTTTTGTCAAAATCAGTTTAATAGTTGAAACAAATCTAATATGTATTTAGACATCTATAGCGATTCGAGCAAAATTTATTCGAGAAATTCTCATCTTTCCACATCATGATATACTATATTGTGGTCCAAATGATCGAATATGTATCTCATATGCCTACAAACAATAACAAATAATAAAAGAAAAGCTCTATGATGATTACACACCACTAAAGAACCTGTCTGATTTCATTATAAAGTCCCTTTATGTCCATTCCATATTTAGCTCTCATTTAATCTTTTTAGGCCAATACATCAAAAGTTTTGGGTACAACTCACTCATTTATAACCGATCTAGAAATGTAATAAAGGAGTAATTGAATTATTCAAGCTGAAAGAACTATCCATATAAAGTTTACTGGCTCTATGGAAGTTTCAATAAGTCATTACGTAAAACTGCGCTCCAGAGAGGGATATATAAAGCTTCCCTTTTAGATGAAATATTTGGTGTATCTACTTCAACTTCATTTACTTAAAAATGTATAGTAGATAAAGTATAACTCTGGGTCTACTAATAGGGTAATGCAATTTTCTCATACAACGTGTGTTGAGACTCGATCCACTCATAATATTTCACTTTTGTAATATTTAACTCAAATAACACGGAATTTATGACATGAGAGTATACACAAAGTAAAAGGTGAATGCTCCCCATAATGGGTTAATACCACCATTGATTTCCCCCTATTAGTCTTTGTTAGACTTGCACTTTTCAAAAACATGTGCAGAATATATCTTTTATTTCAAACAAATAAATACTTGTTCATGAGTAAAGTTTTATTCAGTCCAGTATAATAGAACCAATTTTAAATATTTCAGTGCATATAAAAAACAACCATCATTGGAGGTTCACCGCTTTTTTTCAAGTGTACAAGCTTTCGAAACCATGTAAACTAAAGTTTCTATAATATTTTATAGAAATACCAAATAAAACATATTGGTTCTTTCGGGGCACCCACGATATATGTTTATGACTCAGAATTTGATGACTGCAATAAAATATATTATTACATTGGTTGCAATAAATTACTTTGATTTCCCAGTTAAATAAAAACCTATAATTTCACATGTGAAATAAACGTGGTTATTTCACTCTCTGACGTCATACAACAATAGGCTGCGCTGTCAAGACGTCGATAACGGCGGATCAAAACCAATTGTGAATGCGTGGAAAAAAGATATAGTACCTTACATGTTTTACATTAATTTCTTTAAAAAAAGCCATTTGCCAATATCATAAAAAGAATAACTAATTAAAGAATTCAAATATCGAAAAATATTTAACTCGTGACCAAACAACACTGATAATTAACTCATGCGCTACTTGTTGAATATTTTTCTCTTTTTGAATTCTTTGATTAGTTAATCTATAAATATTAATTTACTACAACTGTCAATTTAAAGTGATTAATTTGTTCGAATCTTTTCAAGCATGCAACCGGATGTGACGTACTATAATTTGGTAGTATTACAACTTATTATAATTATATAATACTGCATAATACATTTTTGGAGTATATGTAAGTTTAGTAATTGTAAAAGTTCAATGATAATAAAAGTTAATATTGACATTAAAAGACCTTCAAACAAAAAGGGATGTTGAGATTTGAAAAGCTCTTTTGTGAAAAGGTCGTTTAATGTCAATAATAACTTAAAAAATTGAACTTTTGTTGACTTACAAACCACCAAAAACTTAAGAAAGGTACATAAAAAGCACTTGCAGAAGCCTAACTCCCCCGAGTTATAAATGAGTAAAGCAAAGCCCTATACAGACCTCATTTGTAACTGCTCAATGCATGTCCTGTACAAAAAACATCTCGTTAAATATATCTAATGTTTTTAATCTGTCAATAACCATGAAATAGATTCACGAAGCTCAGACCATATAAAAACAGTAGGCCACTAGATTAAAACAACTTACTAGGTCTATCATAAAAAAAAAATACGGTCAACTCGACTTTTAGAAATCGATGAGCCATGTCGTTCAAATTCTTGTTAATATCATGTCTCCATATAAATATTGTTTATGATGTTTTTATTGTGTATTTTATTTTGTTCTGTTATTTATTATTTGTATGTAATGAAGTCGACGATTTAAATTGCAAAACTTGTGTCTAATCCTATTATCAATGTTTTGAACAATAAATATGTTTAAAGTAATTAATTTCTCTATTAGTTCTTTATAACGTTTTGTTTCATTAAAACAATGCACCTAATCTTATTGTCAAATATTGTGTGTGTGTAAGTACGGTTCTAGTCCAGAAATATATCCCGAATTCAGAAAGATTGCTCTCCAGTACTGTACAAATCTAACCAATACACATCCATTCCCCTATGGACAAGTCAAGAGATGTTCCGAAAACTGTAAATATCACCTTTTTGCACCTGGTATAATCACTCTTCCTATATCAAAATGAGTTAAAATACAACATCCAAAAGTTTATTTCACCTCTCTTCTTTCATTTCAACCCCCAAAAAAATCTAAGAAATGAGTGAGGAAGGGAAAGAAAAAAAAAAGAAAAAAAAAACAGTCTTATTAAAAGGAACTTTATTCGTGGATAACGAAAAGCGGGGTCATTAATTGTGGTTTCGGGCCTATAGCCGAACCATCATCCAAGATAGCCGCCAGCGGGGGACTTCGATCGTTTAACATATGACCTTATTGGAAATACATACAAATGTCTTTTTTTAGTGAACCACTCAAAGGAATGAAACCAAACATTGCATGAATGATAAAATGAGGTGCTGACTAAGTGGTATTACTTTGTATTCGATTCATCATCAAAGATGGCTGCAAGCAAGGCACTTAGTTTAACATAGGACCCTACGAGAATTACATACAAATGGCTTATTTTAGAGAACCACTGAATGGAATCATACCAAACATAGCATGAATGATCCTATTGATGTGCTGACTAAGTGTTGTTAATTCATAGCTGTTTCATTATATAAGATGACCGCCAGCGGCAGACTTAGTTTAACATATAGGACCCTATGGGAAATACGTACAAATGTCTTCTTCTAGAGAAACATTAAATGGAATGAAACCAAACATGTCACAAATAATCCTTGTGAGGTGCTGATGAAGTGTTGATATTTTGTTGCTGATTAACTGTTTAAGATAGCCACCTGGATTGATGAGAAAATTACAGGGCCAATATCAAATCAAATTCAAGCATAGAATCTGCTTACAAATACATAGGTGTTAGAAAAGATCAGTGGCATTTATTTTGCATAAAATGGTGTAAAGAATACAATTTCTTTCATAGACTAACGTTTGGTTATAGGAGCTCTCCAATTATATTTATAACTGATTTAGAGTTTTTTGCTGGATTACTACTAATATCTACAAAATTGAATATATATTTCGTCTTTTATACGATTTTTTCTCTATTAATAACTACATTAGATCTATGTTCGATTAAACGTTGTTTTGATTGGCTAACAGCAATCTCGCGTCATTCTTCATTTCAAAATGAATTGCATAAATTGAAACATACATGATGACACACGTTTCAACAAAAAAGTGCACAGGTAAATCGTGTTTTCCTGATCATAGTGAAAATGATATCATGAGTATTGAACGCTTCTTTAAGTAATTTTATAGGATTGGAAAATCATTGACCGTGCGTACTTCTTAAGAATGAAGCGCTCCTGCACTTCAGACAAATGTACTTCGGTCAACGCTTTTACAGCCTAATGAATTTACAAAAAGAAGAATTCAGTTCTTAAATAAACCTGATTCTTGTGCAAACTATGGAATCATTGATTACTCCTTTAAAAAGACGTAATATTTAATTTACTTAACACAAGGATGTTGGCTCGTGTACATTTATTGAATATTCAAGTATTAACCTTGATACAGAAAATATGGAGACCATCTTAGCTTTAGTTAATACAAGTCGCATCAGTGTTTTTACAAGTTTTAAACAAACAATCTTGTACTAAATGTGAACGTAAAAATTGTTAGGGCATTTCAATTTCGCAATGCAGGTTATAATTACGGGTCGTTCGTTCGTTTCAAACCCAGATATGGATGTATAACTGTCAAGGATCTGAAATAAAAAAATATATTCGACCGATTTATGTCGTACCGTTTTTCCTTTTTTTATTTGGTAAATTAGAATGTCATTAGAATGTTTTGTGATTATACTTAAACTAGTGTTAGAAATATCGAATTATATACAGTTGCGACTTCTAACATTGGTTAAGAGGGTAATTTTAAGGAGAGATGGTTTTGCTCTCCTTGGTTAGAATATTTATATTCTCAATGTAAAAAGAAATATTCCATGGCTTTACTAGAACTCTATCCTATAGTTGTTGCACCCATCTGATAGGGTCATTTATGCACTACTAAATAAATTGTAATTCGATTGGACAATGAAGTCATTGCATATATTGTTAATAAAAGTCGTTCCCGACATTACCTGAGAAAAAAAGTATGAATACCCTTGCGTTGTATGCCTGTAATTTTTTTTTTCGCGCCGAACGCAATCCTGGAATTCAGAAAAATATCAGTGACTGTCTTTCCCGTTTACAGTTAGAACGTGTCATGATCCTTGTGCGTAACTTTATCAGAATAAGTATCTCACAAAGTTCCCACCAGTCCCACGAGTAGTGTTGCATTAAAGTCCACAGTGTCGGATTGATGGCGACATGTGTCATCAACTAGTACATCTCAGACTTATAAAGTTGGATATCGAGCTTATATTACATTTCTTGCTAGCAACGGGATTGTCTGGTTAGGTTCACTCATGCCTCCTATTTCTAATGATATCTTAATTGATTCTTTCGCACATTGTTATAAACATGATATTTTTTTTTCATTTAACCATGAACTTGTAATTATGTGGAGTTCGCTTTCATTATATTGAAAGTAACTGTGAACATCCATTTTTTATACAAATAAATCAACGCTCCATAGACTCAGTATGGTACTGCGTGCCGTCAAACGTATTAAAGAGAAGCATACTGGTAATATAATGTCTTCCTATTACTTTTCGCGTTTTTCGAAGAATTTGACATTATCTTAGCGCAAGTGTTTTCTCAACTTTTACTTATTGTATGTTAGAAACGGCTTAAATAGTACTTTCTTGACTGCTTAGATGTGGGGAATTCACATTTTTGTTTTTAAATATTAAACTTTTACGGATGTTGAAATTCTCGTTTTATAATCTATTCCACACCCTGAAACCAGATGTATCAAAAGTAAATATATGTGTCAGGCGATCAGATGTAACCAACGTTAATAATTGATTCAGGCAATCAGTTGTTACAATAGTCAACATCGTTATTAGAAAATAAAATCAACGTCATTGTAGGGAAGTTGCCTAGAGGTAACCAACGTCAAGATGTGTAGAAGGTGACGTGCCCAGAGGTAGTTGACACAAATAAAAGTGTGTTAAGAGACGAAACGTAGTCATGGTCAATATCTGCGTACGTTGACCAGATTTTACCAAAGTCAATATGTATTGAAGGTTACAAGTGCTAATTGTGCCAAAAAACAACAACTGTATTTAGAGCACAGATCGAAAATAAAAATTAAACAATTGAGTAAGTGACCAGAGCCAGAGGAAACAAAAGTCAAAATATAAGTAAGTTGACTAGATGTAACCAAAGCAATTATCTGTCTAAGATGATCAGAGTTGTCAAGAGGGACGAAAGATACCAGAGGGATAGTAAAACTCATAGATTGAAATAATCTGACAACGCCATGGCCAAAATTAAAAAGACACACAGACATATACTAGTGCAGAAGACATAACATAGAAAACTAAAGACTAAGCAACACGAACCCCACCAAACAAAAACTGGGGGTAATCTCAGGTGCTCCGGAAGGGTAATCAGATCCTACTCACCACGCGGCACGCGTCGTGTTGCTTATGTTATTAAAAATCCGGTAAATAGTCTAATTTGGTAGGTCACATGCGTGAAAAGGGAAGGGCATTGTAATTACGACAAAATGAACATATCCGACAAACGTCAATATATGTGTTAGAGGTCCTGGGGTAAACAAATTAAGTATCTATGTGATGTGACCTAAATATTCACACAATTTGTGTATGATGTTTGCCAACATTTCAAAAATATTCTCCTCGGAAACTCCTTGGCCTAATACTTCTAAAAACTTACCGAATATGCCTGTTATTGTTGGTAACTAGTTTATAAGTATTCAACATTTTGATCCTTCGACAAAGATGGCCACCATGGCTAAACATAGAACATAGGAGTCAAATTCAGATTTTGGCTTTGATCTCAAAAACTAAAGCAGTTAGAGTAAACTGATAGGTGTTTAAGTGATGAATAAGTAAAAAAAATTCTGCTTTAAAATTCAATTCAAACCAATTGGACCACCATTGAAGGATTACTGTTCGCAATAGTATATTTTTATGAAATTTTACAGTTTTTTGGTTATCATCTTTAATATCACGATAGCTATATAAAAAAGTTCAAGCGTCGAATATGTTCAGCTAAGTGGCATCTACAAATAAGTCAAATGATCAAAATAATCATTTGACCTTTAATTAGTTATTTCTCGTATACGTCTAACTACTTTTTCAAAAATCTTCTTCTCTAAAACTACTTAGCCAAAAACTATAACTGATTGTCCAAAGTGTATTTTATTTCTAAATTAAATCCGAAATCCATCAACAAGCATGGCCGCCGTGGCTAATAATAGAACATAAGGGGCAAACACATGTTTGCCTTACTTCTCAAAAACTACAGCAGTTGGTCCGAGAACACAATTATTTCGTAGTGCATTTCTTTTAGAACATAAATGAAAATAAAAAAAATTCCACCTGCGCTTTCTCAAAGAAATTTTTACAGTGTGTTGTACTACTTTTGGGACAAATTATATCAAAATTATAGAAAACTTCATCGGCTCTAACTCAAAATATGGACAATTCTATGTTTAGGGCGTCTTGAAATCTTTTGACAGCTTCCGAAGTGCTAATTTTTAACCTTTTTCAGCTGGACGAAATCACTACTTTCCTTTAAAATTCTGGACCCAAATTTTTTTACAGTGTAATTTCACCCCCCTACTTGCAATTTGAGGCATTAAACATGGAGAAATAAATATGGAAGGGGTATACAAATTAATGGCAAGTAACCCACTGTCAACACTAGGGACTATATTCGTGAACAACGAAAATCAAGGGACGACAATTGTGGTCTCGGACCAGTTAGAGCAAATTTAAAAGTGAGTTAAAGTTGTAAATGGGTCATGATCTATCTGTAATGAAATTTTCAGACAAGTTCGACAACCCATTGTTGAGTTACTGCTGCAATTAGTTAACTCTTATAAACTTCTCTGATGTTTTTTGAGACTGAAAATTGGAAGTTTCTATTGGTATTAAGTTGTAGATTGTAATCGGGGATTTGATCAATTTTCAAAACATAGCGGCAGTTTCTAAAAAAAAACTAAGGGGTCAAATGAAGTATGATTTGGTTTTTATCTTAACATTTTTGAAAAGCAAAACTGATATATGTGAAAAATATAAACACGTTTGGATCTACCTGCCATGTAATCTTCAGACCAATAGGACAACTTCTTGTTGGATTTCTGTCCAGGTATAGTTTATTATAAAGACAGTTTACTGTTTAGGGTTATGTATTATCTTTAATATTATTATAGAAAGAGACAAAGTGTAAATGAAAAATTGATAAGCAAAGTAAGAAATGCAAATTAGTCAAATGTTTGAAACTAAAATTTCAGGTAATGATACCAGACTATCATCAGCCTCTTGTTTTGAAATCTATTCGTGCAATCTACCCACTTACACAGTTTGTCTATTTTACCATATATCATACTTTTCCTTCAATTAAAAAAAATAATTATTTCCTGACATGTAACTATGTACTCTATCATCATATTATCAAACAATACATATCTTTTCAAAGTTAATTTTATAAAAAGCCTTTATATCAACAGGAAAAAATGACAAGTGAGGCTGTAAATCGTTTCACTGATTGATCATTGCACGATACACCGTTTTCCACCACAACATACGCCATCTCAATAACAAGTCATTTCTTAAAAGCCATTTGCTATTAACTTTTTTTTAAAACAATTTAGGTCAACGTAGATTGGGAAAGTTATCCAAAACAAGTGTGCAATACGCAGCACACAATAACCGCGTTGACCATAGAATCGTCAAAAAGACAGAATCCGAGAAATGTTGCTTGCATTTATTTATAATTTGATTTTTTTGGTTTTACTTATATCAGTATGTTTGAAGTACATTCTACGTAAAATATGAGGACAACACATTTCATCCGGTGTACTACCCAATAAAAAAAAATCTCAAATTGTACATATAATATGAGGCAGGCATTACCTGTGACTGGGGACGAATAAAATTAACGGTACCAATTTTCTTGCACCAGATGCGCATTTCGACAATACATGTCTCTTCAGTGATGCTCGTGGCCAAAATATTTGAAATCCAAAGCTTATATAAAAGATGAAGAGCTATAATCCAAAAGGTCCAAAAAGTATAGCCAAATCCGTGAAAGGAATCAGAGCTTTGCATGAGGGAGATACATTCCTTAATTTAAAATAATTTCTAATATTTTGTAACAGCAAATTTTAAAAACACAATAAATCCGTATTTTCTTCGGTACTGGCTACTGGGCTGGTGACGAAGTTTGTTTAAATTATTTTTTTTGTAACTTAAATATAATTGCACCACGTTTTTATTTCAGAGTTTGAGCCAAATTCGTCAATTCAAGCAAAATACAAACACAGAGGTAATGGAAACGAGTTAACATTAGTCACAGCATATTTTAACATAGGTTCATTTAACAAAACTCCACATTTAATTTTTTCTAAAAGCACATATTATAAATGGATGAAAAATTTTCAGTTTGTGAATAATTATGTTATTCTTTATACGGATGACTTTAATCTATCAGTGTTATTCAAATCGTATCGTAGACATTTTCCAGTCAATATGACAAAAGTTTATATTCGGCGTCAAACAAGCCTTTGGGCTTTTAGATTAAAACCAAGAATCAAAGCTATTTACAACTTAAACGGATACCCAACTCCAGGTAAACCAGCTTATTCATCTGCAATGCATGCTAAATACGAACTGATAGGAAACGTAATAAAAGAAAATACCTTAACGACGACACATCTTGCATGGATTGATATAGGTTATTTCAGAAGCAAAATATCTGACTGTTTTGTTATGAAACCGCTCACAAATATGAGAGATGATCATATATCATTTTCGCAAGTACATTATTTCAAACCCATGCTTAGTCTAAAAGAAATAATGTATCAAACTAAATATTATGTAGCTGGTGGACTTTTCATTGGACGACCGGAATATCTCTCTTTGTTCATCGAGGATTATAAATTAGCTTGAAATGAATCTAATGAACTCTGATCAGCAAATATTGCATGCAATGTATTCGGGAAAAACATGTTTTCAGCCGAGGGTACCCATTCAAACATTCTTTGACGAGAATATTTTAAAAGCAGGAAAGGGTGAATTATGGTTCTATTTAGGAAATATTTGTCAGAGATTAACAAAATAACTGTATGTCATATTATCTATTTTTTAATAAATTTAAGTGATGTACTAAAAAAGCAAATAAAATACCAAAAACCAAAGGACAATAATTAACCAGCTAGAGGCATCATTCGTCAGTATTTTGATGTTCAAATGAAATATCCGAACTAGTTACTCGTTACTTGTCTATTCTGTCATTTATTGTATTTATTTGTAATTTGTAGTCATGTTACACATATGTTGTGTCTGAGTGTAAATAAAAAAATGAATTGAAATTTTTAATTTAAGATATTTGAAAATTATACCCGGAACTCATTATCGATAAAGATGTAAACTACATAGTAATATCAAAGTATTATATAATTATTATTAGGCATTCAGAACTAGATGCTTTGAAGAGTAAATGTTGTTTCATATAGTCTAAACGAGCTGAGAAGTAAAAAAAGATATCATACTCGGACTACTATTTGTTAATTTAACATGTTTGAACAATTATTGTATAATTTAGCTATATTTATTAAGAAACTAGCTACCTTCATTTAGAAATATGCATGGTTCTTACAAGTTTTCTGATCTTTAGAAATTACACGTTTGTTATTAGTTACCTGTCTATTCTGTGATTGATTGTATTTGATTTGTAATTTATCCTCAGGTAACACATATTTTGTGTCTGAGTGTAAATAATGAAATGAATTAAAATTGTGTAATACTATTTAACATATTTGAACTTTTGTTAGGCGTTCAGAACTAGATGTTTTGAAAAGTAAATGTTGTTTCAAAAGAGCTAGGAAGTTAAAAAAAAGATATCACACTGGGACAACTATTTGTAAAGGACTAGCTTCAGATGTGAAAATTGGAAAAGAGAAATGTGAATATTGCTAGACATAAATTGATCCAGAAATGTAAATACATTGAGATCGAGGCTTCTCATTTTACCAAAAAAAAAAAAAAAACATGTGATACAAGATAAAACTGGAAATTCAATTGGTGTGTAGCAAATGGATGCGTATTTTACATATTAATGAGATCCTTAGTATCAATGAATTATATATTTCATGTTTTAATGTCTAGAAGAGAATAAGTTAAAACTATATAGATTGAAACCTTTACAATTCCTGCTACCAGCAAATCACTTATTATTTAAATGGATAAATAAGTTTTAGAATGTCGTTTAAGGAACTGGTCTTAAATATAAGATTTTTGACAAATATCATCTTGGTCTGAATTATTTTCTAACAATTTCAAGTTTTTCTATATACAACTCATAACATACAATGTATCTTATCATCAATTGATCAATGTAAATGTTGATCAAATACTTTGTTCAAGTAGTTATCAAAAATACCAGGATTATAATTTAGGACGCCAGCCGCGCGTTTCGTCTACATTAGACGCATCAGTGACACTCATATCAAAATGTTTAAAAAGCCAAAAAGTACAAGGTTGAAGAGCATTGATGATCCAAAATTCCAAAAAGTTGTGCCAAACACGGCTAAAGTAATCTATGCCTGAGATAAGAAGTTTTTCAATGCATAAAACGATTTGACGAAAACTGAGCAATGAAATTAAATCTATTACTGAAGTCACTGAAAAGAAGTACAAATGTATATACTATTGACCTGAAGTATATACGATTGGATAGACAAATACATAACGCATAAGATTATCGTACAATTATATTTCAATAAATGTGTACATATATTTATGATTCAACAGCTGACAACATAGTGGAAGATATTAGCAAGCAAAATCAAGAGAATTGTGCAAATGATGATACAAGCATGAAAATTAGCACGAAGCATCATTATTTACTTTTTAAGAAAAAAACTGCTGGCCATGAAAAAAATCATTTTTTCAAGATGGCCACGGCCTTTTTCAAAAATGGCTGTTTTTCCAGTTTGGAAATACTTATTTTTCTGGAAAACTTTTTCTTTGACCATCTTTAAGTGAAAAATACTATCAGGCTTGGTGGCTATATTCCTTGCATGTGACGTATTTAATAGAAATAAATATTTGACTTTTCAGGGTTTGCGCATGCGCGAAACTGTAACAAAATTCACAAATAAAGATTTGAACTATTTACTATTTACTTGGTGCTTTTGGTTTTTTAATATTATGAATTGGTTTGAAAACATTTTAAGGTTATGAAACAAATACTTTTATCAATTTTGCGCATGCGCAAACTATTTTTAGACATACAGAGTGAATAGCATTCATTACCAGGGCACAATGATGTAAATTGTAGTTCATCTCACAGACGAGGATTTTAATTTCGTAAACATAGGTCGTCATTTAATTACTTTAAAAATCTATGCTCTTCTATTCAAGTAAGTGAAATTTCTATGATGCCACTGTTTGAAAACACGCCCATTCAGATAAATTGATCAAGCATTCGATGGATAAGGTGAAAAAGTGGTTAATTAACTTTCAGAATCCCGACCAAATACAATTATAGCTGCAGATAACCCACTTTTGGTATTGGCTAAGCAAATTAAGTGGGAATGACCAGATTTGTACGTAGAAGATAAGTTTATCGTTATGTTTTGTGAATAGTACATTGAAATGGCTTGTTTAAAAAAAAGGTGAGATATTGTTTGAAAGCGGATGGACTTGTGCCCTCACTGAAGCCGATATTGCAACACCTAGAACGTTATATTGCTTTCATGTATATTCAAATGTACCTAAACAGAATAATGCAATTGTGAAGGGCGATGTTGGTACAACCAAAGATCTCTTTAAGACTATGGATGGATGGAAGTCAGTAGACTGGTAAATGAATTTGAAAAATCTAGTGGTTTGAGTCATTCGTAAACAAATGAACGACATCATGAAGACTCTACAAAACACAAAAGGATTTCTTTGAAAAGTATCAAAGGCTTTCTAAAGTGATGATAGAGTAGGAAATCCATTTTTTCTTTTTCTAGAACAGTTATCAGATTGGTACAAAATTGGCTCGTTTAAGGAAATTTTGTTGACTCGGACGCCGGTGAGATATGTATATAAACTCCAAAATATTGGGTCCGAACAATATGAAGATCTTTTGAAGCAAAAGCAAAACGACGGAGAATCTATTTTTCATAACCAGATAAAAAAGAACTATTTCCTATAAAAGCCGTCAAATGAAACTTGAAATGTCTTGGTAAAAAAAAAAGCTCAAGAACATGAAAAATGATTGCGATCTCTTTTCTAGACTTTTAACTTCTTGTCATAGAAGACAGTTTGACTTGGAAGATTTCTTTATCCATGAAAACCAAATTGCTCCTCTGTCTTTGTCTAAGGATGTCACTTTAAACAGTGTTATTAGATCGCAGCAAATTGGTATCCTTGAAACATTGTGCGATTTGCCATCAACTGATCCAAATTTGGGCGCATTTAGTGTTGGTTGGCCAGCTATGGTTAATTCTAGGCCACCAAGTGCAAAATATTTGATGATTATGCAAATGATGTCATACTGCCTTACATAAAATCTTGCACTGATAAGTATTTAAGAGTAGACATTGTATTTGATGTTTACTAAAATTAATGATTTAAAGGCTTGACCGAGAAAAGTCACGGTGCTGGTGCTAGACGGAAAGTTGTTGGTTTTCGTAGAGCGCCAATGGTTTGGAGTAGTCTCTATGAATATGACAACAAAACGTAATTGTTAAAGTTTCTAGCCGACATTATTGCTTTTTTAGAGACTAACAAAAATGCTTATCTTACTGAAGCTGAGATATTCTTTACAATTTCAATACGAATACTTCCCAGCTATAACTTTATAACCACGAACAAGCAGATACACGTATGTTTGTCCATGATAAGCTTGTTGCTGAAAATGGTTGATAAATTTTATTAAAGTAAATTAAAGTAGAACGGACACAGATTTAGAAATATTTAAAGGGATTGCAGATCTCGCAGTATTAGGTATAGACAAATTGTGGATAGGTTTTTGAAGGAATAAAGACATTCGATGGGTTCATGTTTATGACATATCAAATGTGTTGGTCCTCGTGCAGCTGCTATTCTTTCCTTCAATGCACTCTGTGAATGTGACACTGTGTCAGCATTTGGTGAGAAAGTGAAGAGGTCAGCTTGGTAGATTTAAGAAGTATTCCCAGATGTAACCAATGTTTTTGCTCGCTTTTTTCTGAATGAAGACACAGACATTGACATCATAGAAGCATTTGCTTGCATCATGTACGGCAACATCAACATTTGCTGTTAAAAAGGCACAATTCAAATCATTTGTCAGGAAGCAGCGCCTTATGAGTGATATGTGCTATGTGCTATTCGGCCTACCAGAGGTTCTCTTCCGGAGCACATCAAAAGAGAAGCATATCAAGGTGGACTCTACCTTATTTATGCATTCAGCAGGTTCACGTACCAAGTCATGAACATTTGGATGAAAAAAAAAACCAATAATGACAGCGGAAAACCAAAATGGACTTCTTTGGCTGCCGTTGCATCCTCGAATCAGGAACTTTTGAATGCAGATGCAAACAATCCAGTGGTGTTGATAACTGTAAACGCTACCGTTCTGGCCTTCTATGTACGGGTTTGTGTATTGGCAACTGTCAGATAATTATAAGAAACGTAACCTGTCTTTTCTAACCAAACTATGTATTTGAACTATACAAAGTAAGTGATCATAACTCTTGTAAATAAGAAGAAAATGAAAAAAAAAAAATTAAGTTTTCAAATTTTTGGCCGCCATTTTGGAACCGGAAGTAACTTTTTCGTCATGTATGTATTGTTTTATCGTACTTAAGAACAGTAGTCTACGTTTTATCAAAACTTTCATTGGATGTTACCTACAACACAGCTGTCAAAGGATTTCCGAAATGTAGGCATTTTCTACGTTTTTGCCACCATTTTGGAACCGGAAGTCACTTTTTCGTCAATTATGTATTGTTTCATCGTACTTAAGGAACTGTATTTACGTTTTATCAAAACTTACGTTGGATTATACCTTAAACACAGCTTTCAAATGAATTACGAAATCTAACCATTTTCAACGGTTTTACCACCATTTTGGAACCGGAAGTCACTTTTTCGTCATTTATGCATTGTTTTATCGTACTTTAGGAACTTACGTTTTATCAAAACTTAATTTGGAATGAACCTATAACACAGCTTTTAAAGGATTTACGGAATGTAGCCTATTAGATATGACGCCATTTGCAAAATGAGCGGTGGCCATCTTGAAAAAATGGGAATTTTTTATGGCCAGCAGCTGATTTTTTTTAAGTATCGTTTAGTCAACCTTTATACCAAATTTCATGCTTGTATCCCGATTTGCACAATTATGTCCATAATATCTCCCACTAACAGACCTTGGTAATTAGTGGAATATTACACTATAATATATGTAATGGATACATCACGAAAAGCTTGGTTTCTTGAAGAAACAATGTAACAAGATTATTTGATGAATGAATATATAATGTCGTTAAACATTAAAAAGGGGGAGGGGTGGAATTGCATTTGAACAATATAGTAAAAAATCAAGGAGTGGTAGAAATATCTGTTCTCAAAAATAAAACAAAGAAAGTTGGTCGGAATTGATATTGACTGTTAGTGTTTATGATTAAAAAGGTGATCCAATTTGAATTGAATGTATCCTGAAGATAGTGAGATTATAGAAAACCTAAGCCATGTCTGTTCCCGCAGCAAATTGCTGTATGTTTGTGAAACAGAAACATTATTTAACATCCGACTAATTAACCATCGGTCAGTACAAGTCTAAATAGAAAACTACGTTCAAACATACAATTGCGTTGGATAAAAACAATTTTTATACGTGTGCCTGCAGAACAAATTTCGTTGTAGAAGGGTCTTAATACAGCACACCTAACATTTTCCAAAAAAAACCAAGAAAGTGAAAAATGATATTTTAACAGAACGCATTTGACTAACGGTCGAACAACTGATGTTCGTAAACCCTGTTGACTGCCATTGGCGATTGCCAAAAAAATCACAAGATGTAACAAAATGGATCTTTCTATTAGTTTAATAGTAAACAGAAAACAATTAACTTGTGGCAAAGATGTTAAACCACAAACCTGAGTTGTCAATTTTATATATAAATGGCCTTCCAAATATTTCTCGATTCCTAACATCACTGAAGAGACATAAATTGTCGAAATCCGGATATGGTGTAAAATATTTAGTACCTCATGTTGTGATTTACCATCTTTGCAGAACGTTTATTGTTTTCTACTTGGTATTAAATTAATATAGAGACCCATTTTGTTACACGTTGTGATTAATTTATTTGGCAATCGTCAATGACAGTTTGAAGGGTTTAAGAACATCAGTTGTTCGACCTGTTAGTCAACTGCTTTTTGTTAAAATATTTTTTTTTTCACTCTTTTGTTTTTTTGAAAAATATTGTTTTGTGCTGTATTTAGACCCCTCTACAGCGAAATTTGTTACACGCTAGATTAAAACTGACGAGTATTATTTGTGAAGCCAAAGTGGTCGAGTCGTCTAGCGCGTCTGATACATTGCAGGCGATTCGGTGTCACGATATCTCAGTAGCATGAGTCCGAATCCCGGTAAGGGAAGAACAAAATAGTTGCGAAAGCAAATTTACAGATCTAACATTGTTGATTTGATGTTTAGAGGAGTTGTAGTTATAACATCTCAACTGTCACAACCTTTGGAAATTTAGAGTTGTGCCAGTTCACATCGTAAATAACTATTTTTGTTTGGCATATCTTTGTAATCTTTGCGCCGTGTTTGGAAATTTTAAAATTGTACCAGCGTCTGTGATGTCCTCTTAAATTGTATAAACTTTCAAGATTTTTATAGTGTCTCAATTTGAATATATTGACATGATTAATTTTTTATCGTGCTATATAATCTGTTATCCGAAATATCTAATATTTGTTCATTTTATAGTTATCAAATGGTGATGTTGTATCCTTTTTGACTTGTTATATATTATATTTTGCAGTGTACAGAATCATATTACATGATCCATCGCCCTGTAAGACTAATCGTTGACTATTTATTCAGTCATTATATATATACAAATATATTTATATAGGAAAAAAATAAGACTGAACATGCACCAAATATTTATATTCAATATGAATATTTACATATTGTCTATTACTATATCAAAATGTCCACAATCTTTTTTTTTTATAGTATCCTCCTTGTTATCCTACCGGTTTCACTGCTTCAATGATATGGTTGCTGGCGACGTTGCCACGGCTAACGTCTATTAGCGACATTATTATCTTGTCCTGAACGTCATAATATAGTACAACGTAGTAACTATACAAAACGAAAGTGAAAATATATAATTAAAAAGAAATGACATCTAGGTTCTCGTTCATCTATTCAATTGCGGACCGCATTTCCTAATAAAACAAAATTCTGTATTAATTCTCATTGGTTCCGTTGTATTATCTGAACACTGATAAAACGGGAAAATGAAGAAATTTGGATGATTTGATCCAGCGCATCTATCAATATGTTCGCTGAGCGGGATTTTTCTTAGGCTCGGTGCGCCAATTTGCTGTCTATGCACTGTTATTCGTTTGCTAAGTGTGTTGCCGGTTTGCCGAATATAATTTTCTTGACATCATCTGCAGGTGATGATGAATAGAAGATATTCCGATGCACATGTAAAACTGTTCTTGATTTTTAAAATATGCCCGGTTTTAAAGACGAATTCAGTTCCTTCGGATAAGTATCAACACAATTCACAATTTTGTCGTCCACATTTTTGTAGCTAAAATTATTTAATTTCAACATCCTTTAGTTGCTCTGTAAAAATGGTATATTGTTATGTATATTGTTGAAAGCGTCATTATTTCTCGGTTTGTGAGTAGAAATGTACGGTTACACGTTTTCTTTTGAATGCGGTTTAGTTGTCCGTAATTCCTGTAAGTTAAAAAATGTGGCTCTAGTTATTCTGTCGTCAGTCATTCTCGTCGGATATTTTTGGTCCAAGATCATGGTTCTTAGTTCCTTTACTCTTGTATCCCTTGATTCTGGATTTGAAATGAAAGTTAATAATGCGTTTAGCTAGGTTATATGGTATATTGATTCTAGCAAGTTTTGAATGACAGGATGTAAAAAGCAGATATTGTTTGGAATCAGTCGGTTTATAAAAAATATCGGTTTCTATGTTGGTTTCGTTTTTTATAAGGATGTCTAAAAATTGTAATTTGTTACTATTGTACTCCATTGTAAATTGAATTTTCCCGTTTATTGCATATTCAATGTGCGCAATGAATATACAACTGCAGATGTGTTATGTTCCATTCTTTTGCAAGAACAATATAAACAACAAACAAACAATTAAATTTGAAATTTGGCTGATTATTTGTCATGGCATTTATTCAACAATATTCAACAATATAAACCAACAAACAACCAACATCAACAAACTGGCCAACAAGTTAAAACTTGATGACAATTGGTCACTAAAGGAAAACCAACAGTAAATGTTTAACAATTTCTAGCTGCTGGGCAGATCCATAACAGCTTAATGAACGATATTTGAATAAATCACTGCCAGTTGAATCATGTTGATGAGATGACATCCAACGCACTTTCCATATTGAACGGAATGCCATGACGATAGACACTCTTTATTATTCCTGCAAATTCCTTGAATATTCAGGTTTCATTGATCTGCCGATGAATATTAAAACGTCTGACACTTTTGATGATACATGACAGTCTAATTGGAACATTCAATACATTTGGATATGTTTACCATGTAATCTGAAAAATAAACTAAAAACAGCAGCAATTTTGTTTGTTAAAGGGAGGGAGGGTGGGTTGTGCAATCTTGAAAAATACTCGTGAAATGAAAATTTAGCGGGAGCACGTGCTTATATATGACCAAAGTCCACGAGGCGCTTCTTTCGTATGTTTAAATATATGGTTGTAATTATGTAAATGGCAAATCGCAAATAATGGACTGACGTACGTTTGAAACACAATAAACAACTAAGTGTATTTTTAATGCAATAAATCAATTTAATTATTAGATCATTAAATTTTATTATTTCATTGAGTAAATCTTTGAATTCAATTAACATTTCTTAGCTGTGATTCCATAAAGAAAACAGTCATCTAAATATATTTTCCAATTTTCCATCAAACATTTATAAAATAAATGTCCAAATTTTCGTTGCGATCTAATATACATCTGGATCTCGAGGTATCCCATCACGAGATTGGCAAACGTAGGTGTAACTTTTGTTCCCATTGCAGTGACTGATTTTTGGCGATACATTTGGCTGTCGAACATGAAATAATTGTTCTGATGAATAAACCGAAGTTCTTCAATTATAATTCCTTTTTCTATTCTGTTAGGTAGTTCGGTTTTTATATTGTTCTATCATATAATTAATGGCTTCTATTCCGTATTCGTGTGGGATATTTGTATAAAGACTGACAACATCAAATAAAACTATTATCGTGTTCTCTTCTACGTTGCTAGGGAGATGGTTCGGCATATCTAATTCATCTCTTATAAAACTTGATATGTGTTTTACAAAAGGTTTTAAAAGAATTTCTAAAAAGTTACTAAGACTTTGCGTTTCACAAGCAGGACCAGCTACTATTGGTTGCATTTTAAGATCATTTGTTACACATATATTTATACAAGAACTTTTAGTAAGCTTGCATGCTTCTGTAATCTTTTGACTTTTGTGAATTTTTAAGAATCCATACATCTGATTGGTTTTTCAATAATAGTTTCATTTGATGTTGTCAGTCTTCATACAAATATCCCACACGAATACGGAATAGAAGCCATTAATTATATGATAGAACAATATAAAAACCGAACTACCTAACAGAATAGAAAAGGGAATGATAATTGAAGAACTTCGGTTTATTCTTCAGAACAATTATTTCATGTTCGACAGCCAAATGTATCGCCAAAAAATCAGTCACTGCAATGGGAACAAAAGTTGCACCTACGTTTGCCAATCTCGTGATGGGATACCTCGAGATCCAGATGTATATGAGATCGCAACGAAAATTTGGACATTTATTTTATAAATGTTTGATGGAAAATTGGAAAATATATCTAGATGACTGTTTTATTTATGGAATCACAGCTTAGAAATGTTTATTGAATTCAAAGATTTACTCAATGAAATAAACGGGAAAATTCAATTTACAATGGACTACAATAGTAACAAATTACAATCTTTAGACATCCTTTTAAAAAACGAAACCAACATAGCAACCGATATTTTTTATAAACCGACTGATTCCAAACAACATCTGCTTTTTACATCATGTCATTCAAAACTTGCTAGAATCAATATACCATATAACCTAGCTAAACGCATTATTAACTTTCATTTCAAATCCAGAATCAAGGGATACAAGAGTAAAGGAACTAAGAACCATGATCTTGGACCAAAAATATCCGAAGAGAATGACTGACAACGGAATAACTAGAGCCACATTTTTTAACTTACAGGAATTTTGGACAACTAAACCGCATTCAAAAGAAAACGTGTAACCGTACATTTCTACTCACAAACCGAGAAATAATGAAGCTTTCAACAATATACATAACAATATACCATTTTTACAGAGCAACCAAAGGATGTTGAAATTAAATAATTTTAGCTACAAAAATGAGGACGACAAAACTGTGAATCGTGTTTATACTTATCCGAAGGAATTGAATTCGTCTTTAAAACCGGGCATATTTTAAAAATCAAGAACAGTTTTACATGTGCATCGGAATATTTTCTATACATCATCACCTGCAGATAATGTCAAGAACATTATATTCGGCAAACCGGCAACACCATTAGCAAACGAATAACAGTGCATAGACAGCAAATTGGCGTACCGAACCTAAGAAAAATCCCGTTCAGCGAACATATTGATAGATGCGTTGGATCAAATCATCCAAATTTCTTCATTTTCCCGTTTTATTAGTGTTCAGATAATACAACGGAACCAATGAGAATTAATACAGAATTTTGTTTTATTAGGAAATACGGTCCGCAATTGAATAGATGAACGAGAACCTAGATGTCATGTTGTGCCTGCGGACAAAGCTTCAAATAATATTGTCTTTGTATGTAAATCGTATTACTACGAGTGTCTTATAAAAGAATTAGGAATAAATGAACACTCAGGTAATCCCACTTCAAAAACATATCATTTGACAAGGATGAGATTTTGGCGAATCATAAGTCCTTCATGGCTTCTATGAACATTGCATTGAACAACAAATCGGAGGACTTACCTTGTTTGTATTGGATACCTAAACTTCACAAAATTCCGTACAAACAACGGTACATTGCCGGCTCATCTGCTTGTTCTACTAAAGAATTGTCTATTAGATTGACTAAAATTCTGTCCGCAGTTAAAGAGGGTCTTCAGATATACTGTGAGACTGTTTACTCACGTAGTGGTATTAACCATATGTGGATTCTGAAAAACTCTAAAGAACTTCTGGATAATTTTAAATCTCGGTCTTTTTCTGAAATTAGTTCTATTAAAACTTTTGATTTTTCAACCTTGTATACAACCATTCCCCATGTGAAATTGAAAACCCGTCTAAAAGAAATAATTCACAATGCTTTTCATCATAAAAATGGTAGCATACGCTATAAATTTATCACTTTGGGATACCACAAGGCATATTTTGTTAATAAGGAACAAAAGGGTAAAACATACTACACAGAGGAACAAGTGATCAGTATGCTGGAGTTTCTTATTGACAACATATTTGTTGAATTTGGAGGTAGACTTTTTCAACAAATTGTCGGCATTCCTTTGGGAACGAACTGTGCGCCTCTCCTTGCCGACCTCTTCTTATTTTCATATGAATCGGAGTTCTTTCAGACACTTGTCAAAAACAAGAAGATCAAAGAAGCCAGGTTATTTAATTTCACTTTCAGATATATTGATGATGTTCTTTCCATTAACAATCCGAACTTTTCTGATTGGATTCCATTAATATACCCACCAGAACTAGAAATTAAAGAGACCACAGACACGGCTTCCTCTGCCTCATTTTTAGACTTATACCTCGAATTTGACATACACAGTCATCTCAGTACCAGAATCTATGACAAACGAGACGATTTTAATTTTGAAATTATCAATTTCCCCCACCTTAGTACTAATATACCAACTTCACCTGCATATGGAATATACATTTCCCAACTTATTAGGTATTCAAGAGCTTGCAGCTCCTATTCAGACTTTGTAAAACGTCACCAGTGTCTGAGCAGAAAATTGATGAACCAGGGATATGTCAAAGAACGTCTCGTCCTTTTTCTAAAAAAGTTCATCGGAAGATACCCAGAACTTGTTGATAAATATTCCGTATCAACTTCACAAATAATACAAGATGGTCTTGAAGTATAGATTTTGCGTACTGAGGTTTGTTATCATCTTAATTACGTATTATAGTATTCTTTTATATGTCTTTTTTAGATATTCATTTGAAGTGACTCTGTGGTTATGTAAAACCACATACTTTGAACGGCAAAATTATTTCATTTATTGATATTACTTTTACTTAAGGATCTTGACATACTATGAATGACAAAACTATTTTATTCAATAAGACTACTTTTTCTGTTTTGTCTGTTTTTTATGATATACATTTGACGTGAAACTGTACTTATGTATCCCGTCATACTTTGAACCACACCATTGTTTTATTTATTATTATTACTTTTACTGTTAAATCTGGTTTTTGTTATATCTACTTTACGTGAGTCTGCATTTATGTATGCCGTCATACGACAAAATTATTTTTATGTCTACCTGTGCGAATTTCAAACGCGCAATTTTACACCAGTAATGAAAACCTTCTTTCATTTATGGGTAGACTTTACATAGATAAATTCAGCCGTATAGGAAAAGCAAAATGAGAATGTTGAATTTGATGTATGCCTGTTTGTGCTACTTTGTTACATTTGTTGTTTATGTAGTGATATTGAGATGATAACACAATATTGACTGTTGTACCCCTATTTTTGACATTTTTACTCTTTGAGTATGTTTGTTTTGTTCATGCATCGTTGACAATGTAATGGAATTTGATGCGACTGTCATACAAGTGAGAGGTTTAGCTAGCTATAAAACCAGGTTCAATCCACCATTTTCTACATTAGAAAATGCCTGTACCAAGTCAGGAATATGACAGTTGTTATCCATTCATTTGATGTGCTTGGACTTTTGATTTTGCCTTTTGATTTTTGATTTTCCTTTTTGAATTTTCCTCGGAGTTCAGTATTTTTGTGTTTTTACTTTTTTCTTTTTAATTATATATTTTCACTTTCGTTTTGTATAGTTACTACGTTGTACTATATTATGACGTTCAGGACAAGATAATAATGTCGCTAATAGACGTTAGCCGTGGCGACGTCGCCAGCAATCATATCATTGAAGCAGTGAAACCGGTAGGATACCATGGAGGATACTATAAAAAAAATTGTGAAGATTTTGATATAGTAATAGACAAAATGTAAATATTCATATTGAATATAAATATTTGGTGCATTTTGGTGCATGTTCAGTCTTATTTTTTTCCTATATAAATAAAGTTATATATATATAATGACTGAATAAATAGTCAACGATTAATCTCACAGGGCGATGGATCATGTAATATGATTCTGTACACTGCAAAATATAGTATATAACAAGTCAAAAAGGATACAACATCACCATTTGATAACTATAAAATGAACAAATATTAGATATTTCGGATAACAGATTATATAGCACGGTAAAAAATTAATCATGTCAATATATTCAAATTGAGACACTATAAAAATCTTAAAGTTTATACAATTTAAGAGGACATCACAGACGCTGGTACAATTTTAAAATTTCCAAACACGGCGCAAAGATTACAAAAATATGCGAAATAAAAATAGTTATTTGCGATATGAACTGGCACAACTCTAAATTTCCAAAGGTTGTGACAGTTGAGATGTTATAACTAACACTCCTCTAAACATCAAATCAACAATGTTAGATCTGTAAATTTGCTTTCGCAACTATTTTGTTCTTCCCTTACCGGGATTCGGACTCATGCTACTGAGATATCGTGACACCGAATCGCCTGCAATGTATCAGACGCGCTAGACCACTCGACCACTTTGGCTTCACAAATAATAAAGCTTTCGGTCAATATCAATTCCGACCAACTTTCTTTGTTTTATTTTCAGTTATGTACTTTAGTTTGAAGTATTCAAAGTTTTTGAGAACAGATATTTCTACCACTCCTTGAATTTTGATTATATTGTTCAAATGCAATCCCCCCTTTTAATGTTTAACGACATTATATATTCATTCATCAAATAATTTTGTTACATTGTTTCTTCAAGAAACCAAGCTTTTCTTGATGTATCCTGTAATATTCCACTGATTACCACGGTATGTTGTCAGCTGTTGTATTATAAATATATGTACACATTTATTGAAATACATTTGTACGACAATCTTATGGGTTATGTATTTGTCTATCCAATCGTATATACTTCAGGTCAATAGTATATACTTCTTTTTAGTGACTTCAGTAATGGATTTAATTTCATTGCTCAGTTTTCGTCATATCGTTTTATGCATTGAAAAACTAAGGATATTCTTATCTCAGGCATAGATTACCTTAGCCGTATTTGGCACAACTTTTTGGAATTTTGGATCCTCAATGCTTTTCAACTTTGCACTTTTTGGCTTTTTAAACATTTTGATATGAGCGTCACTATAGCGTTTAATGTAGACGAAACACGCGTCTGGCGTCCTAAATTATAATCCTGGTATTTTTGATAACTACTTGAACAAAACATTTGATCAACATTTACATGTATCAATTGCCGATTATATACATTGTATGCTATGAGTTGTATAGGTGTAATACCACCATTAATTGTTCCCTATTAGTCTTTGTTAAATTGGCACTTTTAAAAAAAATTGTACAGTATTTACCTTTATTTCAACCAAAGAAATATTTTGCATGAATAAAGTTTAATCCTTTCCAGTGCTATAGTGAAAATTTCACACTACATTTCACTGCATATAAGATAGTAACCACCACCGGAAGTAAACAACCCAATTTTTACACTGTTATTTACTGGTTACCTGCTTTGGTAACTATGTAACCTTAACTTTCCAAAATATTTATATATATCAAATAAAAAAAGAATGATGCTTTCAGACACCCAACATACATGTTTATGACTCAGAAAAATTGAAGTGCATTGAAATGCAGGGTTTATTTTCTAGAACTGTCAAATTCAAGGGAATATTTTTTTAGACCTACTTTCGTATACAACCGGATGTGACGTACCATGATTTGGTGGTATTACACCTAAAGAACACCTAAATGTCAAATAAACTTAATGTAATTTTTTTCCCTCCAATTGCAAGTTATTTCAAGCATAACTGCCAAGTTTTGTCTCAGTTAGAGCTATAGTTTCAGAGAAAATCACTATAATGTAAGGCCATATCCTACGGCGATTTCAGTCTAATTTCTTCGAAAAGTCCTAATTTCAGGGTATCATAATTAAATGCCGTGTTGACTAATATCTGATCATATACTCATGATCTATGCATTCAAACAATTAAATAGGATACAAAAGACAACTTTAAGATGATATACAGTTTTATTGCACCTTTTAGAGTTCATTTGAAGGTCTGTTTTGGTCCATTTTTCCTTCTTCCTTCTTTTTTCATCAAAACTTGATATCTTTTGCCTAAAAAATAAAACAAATGTAATTATTTCCCCGACAAAATGAAAGAAATGTAATGTTAAATCAATAATTAAAGTGTTTTAGCTGAAAGAAATGTCTCTATAAATGTTAACAGTCTCCACTGAAGTTTCTATAAGCCCTTATGTGTAACTTGAGTTTTTGGTCTGTTCCCAGAGTGTGACAAATAACAGTTCCCTTTCAGGCAATCATTTATTGTTACTGATATCAAAGTCATTTTATTTAGTTATTGCAGTATATTTCTAATAAAAAGTCCACTTTCTTGTATTTTACATTAGAAAATGGGGAGAAAGAGTAATAACAAATACCTCAAAATGGTTTAAAATAGGGTTATGTCCCTTTGAATGCTGGTAAAAAAAAAAAATTGGTAAGAATTATAAAATTTAAGTATGTGAGACTGGATTCTGATGTGTATAAATCCAAGGCAAGTGTTTAGATGATGTTTTGTCGGTGCAAAATCCAGACGGCACAATGGCAAATTGTAAACTTTTGCGGCCAAAAAAAAAAAAAAAACACATGACATTAGTTGATACATACCTCAATGCTAAAGTGTCATCTGCAGACCAATTCACATATAAGATTTTTCAACAGAATGCTCTTCAGTACATGGTTAACACTGAAATGAAAAATCACATGTTGTATAAACAAAACTGTAAGGGTGATTTAAAATTTGACACAGAGGCTTAAGTAAAATGGGGATTAACATGGCAAGAAAGGTCTCAATGTAATATATGTATGTGGATTCAAAAGTGTATTTCATAAATTATATGAAGAAAAATAAGACTTCTCTTTAAAACCATTATTGTTTTACCATTTTAAATCAAACAGTCTTGGTAGGGTTTGTGTTTTCGACACCTTGTTGGGTGTGTACCACGACAAACTTGGCGGTCTTGGTTGATATGAGGCGGCTCGAAAGATAAGTGCTCAGGGTTGATGCATCTTTTCTGATGACACATATGAGACACATCAAATTCCTCTGATAGGTCAAATTTCTCAGTGTGCAACATGTATGCAAATCTGTGACCATACAATGTTCTTTTTTTTCTGTCCCAAGGAAACCTAACACTATACACTGAGTACAGCTTCGTCTGTCCACCCATTTGACTTAGAAAACACCCGTAAACCCCCATTTCAAGGCAATTTTCCCTCAAACGTGCTTTCTGTGTCTCAATCCATTCCGAATAGTCCATGTTTACAACGTATGAACTAGTTTAGTAATAATTTTTAAAAATGAAAGTACAATAAGGTCACGAGTGAACGTATAGTTTCCCTAAATAGGTGTAATACCACCATTGATTTTTCCCTATTAGTCTTTGTTAAATTGGCACTTTTATAAAAAATGTACAGTATTTACTTTATTTCAACCAAAGAAATACTTTGCATGAATAAAGTTTAATCCTTTCCAGTGCTACAGTGAAATTTTCACACTACATTTGACTGCATATAAGAAAGTAACCACCACTGGAAATAAACAACCCAATTTTTACACTGTTATTTACTGGTAACCTGCTTTGGTAACTATGTAACCTTAACTTTCCAAAATATTTTATAAGACCATCAAATAAAAAAAAGAATGATGCTTTCAGACACCCAACATACATGTTTATGACTCAGAAAAAATTAAGTGCATTGAAATGCAGGATTTATTTTTTACAACTGTCAAATTCAAGGGAATATTTTTTTAGACCTACTTTCGTATACAACCGGATGTGACGTACCATGATTTGGTGGTATTACACCCATATAGAAAAACTTAAAATTGTGAGAAAATAATTCAGACCAAGATGATATTTGTCAAAAAATCTTATATTTAAGACCAGTTCCTTAAGCGACATTCTAAAACTTAAATTTGATTTAATCATACTTTTTCCGAAAATTTTCTTAAAATGAACAAGAAATAAAAAAGTGGTTATATTCTTATTCTTCGTTTCATATATTTCAAAGAGCGTCGATCTTCTATTTCCATTTAAATAATAAGTATTTTGTTGGTAGCAGGAATTGTAAAGGTTTCCATCTATATATTTTTAACTTATTCTCTTCTATACAATAAAACATGAAATATATAATTCATTGATACTAAGGTTCTCATTAATATGTTAAATACGCATCCATTTGATACACACCAATTGAATGTCCAGTTTTATCTTGTATCACATGTTTTTTTTTGTAAAATGAGAAGCCTCGATCTCAATGTATTTACATTTCCAGATCCATTTATGTCTAGCAATATTTACAATTATCTTTTCCAATTTTCACATCTGAAGCTAGTCTTTTACAAATAGTTGTCCCAGTGTGATATCTTTTTTTTTTTTTTAACTTTCTAGCTCTTTAAGACCATATGAAACAACATTTACTTTTCAAAACATCTAGTTCTGAACGCCTAACAATAGTTCAAATATGTTAAATACACAATTTTAATTCAATTCTTTATTTACACTCAGACACAAAATAAGTTATCTGAGGATAAATTACAAATCAAATACAATCAATCACAGAATAGACAGGTAACTAATAACAAACGTGTAATTTCTAAAGATCAGAAAACTTGTAAGATCCATGCATATTTCTAAATGAAGGTAGCTAGTTTCTTAATAAATATAGCTAAATTATATAATAATTGTTCAAATATGTTAAATTAACAAATAGCAGTCCGAGTATGATATCTTTTTTACTTCCCAGCTCTTTTAGACTATATGAAACAACATTTACTTTTCAAAGCATCAAGTTCTGAATGCCTAATAATAATTATATAATACTTTGATATTACTATATAGTTTTCATGTATATCGATAATGAGTTCCGGGTACAATTTTCAAATATCTTAAATTAACAATTTCAATTCAATTCTTTATTTACACTCAGACACAACATATGTGTAACATGAGTACAAATTTCAAATAAATACAATAAATGACAGAATATACAAGTAACTAATAACAAAAGAGAAATTTCTAAAGATCATAAAACTTTCTTACTGTTAAGATGTTTATTTTATTGCCGTCTTCTTTGTAAAATTAAAGCAAATTCCTAAGTGTTTGTTTGATAACTTAGATTGAATGACCAGTAGGGATATTTCATTTGAACATCAAAATCTAGCTGGTCAGTTATTGTCCTTTGGTTTTTAGTATCTATTTGTTTTATTTGCTTTTTTAGTACATCACTTAAATTTATCAAAAAATAGATAGTATGACATACAGTTATTTTGTTAACGTCTGACAAATATTTCCTAAATAGAACCATAGTTCACCCTTTCTTGCTTTTAAAATATCCTCGTCAAAGAATGTTTGAATGGGTACCCTCGGCTGAAAACATGTATTTCCCGAATACATTGCATACAATATTTGCTGGTCAGATTTCATTAGATTCATTTCCAGCAAGGTTTCTACTGCTAATTTATAATTCTCGATGAACAAAGAGAGATATTCCGGTCGTCCAATGAAAAGTCCAGCAGCTAAATAATATTTAGTTTGATACATTATTTCGTTTAGAGTAAGCATGGGTTTTAAATAATCTACTTGCGAAAATGATATATGATCATCTCTCATATTTTTGAGCAGTTTCATAACAAAACAGTCAGATATTTTGCTTCTGAAATAACCTATATCAATCCATGTTAGATGTGTCGTCGTTAAGATATTTTTTTTTATTACGTTTCCTATCAGTTCATACTTAGCATGCATTGCAGATGAATAAGCTGGTTTACCTGGAGTTGGGTATCCTTTTAAGTTGTAAATAGCTTTGATTCTTGGTTTTAATCTAAAAGCCCAAAGACTTGTTTGACGCCGAATATAAACTTGTGTCATGTTGACTGGGAAATGTCTACGATACGATTTGAATAACACTGATAGATTAAAGTCATCCGTATAAAGAATAACATAATTATTCACAAACTGAAAATTTTTCATCCATTTATAATATGTGCTTTTAGAATAGATTAAATGCGTCAACTACCTCTGGTCACGTCACCTTCTACACATATTGACGTTGGTTACCTGTAGGCAACTTCCCTACAATGACGTTGATTTTATTTTCTAATAACGATGTTGACTATTGTAACAACTGGTTGCCTGAATCAAATATTAACGTTGGTTACATCTGATCGCCTGACACATATATTTACTTCTGATACATCTGGTTTCAAGGTGTGGAATAGATTATAAAACGAAAATTTCAACATCCGTAACAGTTTAATATTTAAAAAAAAGATGTAAATTCCCCACATCTAAGCAGTCAAAAAAAGTACTATTCAAGCCGTTTCTAACATACAATAAGTAAAGGTTGAAAAGACACATGCGCTAAGATAATGTCAAATTCTTCGAAAAACCCGAAAAGTAATAGGAAGACATTAGATTACAAGTATGCTTCTCTTTAATACGTTTGACGGCATGCATTAACATACTGAGTCTCTGGAGCGTTGATTTATTTGTATAAAAAATGGATGTTCACAGTTACTTTGAATATAATGAAAGCGAACTCCACATAATTACAAGTTCATGGTTAAATGAAAAAAATATCATGTTTGTAACAATGTGGGACAAAATCAATTAAGATATCATTAGAAATAGCAGGCATGAGTTAACCTAACCAGACAATCCCGTTGCTAGCAAGAAAAGTAATATAAGCTCGATATCCAACTTTATCAGTCTGAGATGTACTAGTTGATGACACATGTCGCCATCAATCCGACACTGTGGACTTTAATGCAACACTACTCGTGGGACTGGTGGAAACTTTGTGAAATACTTATTCTGATAAAGTTACGTACAAGAATCATGACACGTTCTAACTGTAAACGGGAAATAGTTATCAAAAGTACCAGGATTATAATTTTATACGCCAGACGCGCGTTTCGTCTACATAAGACTCATCAGTGACTCTCAGATCAAAATAGTTAAGAAGCCAAATAAATACAAAGTTGAAGAGCATTGAGGATCCAAAATTCCAAAAAGTTGTGCCAAATACGGCTAAGGTAATCTACTCCTGGTGTAAGAAAATCCTTAGTTTTTCGAAAAATTCAAATTTTTGCAAACAGAAAATTTATAAAAATGACCATATAATTGATATTCATGTCAACACCGAAGTGCTGACTTCTTGGCTGGTGATACCCTCGGGGACGAAACGTCCACCAGCAGTGGCATCGATCCAGTGGTGTAAATAGTTATCAAAGGACCAGGATTATAATTTTATACGCCAGATGCGCGTTTCGTCTACATAAGACTCATCAGTGACGCTCAGATCAAAATAGTTAAGAAGCCAAATAAATACAAAGTTGAAGAGCATTGAGGATCCAAAATTCCAAAAAATTGTGCCAAATACGGCTAAGGTAATCTACTCCTGGTGTAAAAAAATCCTTAGTTTTTCGAAAAATTCAAAGTTTTGTAAACAGAAAATTTATAAAAATGACCATATAATTGATATTCATGTCAACACAGAAGTGCTGACTACTGGGCTGGTGATACCTTCGGGGACGAAACGTTCACCAGCAGTGGCATCGACCCAGTGGTGTAAATAGTTATCAAAAGTACCAGGATTATAATTTTATACGCCAGACGCGCGTTTCGTCTACATAAGACTCATCAGTGACGCTCAGATCAAAATAGTTAAGAAGCCAAATAAATACAGGTTGAAGAGCATTGAGGATCCAAAATTCCAAAAAGTTGTGCCCGATACGTCTAAGGTAATCTACTCCTGGGGTAAGAAAATTCTTAGTTTTTTGAAAAATTCAAAGTTTTGTAAACAGAAAATTTATAAAAAGGACCATATAATTGATATTCATGTCAACACCGAAGTGCTGACTACTGGGCTGGTGATACCCTCGGGGACGAAACGTCCACCAGCAGTGGCATCGACCCAGTGGTGTAAATAGTTATCAAAAGTACCAGGATTATAATTTTATACGCCAGACGCGCGTTTCGTCTACATAAGACTCATCAGTGACGCTCAGATCAAAATAGTTAAGAAGCCAAATAAATACAAAGTTGAAGAGCATTGAGGATCCAAAATTCCAAAAAGTTGTGCCAAATACGGCTAAGGTAATCTACTCCTGGGGTAAGAAAATCCTTAGTTTTTCGAAAAATTCAAAGTTTTGTAAACAGAAAATTTATAGAAATGACCATATAATTGATATTCATGTCAACACCGAAGTGCTGACTACTGGGCTGGTGATACCCTCGGGGACGAAACGTCCACCAGCAGTGGCATCGACCCAGTGGTGTAAATAGTTATCAAAAGTACCAGGATTATAATTTTATACGCCAGACGCGAGTTTCGTCTACATAAGACTCATCAGTGACGCTCAGATCAAAATAGTTAAGAAGCCAAATAAATACAAAGTTGAAGAGCATTGAAGATCCAAAATTCCAAAAAGTTGTGCCAAATACGGCTAAGGAAAGACAGTCACTGATATTTTTCTGAATTACAGGATTGCGTTCGGCGCGAAAAAAAAATACAGGCATACAACGCAAGGTTAGTCATACTTTTCTTCTCAGTTAATGTCGGGAACGACTTTTATTAACAATATGTGCAGTGACTTCATTTTCCCATCGAATTACAATTTATTTAGTAGTGCATGAATGACCCTATCAGATGGGTGCAACAACTATAGGATAGAGTTCTAGTAAAGCCATGGAAGATTTCTTTTTTACATTGAGAATATAACCAAGGTGAGCAAAACCATCTCTCCTTAAAATTACCCTTTTAACCAATGTTAGAAGTCGCAACTATATATAATTCAATATCTCTAACTCTCGTATAAGCAGAATCACAAAACATTCTAATGAAATTCTAATTAAGCAAATAAAAACGAGTTCCAAAAAGGAAAAACGGTACGACATTAATCGGCCGAATATATTTTTTATTTCAGATCCTTGACAGCTATACATGCATATCTGGGTTCGAAACGAACGAACGACCCGTAATTAGGTCTTTCCACTTTTCTGTGGAAAGACCCATTGTTTTTCTTCTGATTATTTTTTTTTCTTCTGCCAAATTTTTTTCTTGCAATAAACATTTGTTTCTCAATATGTCGCTTAGATATTTGGTATATGATATCGACCAGTTGATGCGCTTTTGAAATTGGCCCTGCGTAACCGAATACTTTTCTTTGTAGGAGTTATCTCCCCAAACACTGTTTTCCTTGTGTCCACAACTCCTTCGCAACCGTAAAAGATTACGACAAATTTATTTTACAAAATTGCTCGTTATGTCCTTCTCATGATTTGTCCTATTTCGACCGAAGCGATATGAACGCTCCATATGAGAGTTATCTCCCCTTATGCATTTGATATAGGTGATATGAATTTATATCTTGTAAACCATAAGTGATAGAGACCTAGGATCTTTTGATTTGAGGTCCTTGGTCCAAAAAAATGAAAATTAGGTCAAGGTCAAAGGTCAAGGTCATATTCTAATTTTTGAATTTGGCATATTTTCACTCATTTTCCTTAACCTTATAAGATATCGACAAATTATTTTGACTAAATTGGTAGTTGCGACATGTCGTAACTTAATTATTTTAGTTGAAAGACAATGAATGGGAATTTTCGCCCATATCATATCTAAAATTATATGTAAAGTGATATAACTTACTAACCATACATATTAGAGACCTAGGGTCTTTTGACTTGAGATCATCAGTTTGTGACCTTGAAATTGAGGTCAAGGTCATAGGTTAATTTGACGTTCTAGATTTTGACCTTTGCTTTAAATTCATATCTATATATCATAAAGCCAGATGAACTGACATTTTAGACTGATTTTTAATATTTTAATATCAAAATAGATATTAACTGGTGGAAAGACCTTCAATTGTTCTCTGAACAATTGGTTTTTAATTATAACCTGCATTGCGAAATTGAAATGCCCTAACAATTTTAAAGTTCACATTTAGTACAAGATTGTTTGTTTAAAACTTGTAAAATCACTGATGCGACTTGAATTAACTAAAGCCAAGCTGGTCTTCATATTTTCTGTATCAAGGTTAATACTCGAATATTCAATAAATGTACAAAAGCCAACACCCTTGTGTTTAGCAAATTAGATATTACGTCTTTTTAAAACAGTAATCAATAATGCCATAGTTCTCTTTGCGCAAGAATCAAGTTTATTTAAGAAGTGAATGCTTCTTTTTGTAAATTCATTAGGCTGTAAAAGTGTTGACCGAAGTACATTTTGTATGAAGTGCGGTAGCGCTTCATTCTTAAGATGTACGCACGGTCAACGATTTTACAATGCTATAAAATTACTTAAATAAGCGTTCAATACTCATAATAATATTTTCACTATGATCAAGAAAACACGATTTACCTGTGCACTTTTTTGTTGAAACGTGTGTCATCATGTATGTTACAATTCATGCAATTCATTTTGAATTGAAGAATGACGCGATATTGCTGTTAGCCAATCAAAACAACGTATAATTGAGCATACATCTAATGTAGTTATTCATAGAGAAAAAATCGTATAAAAGAGGAAATATATATTCAATTTTGTAGATATTAGTAGTAATCCAGCAAATAGCTCTAAATAAGTTATCAAATATAATTGGCGAGCTCCTACAACCAAACGTTAGTCTATGAAAGAAATAGTATTCTTTACACCGTTTCATGCAAAATAAATGCCACTGATCTTTTCTAACACCTACTTATTTGTAAGCAGATTCTATGTTTGAATTTGGTTTAATATTGGCCCTGTAATTTTATCATCAATCCAGGTGGCTATCTTAAACAGTTAATCAGCAACAAAGTACCAACACTTCATCAGCACCTCACAAGATTATTTATGACATGTTTGGTTTCATTCCATTGAGTGTTTCTTTAAAAGAAGACATCTGTACGCATTTCCTATAGGGTCCTATATGTTAAACTAAGTCTCCCGCTGGCGGTCATCTTATATAATGAAACAGCTATAAATTAACAACACTTAGTCAGCACACCAATAGGATCATTTATGCTATGTTTGGTATAATTCCATTCAGTAGTTCTCTAAAATTAGCCATTTGTATGTAATTCTCGTAGGGTCCTATGTTAAACTAAGTCCCTTGCTTGTAGCCATCTTTGATGATGAATCGAATACAAAATAATAACACTTGGTCAGCACCTCATTAATGATATTCATGCAATGTTTGGTTTCATTCCATTGAATGGTTCACTAAAAAAAGACATTTGTATGTATTTCCCATAGGGTCATATGTTAAACGATTGAAGTCCCCCGCTGGCGGCTATCTTGGATGATGGTTCGGCTACAGGCCCAATACCAAAATTAATGACCCCGCTTTTCGTTATCCACGAATAAAATTCCTTTTAATAAGAGTGTTATTTTTCATTTTTTTTTCTTTCCCTTCCTCACTCATTTCTTAGATTTTGTTGGGGTTGAAATGAAAGAAGAGAGGTGAAATAAACTTGTGGATGTTGTAATTTAACTCATTTTGATATAAAAAGAGTGATTATGCCAGGTGCAAAAAGGTGATATTTACAGTTTTTGGAACATCTCTTGACTTGTTCATAGGGGTATGGATGTGTTTTGGTTAAATTTGTACAATACTTGAGAGCAGTCTTTATGAATTTAGGATATATTTCTGGACTAGAACTGTACTTTACACACACACACACACAATATTTGACAATAAGATTCGGTGCATTTTTTTAATGAAGCAAAAAACGTAATAAAGAACTTATAGAGAAATTAATTAGTTTACACATATTTATTGTTCAAAACATTGATAATAGGATTAGACACAAGTTTTGCAACTTAAAACGTCTTCTCCATTACATGCAAATAATAAATAACAGAACAAAATAAAATACATAATAATAACATCATAAACAATATTAATATGGAGACATGAAATTAACAAGAATTTGAACGACATGGCTCATCGAGTTGACAGTATTTTTTTTATGATAGACCTAGTAGGTTGTTTTAATCTTGGAATAAATATTCACTCAAAAGTCAATGAATTGTGGCCTGTGGCCTACAAAGTAACAACACTTGGTGAAACCCTCACAAGGAACACTTATGCTATGTTTGGCTTTATTCCATTCAGAGGTTCTCTTAAAAAAGGCATGTGTATGTATTTCCCATAGGGTCCTATATGTTACACTAAGTCCCCCGCTAGCGGCCATCTTGGATGATGGATCGGCTACAAAGTAACAAAACTTGGTCAGCATTCATAAGGAACATTGATACCATATTTGGTTCTCTAGAAGAAGTTCAAAATGTAAAAAGTTAACGACGACGACGGAAGACGGACACCATGTGATGAGAATAGCTCATTTGACCGTTCGGGCCAGGTGAGTTAAAAAGTATTTGTTTTCATTTAATACATTGTATTTTAATTTCTGATTGATGA
Organism: Mytilus galloprovincialis; assembly: GCA_037788925.1. Taxonomy (NCBI): domain Eukaryota; kingdom Metazoa; phylum Mollusca; class Bivalvia; order Mytilida; family Mytilidae; genus Mytilus; species Mytilus galloprovincialis. The sequence continues at coordinate 104,398,510 of CM075330.1, forward strand.
TCAACCTTGCGAAAATATCTCATCTATACATATATATATATATATATATATATATATATATGTTTTGATCAAGCATCTCAAGCCTTTATAGATTTATCCTAACGATGATACATTTATGCTATTTAGTATGATTTTGTTTCATTGAAATTTACAGGCATAGTTTTATTCATGGAAAAAACAAAACAAAACCAAATTTAAATTAGATAATTAATTGGAAACAGATTACAGTATTTATATTTCATTTGCATGAAACGAGTAGGAAAACTACAGAATCAAAACCAAAATGAACATTTACCTGCATATATATGCATCTAAATCTGTTCGATTAGAAATTTTGAAATTAGCTATGCAAATAACTAATTGATGGAAAGGTTTACCTACTGTTTGTATATGGTCTGATCTTCGCGAATCTATTTCATGGTTATTGACAGATTAAAAACATTAGGTATAATTAACGAGACGTTTTTTGTACAGAACATGCATTGATCAGTTACAAATGAGGTCTGTATAGGGCTTTGCTTTACTCATTTATAGAATAAAACTAGTTATTTTCAAATCTTGGAATTAAAAAAAATAAATCATTTTATAAAACTAGGGTTGTATTTTGCTGCTACAAAATTTATGTTTAATAAGAAAAAAATGATATACTGCCATTTCCATGCAATTTGGTAACTGTTATTTGTATATATCAGTGTCAGTCCTGTTTAACTATCATTTAAGTTGAATATATTAAGACTAGTCCAACTCGGAGAAGTTAGGCTTCTGCAAGTGCTTTTTATGTATCTTTCTTAAGATTTTGATGGTTTGTAAGTCAACAAAAGTTCAATTTTTAAGTTATTATTAACATTAAACGACCTTTTCACAAAAGAGCTGTTCAAATCTCAACATCCCTTTTTGTTTGAAGGTCTTTTAATGTCAATATTAATTTTTATTATCATTGAACGTTTACAATTACTAAAGTAATATATACTCCAAAAATGTATTATGCAGTCTTATATAATTATAATAAGTTGTAATACTACCAAATTATAGTACGTCACATCCGGTTGCATACTTAAAAAGGGTCAAACAAATTATTCACTTTCAATTGACAGTTGTAGTAAATTAATATTTATAGATTAACTAATCGAAGAAATCAAAAAGAGAAAAATGTTTAACGAGTTACCGAACAACACATTAATTTACAAATGCGCGTAGCGCATGAGTTAATTATCAGTGTTGTTCGGTCACGAGTTGAATATTTTTCGATATTTGAATTCTTTAATAAGTTATTCTTTTTATTACATTGGTAAATGGCTTTTTTAAAGAAATTAATGTAAAACATGTAAGGTATTATATCTTTTTTCCACGCATTCACAATTGGTTTTGATCCGCCGTTATCGACGTCTTGACAACGCCTATTGTTGTATGACGTCAGAGAGTGAAATAACCACGTTTAATTCACATGTGAAATTATAGGTTTTTATTTAACTGGGAAATCAATATAATTTATTGCAACCAATGTAATAATTCATTTTATTGCAGTCATCAAATTCTGAGTCATAAACATATATCGTGGGTGCCCCAAAGAACAAATATGTTTTATTTGGTATTTTTATCAAATATTATAGAAACTTGAGGTTACATGGTTACTTAAGCTTGTACACTTGAAAAAAAGCGGTCAACATTTGATTGGTTAACTTCCAGTGATGGTTGTTTTTATATGCACTGAAATATGTAAAATTTGTTCTATTATACTGGACTGAATAAAACTTTACTCATGAACAAGTATTTCTTTTTTTGAAATAAAAGATATATTCTGCACATGTTTTTGAAAAGTGCAAGTATAACAAAGACTATTAGGGGAAAATCAATGGTGGTATTACACCCATTATGGGGAGTATGCACCTTTTACTTTATGTATACTCTCATGTGTTAAATTCCATGTTATTTGAGTTAAATATAACAGAAATGAAATATTATGAGTGGATCGAGTCTCAACACATTTTGTATGAGAAAATTGCACTACCCTATTAGTAGACCCAGAGTTATACTTTATCTACTATACATTTTTAAGTAATTGAAATTGAAGCAGATACACCAAATATTTAATCTAAAAGGGAAGCTTTGTATGTCCCTCTCTGGAGCGCGGTTTTACGTAATGACTTATTGAAACTTCCATAGAGCCAGTAAACTTTATATGGATAGTTCTTTCAGCTTGAGAAATTCAATTACGCCTTTATCACATTTCTAGATCTGTCATAAATGAGTGAGATGTACCCAGAACCTTTGATTTATTGGCCTAAAAAGACTAAAATGAGAGCTAAACATAGACAAAAAGGAATAATGAAATCAGACAGGTTCATTAGTGGTATGTAATCATCATAGAGCTTTTTTTATTATTTGTTATTGTTTGTAGGCATATGAGATACATATTCGATCATTTGGTCCACAATACATTATATCATGATGTTGAAAGATGAGAATTTCTCGAATAAATTTTGCTCGAATCGCTATAGATGATGTCTAAATAACGGTATTGCTTGACAAAGACAGTATCATAAAAGTAAAAAATCCCAACCTGTTTATTAATAAAAAAAAGTCTGCTTTAGGTGTAGCAAAATTGCAAAAATGTGGGCCAAATACGGCTGATATTCATCCGGAACTACATTATACTGATGTTTGTCGATATCTCCAAATTTAGCACGAGAAAAATGGACTTATTTTCAGGTCCATTGTTTCGGAAACGAAGCGTGTATTTCTTAATGTATCACTCCATTCTGATTTATTTATGTTTTGTTTTACTATATGAATCCGGATTGTTTCGTACAAATTCCGTTGTTTAGCTATGATTTCATCAAATGAATTATTTGTCATGAGTATAAAAGTATTTTCTTATCGGACAAGGTATGATAATAAAAAAGCATAATAATGAAAAGCACGCAATGCAAAAGAAAATTAAAAAAAAATCAGCAACAGCAAACGTACTAAATGTAGTTGCTCATAATTTTACAATCGTGGTCATAGGGTTCGGCAAAAGAAGACAAACAAAACATGCATCGTATAGAGAGTTTTTAATTATTTTTTTTTCTGGCATAAAAAGTCAGGATTATCTATAAAGACACAGTTACGTGTCACGGTACTTGTCTATCCTAAATTCATGTATTTGTTTTTGATGTTATATTTGTTATTCTCGTGGGATTTTGTCCGATGCTTGGTCCGTTTCTGTGTGTGTTAGTTACATTGTAGTGTTGTGTCGTTGTTCTCCTCTTATATTTATGCGTTTCCCTCAGTTTTAGTTTGTTACCCCGATTTTGTTTTTTGTCCATGGATTTATGAGTTTGAACATTGGTATACTACTGTTGCCTTTATTTATGTAACGGTATTATGATTATCGTTGACATCGATATCATCTATTGCAAGAAAAGTTCATGGAAGTATTGCTCATTGCCTTATGACTGTTTTTGGATTTTTTTTTCAACTTCGTATATTATCCGAGCTTTAACTCTCTTTCGTCCAAGTACCACTAAGGATCGCATGTAAAATTGAGAAATGGAAACAGGGAATTTGTCAAAGAGACAACAACCCTACCAAAGAAGAGAAAACAGCTGAAGGCCACCGACGTGTGTTCAACCCAGTAATAAAAATCCCGGAGGCGGGCTTCAGTTCACCTTTAAAATCATATCTTGAAGTATAGGTACTGATATTGTTTATCATCTTAATTATTTGTTATAGTGTCCTTTTATTGTCTTTGTAAATTATATTTCTGTATATTTCAATTTTAGTAATATCCTTTGTGTGTAATTTGGAACATTAACATCCCGTCATTGTTTTATTGTGGTATGATCATTTTTTGTATTCTTGTCTTTCTTTTTTTATGTGCTTTCTCTGTAAGCTGTTTTTTTTTTCTTTATTGACAATTTGACATTTTTCTTTTAATGATTATTAAGAGTACAACATATTGACATTTTTCGTTATTATTTCAGATCTTTTTCACACATTACTTTTAATATGATGGAATTGAACATAGAATATTGCAGTTATTAAAAAAAATAGTGCGTTTCTATGTATGTTTGCGTTTGTCTTTGTAGCAGTTCAGTGTTTTTGTTTTTGCGTTGTTTTCCTCAAACGTGTTTCCCTAGGTTTAGGTTTGTTACCCGGATTTAGTTTCGCTTAATCGATAAATGGTAGATATCAACAGTTAGAAGTTTAGTGTCGCATTGCAATAGTGAATCTTTTAATATAAAGTTTGGTACAATAAAAAATAATTTTAAGATAGTGGAAGAATAATATACTGTTTGCAAGAGTATGACTTATTCTAAATACTAAGGATTTTCTTATACAAGGCATATAACCTTCGACGCATTTTGCACAATATTTTGGAACTTGTGGTCCTAAATGCACTTCAACTTTGTACTTGGTGTGGCTTTCGAACTTCTTTTTTATCTAAGCATCACCGATGAGTCGTTAATTTGTTTCTTTTTTTTTCTGGCATAAAAAGTCAGGATTATCTTTAAGGGCACAGTTATGTAACGGTATTATGATTATCGTTGACATCGATAGCATCTATTGCAAGAACAGGTCATTGAATAATTGCTCATTGCCTTATGACTGTTTTTGGATTTTTTGTTTTTTTTTCAACTTTGTATATGATCCAAACTTCAACTCTCTTTCGATTCAAGTACCACTAAGGATCACATGTTAAATTGCGAAATGGAAACATGGAATTTGTCAAAGAGACAACAACCCGACCAAAGAAGAGAAAACAGCTGAAGGCCACCGATGTGTGTTCAACCCAGTAATAAAAATCCCGGAGGTGGGCTTCAGTTGACCTGTTAAAAGTGTCCTTTTATTGTCTTTGTAAGGCGAAACGCACGTCTGGCGTATTAAATTAGCCTAGTACCTTGTGATAGCTATTATTTGCGTTTCTCTGTCCTGTATGTTCTTCCATTTATTTTTAATGTAGTCGTGTTATGTAATGTTGTCATTTTAATGTTATATATAACATTGCCATGAAAGCGGGAGGTTTGGCTAGCCACAAAACCAGGTTCAACCCACCATTTTTTCTAAAGTAAATAGACCTGTACCAAGTCAGGAAAATGGCAATTGTTATCGTATAGTTTGTTTCTGTGCTTGTTGTATTGTCGTTTGTTTTTTGTTCACTTCAGCCTTTCTGTTGTTTCGTTGTCGAGATGTACTATATTGTATTGTTCATTAGCGTAATTCTATGTCCTGAATGTTCTTGCATTTATTGGTACTGTAGTCGTATCATGTAATGGTGTCATTTTAATGTAATATTATACATTGTCATAACAGTGCAAGGTTTGGCAAGCCACACAACCAGGTTCAACCCACCATTTTATTCTTAAAATGTCCTGTACCAAGTCAGGAAAATTGCCATTGTTATATTATAGTTAGTTTCTCTGTGTGTTGCATTTTAGTGTTGTGTTTCTGTCGTGTCGTTGTTCTTCTCTTATATTTGATGTGTTTCCCTCAGTTTTAGTTTGTAACTTGGATTTGTAATTTCCTCAATCGATTTATGTATTTCGAACAGCGGTATACTACTGTTGTATTTATAGCCTTCAAATGGGTTTATATGAACATTTAGATTGTTTTACCATGTTTTATATGCTATTGTTCTGTTTGAAAGTCCGTATTATTCTATCCGTACTTTATGTGACGCAAAACGAATTGAAATGCGATTGGAAAAGAATGACAATTATAATGCTAAATTTAATTTTAGAACGCCTTCAACATTAAGATTGTGTTTAATGGTTGGCGTTATAGACCATCCCAACCCTCCTTACTATTCTAAATATTAGAAAAACCTTGCTATATGAAAGGAGGATGAATATTTTTTTATGTTGATATATGTAAACTAGAGGATCTAAAGAGCCTGAGTCGCTCATCTTGGTCTATGTGAATATAAACAAAGGAAGCAGATGGATTAATGACAAATTTGTGTTTTGGTGATGGTTATGTGTTTTTATATCTTACTTTCCTGAACATTCTTGCTGCTTACAATTATCAATATCTACAATGAACTTGGCCCAGTAGTTTCAGTGGAAAATGTTAGTAAAAATTTACAAATTTTATGAAAATTGTTAAAACTTGACTATAAAGGACAATAACTCCTTAGGGGGTCAATTGACCATTTTGGTCATGTTGACTTAATATTAGGTTTTACTTTGCTGTACATTATTGCTGTTTACAGTTTATCTCTATCTACAAAAAATTTCAATATAATAACAAAAAACGGCAAAATTTCCTTAAAATTACCAATTCAGGGGCAGCAACCAAACAACGGGTTGTCCGATTCATCTGAAAATTTCAGGGCAGATAGATCTTGACCTGATAAACAATTTTATCTATGTCAGATTTGCTCTAAATGCTTTGGGTTTTGAGTTATAAGCCAAAAACTGCATTTTACCCCTATGTTCTATTTTTAGCCACGGCGGCCATCTTGGTTGGTTGGCCGAGTCACCGGACACATTTTTATAACTAGATACCCCAATAATGATAGATCGAGACCTGATAAACAATTTTACCTCATGTCAGATTTGCTTTAATTGCTTTGGTTTTTGAGTTATAAGCCAAAAATTGCATTTTACACCTATGTTCTATTTTAGCCATGGCGGCCATCTTGGCTGGTTGGCCGGGTCATCGGACACATTTTTAAAAGTAGATACCCTAATAATGATTGTGACCAAGTTTGGTTTAATTTGGCCCAGTAGTTTCAGAGGAGAAGATTTTTGTAAAAGTTAACAGACGACGACGACGGCGGACGACGGACGCAAAGTGATGAGAAAAGCTCACATGGCCCTTCGGGTCAGGTGAGCTAAAAATGAGGGAAAATGTATTATCGAACATGTCAGTTTAGATTAGTCTTGAAACTTACTTTCAGTACCTACTAAAGCAGTTATATCAGAACATGGTGTTTGTACTTTTTGTATTAGCGTTTTCGGTTTGTTTTGATTTGATTCGAACAGACCTTTAAATCTGATTTAGAGTAATCATATTGTACATCAATGTTTTCTTCACGAGATGTGTAAGAGCTCTCGAGCATATCTAAACACGCTCCATTCAGTATCTGCCTGTGTTGAGTCTAGATTACTTTTTTTAAAATGTCTGTCGTTTAATGTTGTGTTAATCATAATTGTTTTCTTTTTACTTTTAATAATAAGAAAACTTTAGATTGTTATGCCCCACCTACGATAGTAGAGGGGCATTATGTTTTCTGTTCTGTGGGTCGGTTCGTTCGTCGTACCGTTCGTTCGTTCGTCCGTCCGTTCGTCCGTTTGTTCTTCTGTTCGTTTATTCGTCGTTCCGTTCATTCGTTCGTCTGTTCGTTCGTCCGTTCGTCCCGCTTCAGGTTAAAGATTTTGGTCAAGGTAGTTTTTGATGAAGTTGAAGTCCAATCAACTTGAAACTTAGTAGATATGTTCCCTATGATATGATCTTTCTAGTTGTAATGCCAAATTAGAGTTTTTACCCTAATTGCACGGTCCATTGAACATAGAAAATGATAGTGCAAGTGGGGCATCCGTGTACTTGAGACACATTCTTGTTCTGTTTTATTATTGTAGATGGTTTCACCGCATACCTTTTATATTCTATCATAACGTATATATCATGAAAATAGTGTTTAGATCTTCTGATTGTTATATCGGGGTGTCAAAAACATGTTTTGACAGTATCATCCCTTCTCTATTAATCAAAATACATACCTTTGAATATCTTGATTTTGATTATGTAGATTCCTACGATCAAAGTCAAAACTAGTTTTGGAACCGATTTTATCTTTATGCAGTATCTCATCCGCCTCTGAAATATCAATGTGAATGAATTAGCTTTTAAGTTTTAAGAAATATTGAGAAATGTAATACATTGACTACATGTCTCATACATACATGTTAAATGTAAAAAGTACGAATAATACAAATATTTACAATCGCTTCTTTTTTAATGAATCACCAAGTGTAACTTCAGAATCGCATTTTTTTCAGAAAACAAGTTTATAGAATAACACTCTATCTAAGTTCAAGTGAATTTCAGTGAATTCTTTCTATGTTAGGTGATAAACAAAATTATATTTCCAGATTTAAGTTGTATGCTTGTTAATTACCATCGTGCCAGTTATATAACGTTGTAGATTACGATTTGCAAAGTTATGCATGACAAGAGTTTTTGCACTTATCGGCATTAAAATATTTTGATACTATAATGCTATGGATTGGTAATTTTAGGATCAATTATTGCAAAAGTAAAATATACATTTATTCCGTTTAACTCCCTCTGTCAACACCCGTTATGACATGACTTTTTTTAACACTCACGCGCACACAAAGAGAGGGATTACCAATTTATAAATTTTATAAATATACGTAAATTCGGTTATTCTAGTGAAAAGTTTTAATATCGTCCGTTGCAGTACTTTCTTTTATAAATTAATATATTGTCGTTTAGAGATGTATAGTGTTCTATAGTTTGGATTTATACTTTAAAAAAAATCATCGGGAAAGGGCGTGCATCAGAGTTAAGCTGTTTTGTGTTTATAAGTATAGCTTTTTATCTGTTTTAACTTGAGTACAGCACGATTTATCTGATTTCATTTCCATTTGCCACTTTTTTGGTATTGCATTTTTTATTCTCGATAATTCTGATATCCAATTTGATTGAATTGTCAATTTATCTAATACAACCTTTTGTGAAATATTTCCTTCTTTGTCGATTATATCATTAATAGGTAGTTTTTTGTTATCCAATTTGAAAATAGTAAGCATTTGTTTTGAAATTTTATATGCTTATTGCCCCAAATGTATTGTTGTCTTATATTAATAAAAGTTGTATTGTTGTTTTTGTTTGAGATATTTTTTTATTTTAAACCAACTTTTAACTATTTCTAAGTAAAGAAGGGGGAGTGTTTTACTAATGTTTTGGGATTGCTTTTATGCTACCTGGATTCATGTTGAATAAAGAAAAGTTTTCTCCAAATATATTAAAAAAGAAAAGGGGAATAACTTTCCAGTTTGTAAAGTGTGTTGATGTTAATCGTTTGACCCAGAATAATTGTATAGCTGATAGGAAATTGTCAATATTAATCATTTTTAGGCCTCCTTCCAAATAATCTTTACATGAAGTTATCCGTGTAACTTTTCTTTTTTATTGCCCCAAATGAAGTTGTAAATCAGTTTTTTAAACTCATTCAATTTTTTTTTGGATATAGTTGTAACTGATGACAAGAAAGTTAAATTTGGTAAGATAAGAGATTTAATTACTGTTATTCTACCTATCATTGTAAGATTTCTTCTGTTCCAGCTATTGATTGCATCTTGAGACTTTCTTAAAATTCTTTCTGTATTTAATCTGTCACATTCATCTTTGTTAAGTCCAAAATATACCCCATGGCTTTTAATAGGTTCTTTATTCCAGTTTATATTTTCATATTTATCTTTGCAACTTTTTAATTGGCCTTGCCATATGCCCTCTATTTTAGATCGGTTAAGTGAGAGTGTTCCAAATATTTCAATCAAGTTTAAAGCATAGCTTATTTCCTGCTTACATTTAAAAAAAAAAATAGTAGTGTCATCTGCTAGTTGTGATATTTTCAGACTATGTGTTTAGAGTCTAATTTGATTTGAAATCCCTTAATACCAGTATCTTGCCTTATTCTACATGCGAGAATTTCTACTGCTATTGTGAGAATTAGAGAACTGCATGGACACCCTTGTCGTATCCCACGAGATACATTATAGGTTTCTGAAATCCAACCGTTATTTAGTATACAGCCTTTAATTTTTTTATATAATGTTTTAACCCATTTAATGAATGAGTTTGGGAGACCAAATTTTGTAAGGGCTTCATACATAAAGCCCCATTCTAATGAATCAAAAGCTTTTGAAAAATCATTAAAAAGTAATGCACCATCAATATGAAAGGTTTCAGCATAATCTATAATGTCTTGGATTTGGCGTTATTTAAACCATTATATCTATTTTTGATATAACCAGTTTGATTGCCATGAATTATGTTCAACAGTATTGGTTTTAAACGTTGAGCTATTGCATATGCAATGAGTTTTATATTTACATTTAAAAATGTAATTGGTCTACAGTTATCCAGTGACAAAGGGCCTTTTTTTTGTAAATTAAGGATAGTATATCTATCTTTTGTATGTTTGTTAGTTCTCCTTATAATAATGTTGGTGCCTAGTATATGCCACAACAAAATGCGTTAGCCTGCATATTCAAATTATGTCAATTTTGCCGTCTCATTTGTAACATCTGTCATATGATAGGATCTGGACTTACAAATAAGTATAACAACAAATGGAAAAGAATAATTAATGTTTCATTTAATATAGTAAGAAACTAATCATACATCAATACAAATTATTCATAATCAATCCATAGGCTCCAAGGAGCCGAAATAGCTTGCATTGACAAATTGTGCACTTAAAACGACAAAAAACACATATTTAAAAAGAAGAATTTAAACACTTCAGACAAAATTTCAGACAAAAGTTCAGACTGTAAAAGAAAGTTTCTTCTGACATTTTTTGCAGTTTATTCTTATAATATATTGATATAGATGTCGGATAGTAGCAGAAAATGTGAAAATTTCTAAATCTTCACTTTTCAGGGACAATAGCTCATAGATGTTATATCTAATTTTTCAGAAAAACATTGGGTACTTGATCTTGTCATGTTGATAGTTAAGATATATATATATATATATATTTATATTAAGATCCATTTTGTTAAATCTCGTGATCAATTTTATTTCGCAATCGCCAATGGCAGTCAACAGGGTTTAAGAACATCAGTTGTTCGACCTGTTAGTCAAATGCAATTTGTTTAAATATACTTTTTATTGTTTTTTGGTCTTTTGGAAAATGTTGTTTGTGCTGTATTTAGACCCTTCTACAACGAAATTTGTTTTACATGCACACGTATAAAAATTGCGGTTTTTATCCAACGCAATCATAGGTTTGAACGTAGTTTTCAATTTAGACTTGTTTATATTTATATCTAATAGATAGATAAAATAAAAATATGGGGGCACCGTTAATTTAAGCTCACACTCGGCCTTCGAAAGAAGCATGCATTTTTGTTTAGGTACTTTTTTCTCCATATGCTTATAGGAGAAAAAGGTAATATTGAAACAACATGAACAAAAAAAGAACTTAATTACAGAAATTGCTTAAATTTTACAATAGTTTAGTACGTATCGCAGTAATGTTAAGGCAGGTCTCCATAAGTTTTCAACAATTCTATCGCCATCTAATTGTGACGTCATTGTAGTTGTTTCTATTGTTTGCCGTCACATTTATTCTTACACTCAACGTCTTTTCAATGCTTGAAAAGGCATCACAACAAGCAAGTGCGTGTCAGCTGTTTATGAGGCATTCACACGATTTTACGATGTTCCTGACTGAAAACATGACTCGAGTATCCAATTGTAAGTACAATATCACTTATCTTATATTTGTTTTCATACGATGTGTTAAATTCGCGAAACGTTAGGTGTGTTTTCTTTTTCTATATAAAAAATGGGGAGTTGTTATACGGAATTCCAACTTAACCATGTTTATTTTCTAATCCGACCTCGTGATCACTATAAAGTGTTAAATTTTTTAAGTCGAAAATAAATCTGGATTTGGGCATATAACACTATTTGTAGAGTTTCTATTTATTTACAATAAATTGCCATTTGATTTCAGAAAAATCAATTAAATATTTACATAAATTTACGGATTGTCTAATCACTAAATCAGACTGCGACAAACATAAATTAGTATTTATTTCATTGATACTTTATTTCATGAAAAGAATTGTATAGAAATGAAAATAAGAGGGTCTTTTTCAAATGAACAGTTAGCCTATGAATAATCAATTTTAAATATTGATGCATTAAAAACATAACTGAATATTTTGTATGACAAACTTCATTGTTTATAAATCTTTGTCAAAATAACTTTCATTTAGGAGAGGATACATAATTGCACTTTTAATTTATAATGAATAATAATCCAGTATCATGCTATATATGTGTAAGTGTGTGCACATTATATAAATGTAGCTAGCTAGCAAGTAAAAAAGAATTCAAAGTTTAAAAAAAAGGCTTTCTTTTATTTATCCTTTATCATATTATATATATATATATAAAGGTGTAAAAAAAGTTAGCATTGTAATAAAAAATGTATATATCTATTTTTTTATTGATCAAGATTGTTTGGATAAATTATCTCATTCAATTTTGGCATAAAAAGTTTTTCAATCATGTAATGTGTTCTCTGTTTCCTTACAGAATGTGACAGACTGTATGCTGTACTCTGAAATTAATCTGCTATCAATTGGAATTGACAAAACAGGTAAATTTCAGTATAAAAAAGAAGATGTGGTATGATTGCCAATGATTAAATAATGATACATTTGTAATACACAATGTACTTGGTTTTATTAATTTATCAGTCGTTTAACCTAAACTCTAATTTTGTTGTCATTTCAAAATAAATTTCACATCTATAATTTCATTTAATGAACTGTTTGCAATAATGATTATAATTTAAATATGGTACAATATTTTGAATTTATAGAAATTTAAATTGAACAAGTTACAAAATGCACATTTTTAATTATGTATATAACTTCAAGCTCATGCTCATTGCTGTCATTGTATCTACATGATTAGAATAACACTTTTTTTTTAAATATAATCAGCTATTTTTTTAAGTAACTTTAGAACAATCAAGACTTTTAAGAATTTAGAGCTGCACATTATTAGATTTAACAAACAGTTTCATTATACATGTATTTTCTTGGGTCCTGATTTCACAAGTCTTGTTGGAAGGATGAATTACTGATAGACTAAGTGTGTTTTGAACAATCATTTATGATAAAGGTTACAGATCACAATCTTTGGAAAAGTTATAATGATTATAGTATATTTATATATTAATTACTGATTTACTTAATGAGTATAGAATTAAGTTGAAATATTCCAATTTATTTCATACATCTTCAATGTACATGACTTGTGTAAAGTTTTGTGTTTAATTTTGGTGGTTGTTTACAGTGAGTTACATGCATTATGACCAACAATTTTTTTATTTTATAATGAATATATCAAAACTGTGATAAAGTGACCTATACATGCTATATATTTACACTAGAAGTAAAACATAGCTTTTATGAGGTCATCTGGATAAACCCTAAAAAGGGAGGATTGATTTCAAAATATTCATCACAAATCATGTGTTATTTTAATTCAAAATTGCTATGAGAATAAACAGTGATAAAGCAATGTGAATAGAAAAGGAAAATTCAATGTGATTCATGTACTACAAGGATTAAAATAGATGTGTGGGAATTCATTCATTATTAAGGAGGTAGGAAGTATACTATGTTCATGCTAGGATATTACACTGTTTTATTGGAAATGTGTATCAACAGTTTGACAGGGGACATTCTTTGTCTATGACATAAGTAAAACTACAATTGTATTTAATTCAAAACTTGAATGTTATTTTGTTTACTTTTAGCAATAAATAATGAAAATGTTCTTATGTTAGACAATATTTCCAATTCTTTATACAGATAGACCAATTCTGAGAAGAACCACTATTACTCCTATAATGCTGATTATATATCAAAATGGTTCTCATTTAAGCATGATATTCAATTACATAATTATACATGGTATATGTATGCAATAACCTCTCCAACTGCAATATTATTACAGGGGTATAAAACCAGGGGGAAAACTAATATTATCAATATAGCGCCCAACTAGTGACAATTATGAAATATTAGCATATAAGCATAATGGATATTTGCAATAAAAAAATATTAGGGGCCAGGTCAAAAACGTCTACAAGCCTTAGCTGGTACTGGTCCCCTGCTTGTTAATTTTTTGTCTAATTCAGTCATGCAAATCAAGTCAAATCTTCTTTTGAGTGATACATTTACTAATTGGATAGTTAAAATAGTGTTCATAATTTGTTTGAAACATTAAAACTTGTATTTGCTCATTAATGTACCTAAAGCAGACCATTTAAATATAGCTAATTCAAAATCAATGGGTCATTCTTTGATGATTTAGGGACAATATGACACTACTTAAAAAAAAAACAATGCAACAAGTACAACAGAATTAATTCAACAATTCTATGAGCAAGAATTTATGATTCATGTATCAGAGTCTGAGAGGGATTTACAGAATACTAGAGAATATAATTATGGCCAATACTCACTATACAAAAATAAAAAGGGAACATAGTGCTGATTAATGTATGTCTGTTGTAGTTATTATCAGGTAATAGAAAAGATTACATAGACATTAAAGTATACAGTTTGTAAGACATAAAGGACCCCCCTTTCCCTCGATCAAGCATTCATAGACTCTAATTTATCTTTATAGAATACAATGATGGATGAGTGCTGTAGGCCTACCTATCATTATTATTGCTTATATCGGGACATGATTGGTTTAACTGAAAAATCTGTGCACCATTGGTAGCAATGGATGCTCAAGTTCCTCACGGTTCAGCCTAAAGAGAACGAGGGTTATGATCCCCATACATCGGGTCTTATTCGCATCACCCCCTGGTTTCAGGGGAGTAAAGATTAACAGTTTCTATATCATAAAACTCTATATGCACGCTGAATACATAGGCCATACTATGTATCATAAAACAGTCAAGTTCGAACTGGTACCAATTCAGAACCGGCCACTCAGGGTAGACATGAGATGGTCTCAACAGAACTTCCTGCGATACCGCAGGAAAGTAAAAACCTAATATGATCCGACGTACAATTACGGGAAACGATCATAACCCCTTAATCTTGCCAGATTCCGACATCCTTTTTGACTGTGACGAATGATTTTATTACAAAATATAAATGAACAATTAGAATCAAGTAATCAAGATAAATCGATCCACTATATTGGAATATCCTATCTGATCCTATCTGGATAATTGTCATCATGCATGGTCAATGCCAATGGAAATCTGACCACATCTTCTTATTTTTATATGTTTGTAGAAATGATAGAATGACTGCAACTGCATACAAGGAATTTCATAAACTAGCAGTGCCTTATATACAATGCAAGATATGAAAACGAAGCAGATTTGAAAATTCGCTGATGAAACCCCTCCCCCTTTTTCCAACCATATGATTTATCGATCCAATTGTACTGAAAACACAAACAAATACAAATAAAGGTAAACGTGTTTATGAAAAATGAAAATATATCATACGGACAGAAAAACCGCAGCTTATTTTGATAATTAAAAGGAAAATCAGCGTTCTCTGTTAACAAAGGGGAGTAACTCGTTTAGAACATTGAAAGTCTATTGAGCGTTTTAAAATCGACGATTTAACTGAAATACTAAAGAGTCGATCATAAAAACGAGTAGAACAAAGGCATACTGACCACTAAGGTCGATATTTTTTGGTTTCCCAGAAAGAGAATTTGAAATTATACTTCGCTAACATACGGCAAAGAATACAGTTATTATAAGTAGTACTAAAAATGTGTCGGAAACTGCGAAAAAGCACAAAATGTGAAATGATGGGACTTTGAAAATGGTTTTATATGCATTATCTTTAAAAACAAAACTTTGCCATGATTTTTTAATGAACATTAGATCATAGGCTCTCCATATGTGTCTTCAACGATAAATTTAAACATCCGCATGCCCTTGTTCTACTACGATTTATTTGTCAGTATTTTACTTTCTATTTCGGGTGGTCACGTGAACTTTTCTCTGGGTCTAAAAATAGATTTTTATTTTTTTTTCCAAAATCTACATCTAATGCCTTTTATATACACCAATTATCCTATGATTGGAGACACCTTTTTATTTACTAGACACTGAATTTGAAAACACTGCAATTTCGTATCTTTTCATTTGGCGAACAACCTTAACATCACTGCGATACAGCTTTTTGGAAAAAAAAAATAAATATAGGTCACCGATGAGTTAAAACAGATATTTGAATTGTAATGTAAAACAATGGCATTTTTTTCACCAAAGGGAGATAATTTGAATCTTTTTCAATGATATAAACATTTTAAAAGTCATATGGGACCAAAACAAATTGATTTTTTTGGTTGATTTTTTTTTACCATATCATTAAGTAACAACTTATAGTTTAATAAAAAAAATGGAATCAAAAAAAAAATGATTAATTATTTGCTGAAGTTTAAGTACCCTCCAGCCCCCTTAAAAGAAAAAAAAAACTGTAAACAATTACAATATAGAGATGATTTCAACAGACACCATCAGATGGAAATTGTTTTATAAGCCTTTGAGCCTAGTATGCTAACAAGGTAACAGTTGCCATATACCTATATCTTTGTTGCTGCAATGTGGTCAATAAAAACATGAAAATCATAATGCATCTAAAAAAAAAAAAATCCCACAACTAGACGAAAAACAAATGACCTAGTCTATATATACTAGTGCGAAATTTATAAAGAATTTTGAAGGAAATTGGATAGCTTTAAAGATTACTGTACTCTACATCACGTCATGGGAAAAAACAATTAAAATAAGTCACATGAATTTTTCTAATTTTAATATAGATGAATGTGGGTTTCTTTTACTCGAACGGCAAGGTTTTCTATAAAACAAGTGTACATTAACTTTCTTGTAAAGGACAATCATACCATTTAAAACTCCTTAAATGATGAACTGCTATTTTTTGAGACATCATCCCATGGAAGATTTAACTAATGTTTTAAAGTTGGAAAGTTTCTGTTGCTTGTTTGGTTGGTTGAAATTGTTTCTGTCATAAGTATTATCAGTCTTTCAATTTGATGTTGACTTCTGTGAAAGTTCAGCTTTTGTTGACAGAAAGGTTCGCAGCAATCCTAGATCTGAAAACCACAAAAATGCATGCATAAATCAGGCTGTTAATTTTCATATTTTTTCATTTTTTTATTTTTGGGCCTTTATGGATGAATAAATATATATATGCAGTAGTGGTTTTGCTCATTGTTGAAGGCCATAAGGCATATGAAGACCTACATGTATAGCTTAACTTCAATGTAATTTATTCTCATTGGCAATTATACCACATTTTTTTATGTCATATATACCACTGACAGGAAATAAAATTGACATTATTTACTGTAAGTCCCAATTGCAACATCTAATACATCTTAATACATTGTTAGATTTAGCATATTAATCTAAGGAACCCAAATAATGTATTTATTTTCGTGTGTTCTAGTCCTAAACATGCATGAACTATTTGCCATTGGATATTAGCAACCAACAACCAATCAATTAATCTAACAGATGAAATATCTACCAATAAAAATCTCCCCCTTTTATATTTGAAAAAGAATGTATGAACAGTTCATTAGTCATTGTTAGTTATTGAATGGAAATAGGAGCCGCCCACTATAGTACTACAATTAAATATGTAAAGTAATAAGTGAACAAAAGGTCTGTTCAATAAAACTGATGTATAACATGTATAATTATGTTATTATATACTTTGTATGATTTCCATATATTATACAAACAGTTAAATTAATATATAAGTTAATAATATCATACAATATCTTCTTCTATAAAGTATTTAGTTTGACCTGGCAATTGTGACTTTCACAAAAATTCATCTTGATTGTTCCTGCTGGCATATAGCCTTACAAATAAAAAGTGTGAAACTATAAAATTGTTCTTCAATTTCGTTTTTCATGAAATAAAATATATCAGACAGGAAAGCTAGGTTTGTGTACATGTAGCATCACTGTACATATAGTTTAAATGTTCATTTTTTTTCTTTTAAAAAGTGCACTATAAGTAATCTACATACATCTATATGTACAATTCTAATGCAATTTGTATGTAACATTTTTTTTCATTGGCTAAAAGTTGCCGTCAAATCCACAGTTAACCAGGCGTAACTAAGGAGGAACAACCATTTTGAAATGATTGAATCAACAAATGTTCGATTACTACTATATTATCGAAAATAAAACAACACTTACCTCGAATTCGCCGTTTTAATGTTATTTTATTCGAATTTGAAGCGTACAGGTAACGTAATAACCTCTAGTTTGTAAGTTTTCATTTGTATGACGTCACGTTTACCCATGACGTCTTTGCGCCAAAATCATTCATAAAGTTTCGCGGATTTTTTTTATTGGTCAAATTTAGACATTTTTCCAAGTTTTATCGTATTATTTCTTTTTGAAATGCATTAGAATCGGAATAACAGTACTGTAGTTGAAGAGTTGCCACCGTCAATTTTGATTTGACGGTCGCAAATGCAGTTTTACTGACGACGCGTCTGGAAACTAAGTATCTTCGGATAAAGCTGACAACAACGTGATACCAATATACGAACGGAATCGGAATAACAGTACAATCTACAATTGACGGTGGCAACTCTTCAACTACAGTACTGTTATTCCTTAAATGTAGGGTCCTAAAATAGAACTTTACAAAACTTTTTTTTATATAGTCTCCCTGGCATACAAGAATGAATAGTTCATAAAAAAAGATTATTCTCTGGATAAAGTTGTCTAGTGTTACATGTACAGTATGTTGTATGTTGTAGTTAAAACATGTATTTTATGGGGCTTTTCCACGAGATAAAAGTTTTTTTAGTAGACAAAGAGCTAAACAACTTCCAATGAATATACAACTGAGGGGAAGGGAAAAAAATTACTAAATATTTAATATGTTGAAATAAATTTTGATTATTATCATGATAATGGTCTACATTTGTATAAATTGTTTCTTTAAGCAAATATAAATATATTGTACCCTGGTTAATAGCTTGAAAATTAAAATTCTGTCCTTAGCTGACAAGGACATAAATATTTTGACTCTCCCCCTTGCCTTTTTTATAATCAAATGTTCCCAAGACAGAAAATGTATTTAAAGGATATAAATTATTTGTATGCACTTTGTCATTGGCATAAATAAGATGTCTTAGAAACAGGACAGGTGTAAAAGAATATTCACATGCCCCTTCAAACCACTTTTTTTTAAAATCTAGCTATATAGATATAATGTATCAAATGTTGGTACCCTAATTTCAAATTTACTATTGTAAGATTTGTACCTATTCCTACTGGAGTAACTCGTCCTGTGGCCGCTGTATACAGTCTGTTATGAAATGGTAAAAATCCTTGGTCAGCTTTGGCTTTCCTGGTAGAGGGTTGGACAGGATGTTGACATCTTGCTTGACCATACAAATGTAATGTCAATCAATTCCATAAAAGTCCCTGTACTTCAAACATATTCTAAAATGTCTAAGACAAGATGAAATAACAACATAAGAAAATAAACCACCTCTCTTTTTATGTAAAATAAGAAGTCCTGTTGTAAATTCTACACCACACTTTTCATTATTTTTCAGACTACTGAGATGAATAGAAGTCTGTATCTGTACGAATATATTTGTTTACCAATGCTAGTTTTCAATGCTGGTTTTAATACAACGGTAGACAATGGTAGAGAGAGTGTCTTTGATTTATACATGGTGCGCCATACAGTTGGTAAGACAGACAGTTTTGACACTATCAATCTCAATTTTGGAAAACAGTGTACCGTGCAATGATCAATCAGTGAAACGCTTTATAGCTTCACTTGCCATTTTGTCCGGTTGATATAAAGGCTTTTTATAAAATTAACTTTGAGAAGATAAAAACCAAATCATACTTCATTTGCCCCCTAAGTTCTTTTTTTAAATTGATCAAATCCCCAATTACAATCTACAACTTAATAGCAATCGAAACTTTCAATTTCAGTTTTCAGTCTCAGAGAATAAGAACATTGTTGGAGATGTAGTTAGACGTTCACAAAAAAAAAAAAAAAAAAAAAAAACCACCAACAAATCATCATCCATTTGCCACTTTAACGCACTTTCACTTTTGCTCTAAGTGCTGTAGTTTTTTGAGAGGTAAGGCAAACATGTTTTTGCCCCTTATGTTCTATTATTAGCCACGGCGGCCATACTTGTTGATGGATCAAAAGTTCGGATTTAATTTAGAAATAAAATACACTTTGAACAATCAGTTATAGTTTTTGGCTAAGTAGTTTCAGAGAAAAAGATTTTTGAAAAAGTAATTAGACGTTTATGGGAAATAACTAATTAAAGGGTCAAATGACTATTTTGATCATTTGACTTATTTGTAGATGCCACTTACATTTTTGCAGCTGAACATATTTGACGCTTAAACTTTCTATCTAGCTATTGTGATATTAAAGATGATAACCAAAAACTAAAATTTCATAAAAATAGACTATTTCGAACAATTATCCTTCATTGGTGGTCCAACTGGTTCGAATTGAATTTCATAGCAGAATAATTTTGACTTATTCATCACTTTAACACCTATCAGTTTATTCTAACTGCTATAGTTTTTGAGATAAAAGCCAAAATCTGCATTTGACTCCTATGTTCTATTTTTAGCCATGGTGGCCATATTTGTCGAAGGATCATAATTTTTAATACTTATAAACTAGTTTCCAACAATAACAGGTATATTCGGTAAGTTTTTAGAAGTATTAGGCCAAGTAGTTTCCGAGGAGAATATTTTTGAAATGTTGGCAAACATCATGAACAAATTGTGTAAAATGTTCTGATGACATTACATAGATATTAAATTTGTTTACCCCTGGTCCTCTAACACATATACATTGTATTGACGTTTGTCGGATATATTCATTATGTCGTAACTACAATACCCTTCCCTATTCACCCATGTGACCTACCGAATTAGACTATTTACCGGATTTGTAATAACATAAGCAACACGACGGGTGCCGCATGATGAGTAGGATCTGATTACCCTTCCGGAGTACCTGAGATCACCCCCAGTTTTTGTTTGGTGGGGTTCGTGTTGCTCAGTCTTTAGTTTTCTAGGTTATGTCTTCTGTACTAGTACATGTATATGTCTGTTTGTCTTTTTATTTTTAGTCATGGCGTTGTCAGTTTATTTTCAATCTATGAGTTTTACTATCCCTCTGGTATCTTTCATCCCTCTTGACAACTCTGATCATCTTAGACAGATAATTACTCTGGTTACATCTAGTCAACTAACACATATTTTGACTTTTGTTTCCTCTGGCTCTGGTCACCTTACTCAATTGTTTAAATTTTTTTTTCGATCTGTGCTCTAAATACAGATGTTGACTTTTACAAATGTTTTTTGGCACAATTAGCACTTTTAACCTTACATACACTTTGACTTTGGTAAAATCTGGTCAACCTATGCAGATATTGATCATGACTACGTTTTGTCTCTTAACACACTTTTATTTGCGTCAACTACCTCTGGTCACGTCACCTTCTACACATCTTGACGTTGGTTACCTCTAGGCAACTTCCCTACACTGACGTTGATTTTATTTTCTAATAACGATGTTGACTATTGTAACAACTGGTTGCCTGAATCAAATATTAACGTTGGTTACATCTGATCGCCTGACACATATATTTACTTCTGATACATCTGATCACCTTACACAAGTATTGGTTTTGGTAACAACTGGTCCCCTTACGCGGAAATTCACTTTGAGTATCTTTGGTTATCTTACACAAATGACCTGATAAAGTGTTGGTTTTAGGAAAAAACAAAATATTCGGATTCTTTGCACCTACAATGTATATTCTTTTTCTGTGCTTTTTTGTGTAAGAAGTGGCAAATATTGAAGATAATTGATACAGATAGAAGCGGTGGCCATTTGGTGGCCCATTATTTCAGATGAACGAAGTAAACATCCATTCAAGTTCGATAATGTCAACATATCAAATATAACTCAGATATAACTAGACAATTCCAATGACTTCTTCTGTGCTTTTTGAATTGTGTCCTTGGAAATTCGAATATAACGGCAATGTCTGTCCGATGTCCACCGACAAAGTGTTTTGATAAGATGATCTGGATACTAACAGATCATACTGGAAAGGGATGGTCATTGTATAATGTAGACTTGTACCAACAAATATATAGTACCGGTCTTAGACTTCGAATGAAAAAAGTCAGTGTTTAAAGCGCCACCATTTTCTTTGACAAACAATTGATCTGAATAACCAAATATGCTTCTCTATCCTTCCTGATTGCGATATACTTAGTGATAGCAGAAAAAGGACAAATGATATGATCAAATTTGTGAAGCTGTATTCTGACAACCTCACTAAAAGGATCTGTCTTAGAGGTTTTAAGGTGTGGAATAGATTATAAAACATGAATTTCCGTAACAGTATAACATTTTTTTTTTAAATGTAAATTCCCAACATCTAAGCAGTCAAAAAAAAAGTTCTATTCAAGCCGATTCTAACATACAATCAGTAAAGGTTGGGGAAACACTTGCGCTAAAAGAATGTCAAATTCTTCGAAAAACCGGAAAAGTAATAGGAAGACATTAGATTACCAGTATGCTTTTCCTTAATACGTTTGACGCACGCATTACCATACTGAGTCTATGGAGTGTTGATTTATTTGTATAACAAATGGATATTCACAGTAGCTCTGGATATAATGAAACCGAACTCCACATAATTACAAGTTCATGGTTAAATGAAAAAAATATCATGTTTGTAACAATGTGCGACAAAATCAATTAAGATATCATCAAAAATAGGAGGCATGAGTTAACCTAACCAGACAATCCCGTTGCTATCAAGAAATGTAATATAAGCTGGATATCCACCTTTATAAGTCTGAGATGTTCTAGTTGA
Source organism: Mytilus galloprovincialis (assembly GCA_037788925.1). Classification (NCBI taxonomy): domain Eukaryota; kingdom Metazoa; phylum Mollusca; class Bivalvia; order Mytilida; family Mytilidae; genus Mytilus; species Mytilus galloprovincialis. The sequence continues at coordinate 104,421,207 of CM075330.1, forward strand.
TGACACATGTCGCCATAAATCCGACACTGTAGACTGTAATGCAACACTACTCGTGAGAAAGGTGGGAATTTTGTGAGATACTTAATCGGCTAAAGGTAAAAGGATCATGATACGATCTAACTGTAAACGGAAAATAGATTCACTGATATTTTTCTGAATTCCACGAAAAAAAAATTATTTTGCAGGCATACAACGCAAGGGTACTCATACATTTTTTCTTAATCAATGTCGGGAACGACTTTTATTAACAATATGTGCAGTGACTTCATTGTCCCATCCAATTACAATTTATTTAGTAGTGCATGAATGACCCTATCAGATGGGTGCAAAAACTATAGGATAAAGTTCTAGTAAAGCCATGGAATATTTCGTTTTACATTGAGAATATAAATATTCTGACCAAGGAGAGCAAAACCATCTCTCATTAAAATTACCCTCTTAACCAATGATAGAAGTCGCATTTATATATAATTCGCTATCTCTGACACAAGTATTAGCAAAATCACAAAACAGTCTAATGACATTCTAATTTACCAAATAAAAACGAGTTCCAAAAAGGAAAAACGGTACGACATTAATCGGTCGAATATTTTTTTTTTACTTCAGATCCTTGACAGTTATACATGCATATCTTGGATTGAAACGAACGAACGACCCGGAATTATAACCTGCATGGCGAAATTGAAATGCCCTAACAATTTTTAAGTTCACGTTTAGTACAAGATTGTTTGTTTAAAACTTGTAAAATCACTAATGCGACTTGTATTAACTGAAGCCAAGCTGGTCTTCATATTATCTGTATCAAGATTAATACTCGAATATTCAATAAATGTATAAGAGCCAACATCCTTGTGTTTAGCAAATGAAATATTACGTCTTTTTAAAAGAGTCATCAATAATACTATAGTTCTCTTTGCGCAAGAATCGGGTTTATTTAAGGACTGAATACTTCTTTTTGTAAATTCATTGGGCTGTAAAAGCGTTGACCGAAGTGCATTTTGTATGAAGTGCAGCAGCGCTTCATTCTTAAGATGTACGCACGGTCAACGATTTTACAACCCTATAAATTTACTTAAAGAAGCGTTCAAAACTTATAATTACATTTTTACACTATGATCAAGAAAGCACGATTTATTTATAGAGAAAAATCGTCTAAAAGATGAAATATATATTCTATTTTGTAGATATTAGTAGTAATCCAGCAAATAGCTCTAAATAAGTTATCAAATATAATTGGCGAGCTCCTACAACCAAACGTGAGTCTATGAAAGAAATAGTATTCTTTACACCATTTCATGCAAAATAAATGCCACTGATCCTTTCTAGCACCGAATTATTTGTAAGCAGATTCTATGTTTGAGGCCAAATTTGGTTTGATATTTACTCTGTAATTTTATCATTACTCTAGGTGGCTATCTTAAACAGTTAATCAGCAACAAAGTAGCAACACTTCATCAGCCTATCACAAGATTATTTATGACATGTTTGGTTTCATTCCATTGAGTGTTTCTCTAAAAGAAGACATTTGTATGTATTTCCCATAGGGTCCTATATGTTAACCTAGGTCTCCCATTGGCGGTCATCTTGGAAAATGAATCAGCTATAAATTAACAACACTTAGTCAGCACCTCAATAGGATCATTTATGCTATGTTTGGTTTTATTCCATTCTGTGGTTCTCTAAAAAAAGACATTTGTATGTATTCCCCTTAGGGTCCTATATGTAAACTAAGTCCCCCGCTGGCGGTCATCCTTGATGATGGATCTGCTACAAAGTAACTACACGTGGTCAGTACTCATAAGGAACATTCATGTTATGTTTGGTTTTATTTCGATCAGTGTTTCTCTAAAAGAAGACATTTGTATGTATTTCCCATAGGGTCCGATATGTTAAACTAAGTCTCCCGCTGGCGGTCATCTTGGATAATGAATCAGCTATTAATTAACAACACTTAGTCAGCACCTCAATAGGATCATTTATGCTATGTCTGGTATAATTCCATTCAGTGGTTCTCTAAAAGAAGACATTTTTATGTAATTATCATAGGGTCCTATGTTAAACTAAGTCTCCTGCTGGCAGCCATCTTTGATGATGAATCGACTACAAAGTAACAACACTTGGTTAGCACCTCATTAATAACATTCATGCAATGTTTGGTTTCAATCATTGAGTGGTTCACTAAAAGAAGACATTTGTATTATTTCCCATATGGTCTTATGTTAAACGAAGTCCCCCGCTGGGGCTATCTTGTACGATGGTTTGGCTACAGGCATAATACCACAATTAATGACCCCACTTTTCGTTGTCCATGAATATATATAAAACAGAAGATGTGGTATGATTCCCAATGAGACAACTGTCCACAAGAGACCAAAATGACACAGACATTAACGACTATAGGTCACCGTATGGCCTTCAACAATGAGCAAAGCCCATACCACATAGTCAGCTATTAAGTAGACAGCTCTCTCACCAGCAAACAACTCCGAACTGTAAAAATATAAGGGCATACACCAAAGGCACGGGGACACATTCTACTGAATCCACACAGCACGATTTACGAACCCTGTATTAGTTCCTTTTAATAAGAGTGGTTTTTTTTCGTTTTTTTTCTTTCCCATCCTCACTCATTTCTTAGATTTTCTTTTGGTGGAAATGAAAGAAGAAAGGTTAAATAAACTTGTTGATGTTGTATTTTAACTGATTTTGATATAGAAAAAGTGATAAGGCAATATGCAAAAAGGTGATATTTAAAGTTTTCGAAAAATCTCTTGACTTTTGTCCATATGGGTATGGGTGTGTATTGGCTAAATTTGTACAAAACTGGAGAGCAATCTTTCTGAATTTTGGATATTTTTCTTGGACTAGAACTGTTCTTTACAAACATACAATATTTGACAAAAAGATTAGGTGCATTTTTTTAAATGAAACAAAGCTTTATAAAGAACTTATAGAGAAATTAATTAGTTTAAACATATTTTATTGTCCGAAAACATTGACAATAGGATTATACACAAGTTTTGCAACTTAGAACGTCTTCTGCATTACATACAAATAATAAACAACATAACAAAATAAAATACATAATAATAACATCATACATGGAGACATAACATTAACAAGAATTTGAACGACATGGCTCATCGATTTCTAAAAGTCGAGTTGACCGTATTTTATTATGATAGACCTAGTAGGTTGTTTTAATCTTGGAATAAATATTCACTCAAAAGTCAATTAATTGTGGTCTGTGGCCTACAAAGTAACAACACTTGGTCAACACCTCACAAGGAACATTCATGCTCTGTTTAGTTTTATTCCATCCAGTGGTTCTCTGAAAGAAGACATTTGTATGTTTTTCCCATAGGGTCCTATATGTTAAACTAAGTTTCCCGCTGGCGGCCATCTTGGATGATGGATGGGCTACAAAGTAACAATACTTGGTCAGCACTCATAAGGAACATTCATACCATATTTGGTTCCATTCCATTTAATGGTTCTCTAGAAGAAGTTCAAAATGTAAAAAATTAACGACGACGACGGAAGACGGACACCAAGTGATGATAATAGCTCATTTGGCCGTTTGGGCCAGGTGAGCTAAAAGTATATGTTTCCATTTAATACATTGTATTTTAATTTCTGACTTGGGAAAATATCTCATCTATACATATATACATATATGTTTTGATCAAGCATCTCAAGCTTTTATAAATTTATGCTAAAGATGATACATTTATGCTATTTAGTTTGATTTTTTTTCATTCAATTTTACAGACATAGTTTTTTTCATTGAAAAAACAAAACAAACCCAAATTTAAATTATATAATTAATTGAAAAGAGATTACAGTAATTATATTTCATTTGCATGAAACGAGTAGGAAAATTACAGAATCAAAACCAAAATGAACATTTACCTGCATATCTATGCATCTAGATCTGTTCAATTAAGAAATTTTAAAATTAGCTATGTAAATAACTATTTGATGGAATGGTTAACCTACTGTTTTCATATGATCTGATCTTCGCGAATCTATTTCATGATTACTGACAGATTAAACTATATATATTTAACTAGATGATTTTTGAACAGAACATTCAATGTGCGGTAGTTTCTCGCTACTTTGAAGACCCATTGGTCGCCTTCGGCTGTTGTCTGCTCTATGGACGGGTTGTTGTCGCTTTGACACATTCCCTATTTCCATTCTCAATTTTATTGATCAGTTTAAAATGAGGTCTGTATAGGGCTTTGCTTTACTTATTTATAGAATGAAAATAGTTATTCTAAAAATTGGAATTCAAAAAATTAAACCATTTTATGAAACTAGGGTAGTATTTTGCCGCTACAAAATTTATGATTAATAAATAACAAAATGATATACTGCCATTTCCAATGCAATTTGGTAACTGCCTTTACATTTTGCTGACATTTCCATGTACATGCGCTCTTTTACTGAGTCATCAGGATTAACAACAAAATGTTTAAAAATGATATTGATCATTCAGCATTTAAAACATACATTTCTATAGATTGAGGGACCACCTGTTTAACAATGAGTCCAAAAATAAGGACATGATTGGCTAAAATAATGCTGACATTTTTGTCATTCAGACATTCTTTTAAAATTGCAACTACATACATGTATGTTCATGCATGTTTATGTGAATATGAATAGGATTAGTCTTTTATAATTATTCAATTGAAATTTAAAACATTTTAAAATCCCTTCTACATAATGAGATAAATGTTCATATAAACTTATTCATATTTCATGCTTACCTGATCCTTCTGGGATAGTCTGACGTGTTTTCATCAAGGTTTAGAAAATAATGGAGTTGTACCACGATCTGGTTTGGCCATGCTTTTTTCGTTGTGGTTTGGAAAGCAACAGGTATATGTATTCCTCCTCCAGTGTGTACCTAATAAGCCTCTATGTGCTTGCAACATTTTAATTGCAAGTTTTTGTGTTGATAGCAAAAATTCCACTTCAGTAATGCCTCAGATATAACATAAAATTGTAAGCATTTTTCAAGATTTTTTTCAGAGCATTCTAAACTTGATAGATGGTTTGATGTATTTCAACAATAATAGTATATTAAGTGATAAACATGATAAAGGTATTGTCAGCTGAACAATTAGGAATACCAAACTTTGCAAAATTGCAAATGTAAGCAGAAAATGCCATCAGAATAAATACCCTTTATTTTTCCTTTAAAGTAGATTTCTAAAAGGAGAAATAAATCTCATTGCATTATACCTGTAGATTGTATCAAACAATCAAAGTAGACGACATTCATTTGCTCTAATTCGAATATATATAAAGCATAACTTTAACGCAAAAACTGGTATTAAGTTGGCGTGCATATATTTGAAATATGTTTAAGTCACATGAGGTTTTACGTGTGATTTTTAATTTTGAGAATACACCTTTCCTTATACTTGACCCTAGAAATTTAAGATAACATTGACAAGAAAGTTCCAAAGCTTGAAATTTCAAAACTTATGTATCAGTCAACCGAATTTTCTCATTATCTTTGCGATTTACAAGAACTTGGTGAATACTATAATGAATGTGTATGTAAGTAATGACGTGAACTTACAGTAAATTTTCAATTGTAATTGTTTATGACAGATTTAAGACTAAGGTGAAGTATCCCTGAATATACCTATATCATGAGTTCCTATATCAAAATTGAAGGATTTTTTACCAAACCAACATATGCTTTTTCCCAGGTGGACTTGAATTATCTGACCCTTCACCAAAAAAACATGATCAGGCTCTAAATGCATGCATGTAGTCAAATTCATGTGTTTTGGTTATAAACGATTTTAAGTCTTTAAGTTTATTTTTGAACTAAATATCAATGGGGGTCTGGATGGGGTTTACATCATAGACATAAACGGATCAATACTATATAATCATTGGCAAATAAAAAGAGAAACTTAGACAAGAACAATACAGAATAGAGAATAACTGGGAAATAAATAATTAGCAAAATAGGGTAATTAGCAAAATAGATAAGAAAAGAGAAAAATAGCTGACAAATTAAAAGAATGCAGAACTTAAGGAACCCCAACTTATCATGATAAAATGTATGAATGAATGGGATATCTTTAATATTCTATTCACTTTTTTTTAGAAGATGATATCCTAGCTATTTAAAAACAGCCAAATAGAAATAAACATATACTTAATGTAGATATGTATTTAAATAGACAATTGTGTTATGTCTTATGACATTGGAGGCAAATGATTATACTAAGTCCGTTATTTTTTTTTTACCTCTGATGCCTTTAATATTGTTTTACTTATTTATTTTATTTTGATTAACTCATGGTAAAGATCAAGTTATATCAATATCCAATGACAATTTGTATACAACATTTAGATAAAGCAAAAGTCCTATTTCATGTTTCGGTTATATTTTGTTGAAAATTCGATTATCAGAAATGATAGTTTTACAATAATGAGAAAATGCAGGCACAGGCACGGCATGAATTTACTTTCAATCATAAAAATGCAACACACAAAGCAGACATTTTCAGTTACCGCACGATCTTCGAAACTGTCGGAAACTAATTTCTAAGTCATTTCTGATAGCAAATCAAAGTTCTATGAAACACAACTGACTCCGTAAAACTAGAATCAACAAACGTGGTCATATAAGACATTGGACTTGTTTCTAGCAAATGTTTTGCCCAGAAACAGAGACAATGTAGCTAGCGTATCAAAGTATAAGCCTGGTACCTTTGATAACCATTAGCTTGTCAACATGCATTATTATATTGTTTCTTTGTGTATTTCTCTGCATTTTTTTGTACTGAAGTCCTGTCATGTAATCTTGTCCTTTTAGTGTTATATTTAAAATTGTCATAAAAGCGCGAGGTTTTGCTAGCCACAAAACCAGGTTCACCACACCGTTTATTTTCTTAAAATGTCCTGTACAAAGTCAGGTAAATGGCAGTTGTTATCTTATAGGTCATATCTTTGCGTGGTTCATTGTCGTGTGGTTTTATGTTATACTTTTGTGTTTCTATTTTTTCATTGTTTTCCTCTTATAGTTGATGTGTTTCCCTTAATTTTAGTTTGTAACCCGGAATTTTTTCTATTAATCGATTTATGACTTTCGAACAGCGGTATACTATTGTTGCCTTTATTTACCATGGGAATTATAAAATTTAGTCATATGATATCATTATAAAATGTGACTGCGACTGACAAAAAGGGCCCAGATGCGGCATTTACGATTTCGTATTATGACGTCGTAAAGTTGACGTTGTCAAATCTAAACGAGCACCTGTATTTCGTAATGACCGATTTGTAATTAGGTTTGCGGTAGGGTTGAAAATAGATTAAACTTTTGTTACTTTAAAATTGTATAATATTTCTAAATCAATTATTAAAAAAAAAGTTATTTTGTTAACCTTAAAAAGCATAACATGGAGCGTAAACCAGTCACAAAACTTTTAATTGTCCCCCTTTGTATTTACACAACTTGTAATTGTCCCCCTTTGTATTTACACAACTTGTAATTGTCCCCCTTTGTATTTACATTGGATACAAAAGTCAAAGTACAAATGACCGTTCCAGCATAAAACAGATAAAAAGAGCCAGGAAAGTCGATTTTCGGCAAGTCAGAGTAGCGTACCGCCTGAGATTTTGCAAAACCAAGATGATGATTTTATAAATGAGCTGAATAGGTTGACGAATTGTATTTTTACGAATACGAAAGCCCCGAGTCCGAGATCAATTCAGACGATGATGTTGAAAACGTTGAATCTGACAATGACGACGACAATGTCGATCATTTAGTGGAACCATCAGATAACGATACGCGTGAATATATTAAACAGGCCCGTTTTAGAAACGACACTTGCGGGTGCAAAGAATTTTATGGTAAACCTGGTAGCCACATCATTGAAATGGACGCCGTTATTGAATTCGGCCAATAGCACAGCAAAGAACTTTCTAAAGATGAACTTGATATGAAAATCAAGGCTGAATTGTTTGCACACAGGCGTTCTGGTAGTGTCATTGAGGCAAAGAAACACAAAATTAAAGAAAGGGAACGCCCATACCAGGAGTTTTATTTCAAAGGAAAACGGGTATGTAGACAGACATTTTGTTTTATCCATGGGGTTGAAAAGAAGAAATTACTTTCTATTGCACAATCACTCGACATAGATGGACTATCTCCTAGAACTCATGCTAGCACAGGGAAACTTCCAAAACATGCCCTTACATTGCAGGATTCAGAAAGGATAAAAACATTTCTTATCAAATATGCTACTGATAATGCTTTGCCTCTACCAGGCAGGTTGTCCAATTACAAGAACCATCAAGTTGTGTTGTTACCATCTGATAAAATTCAGTTGACATTGAGGCAACTTGCAATAGATATGAAGTATAGAAGTGTGAGTGTAAGAACATTTCAACATGTTCAAAGACAGTGGCATGATTTATGTCCCAATATTGTAGTTACAACGCCATGTACTGATTTATGCCAAAAATGTCATGAATATGCTGGTAAAATAACTTATAGTGGAAATCCGTCTTAGGAGGAAATACGTTATTGTTAAATCAATATAATATCCATGTACAACTTGCAAAAGAACAAAGAGACTACTACCGTGAACAAGTCAAACTTAGAAAACAGAACTACATGGACCTGCCAGATGCACTGAAACAATCAGGTAATATATATATTTATAAAGGGTAAATAATTTATTCCACCAAAGTATGACTTCTGTATATAACATATCTCCTTATGTCTCTTCATGTCTGTTCTAAATTTCTGTTTAAATTAATAAAACACACTTTTGAATATTTTTATGCTTATTTGTATAACACATGATTAAAGTCCTTACCAAGTAGTCTGTGAATGCATTTTGTTCATATGTACATAGTGTAGAACAGTAGTATATGTACATGTAATTGTTGAACTTTATTTCAGAATTTATTCACATGTACAGTACATTCAGTTTTATATAATTGGTCAACTTTATTCCAGACAACCATTAATCATTTTGATCATGTTAATAACATACACAATCTTGACACTTCTTCTCCTAAACATACTTGTACATATATATATATACATGTCCCAATATACAATGTTCATGTATCCATTTTGGACTCAATATGACTTGGATAGGGTGAATTAGATTCAATTGTACTACCATGACTACAGGAATAGTTTATTATTAATAAATGGCAAAAGCTTTTATTGAACATACGATTTATCATGTATTCAATTGTTAACTGTTACATGTGTTTTACAGGAAATTCTCCACAGTTAGTACAGACCACTCTACACTATTCCTGGAATTATGCCCAACAAGTTCACTTTCCTCACCTTGATCAGAAAGTGGGACCCATTTATTTCAAAACACCAAGCAAATGTAATGTGTTTGGAGTCTGCTCAGAAGGATCTGGTAATTTTCTATTTGTCCTTTATTACATTAAATATATGATTTTTAAAATTAGAAACAGTATATAAATGAACAAGTGATTTATTATAATTTATAGTTTTAAAACAGACTGATGTAAATAATCACTGAACATACACATATATATTTGATGTACATGATCATTGTAAAGTTTCTTCAACATTTCAAGGTCAATAACTCTGATATAAATAACAATACCCTTATTTTTTTATTCATGTACAAAATGTATGTATTCAGTAGTTACATACATGTGTATGGAAATAGATTTCTTAAACATGATTTATCTTTATTTATTTAGCTCTGTTGCACACATCATGTACATGTTAAATTGTAATTTGTGAATAGACAATTGTATTAGAAATGTATGCTTTTATTTTAAATGTTTTCAAATTAGGCACTTCACTGGAAAACCATATCTAATACTGTTGCATAGTAAATTTACAAACCTTTTGTAAATGTGATGTCTTTATAAAAATTATAAAAGGTCACACTCAATGGATGAAGAAGCTAAATTGTTGGTCATTTACGACAATATGCCATCACAGAAATAGGACATCTATTTCTAAATCGATATCGAGGCGGTTAAGCAATGATAAAACAAGTCGTATATTCACATATGAGAAAGGATAGACATTTTGTATTGTTCTTCAATGGTATCAATTCCTTAAACAGTACCACACAGCTTAACATGAAACGTTAGTTGAATTATGTTGACAGGTCTCACATGAATCTGATCAAGAGCCAGGGCCATTTTCCCTGGAGTTTTTGTCATTCGATTAGATAGGTAAATCATGTTTTAAATAGCCGGATATATGATAATTATAGTACATGAACATACGTCACATCATCTGTTTTCATAACATGTATTCCTACAAAAAAAGGCCAAGACTATCGATTTTTAATATTGATTCTGTTTAATTGTTAACACCCCTTATGCGCATAAGGTACCATACCACGTAACTAGAAAAGAAGCCCAATAATATCGTACAAATTCAAATGGGATGTTGTTTTTATCGTTCTGAATACATGTATATCTGTACTTGTCCTGGTCTTTAAGGTTTAATCGTCTATAAAATACGATAAGAAAAGATAGATTTTAATCGGACATCTTACACCAGTTGGTCATAGAACATCGTGTGTTTAAAACACATGTAATATGGCCTTTTCTGGCATTTTAACAAATGGGCCCTTCGTTGTGATACAGATGCAACAGCTTGTTGATGTTTTACCTACAGTCACGATTTGCAGTGTAAATGAGTTTTTCTGTGGTGTTGTTTTATTTTCTGATGACTTAGGTACCGGTTCAGGGACGGTGGTAAAAATGTCAGTACTAGTATCTACACAGTTGGTGAAAAGGCGACAACAATGCTGCTTGCATTAGTTACATATAGTACCATGTTCAAAAATTCTTGTACAAGGTTTCGAAAAATTGCTTGTGTTGTTTTGAAGATTTTCTACAATGGCCTTATTTATCTATGTGTATATTACAAACGCAACATTTGAGATTCATTGCTATATAATCAATTCTCGTGTTATTGGTTATGTACAGACACCTACTTCAGTTCGACGGCAATTGTTCCTTGCATATATATAATAAATGTAAACAAAGGAATTTAAAGTAAGTCAATAATATTGATAGTTACAGGAATGCACACAATAAGCGACACATTTTTTTCTTTAATGAAATGATATATAGTAAAAATGATCCATTATGACTCTATGAATTAAGCAAACATCCGAAAATATATGATAGAAACATTAAAATTTAATATTTCAACACAAAAATGCAAAAAATCTGAGCGAGATTTGAACCCTATCTTTAAAACAATCTTTCATTTGCAGTTATATGCTCTTGTTTTCTCTTGATAATACCGAGGGAGCCACGGCGATGCTTGTATATGACATAATTATTAAGAAGCATATATAGGTACAATTTAGCAATGATCCATGTTTTTTAATGTATTAAGGACATACTAAACCAATTTCATATTTGTGAGAAAAAGTTGTATAAATTACAACAATAACAAAAAACATAACTTTTTTTTTGGTTTGAAATGTCCTTCTTGGGGGATTCCCTGTTTTTACCACCCAAAAACAACAAAAATTCCGCCTATTCGACTTTCATCCTTAAATCCTTAAATGAAATATTTATCACACCTTTCATGATATATAAGAATTTTTATTTTTTGTTTTTATTGTAAATTTTATTCCTTCAGCACTTTTTGAAATTGGCCCTTCTGTGAAAAAAAATCAGGACAAATTGGCCCTACCTCTTTCTTGAAATTGGGATATGACATGTTTCATGATTTGCCGTTTAAAAGTTTGAAACACACAGACAAAATGTAGCAACACATGTGTTATTCATATATTTTACTTAAACCATAAAATTATTCGTATATACAGAAAATAGACCAGATTTTGTATTCCAATATTAAACATGATTAAGTATTGTGTCTCTTTCACGTCATATGTACAGGCCTTTACAGTTTTAATGTTTGTAATGCTTTTGATACTGCAATAAAAATCAAAAAAAAAAATTAAAACAACGATTCCGTAAAGAGAAAAACAAAGTTGTGCTTGTAATATTTGAATTACTATACGGTTCATAAAATGAAGTTTGTAACATGTGTGAAATAAAGAAATGGAAATATGTACATTGAAATATACTCCTTCCTTTTAATTAACCAAGTAAACTATTCGGAAAATTAACCAGTTCCAAAGTATTGCAATTTTTATTAAAAAGGCAACACAAAAGATAAATGACTTAGATCAAAGAATGTTAATATCAAGTTTTGCTTGGATTTGATAGTATGATCGCGAAGGTGATGGATTTAATGATATTTTATCTATGTTTCAAATTATCAGATTTATTTCAAATATCTTTTCAAGCTGCAGGTAGGCATAAATATAGAAGAAGACTCATCATAAGCCATTTGAATCATTTAAATTGATAATAGAAGTTATACAAAAGGCATAAGGTATAGAAGAGTTCGGTCTTTCAAATCAACTTTTGTGCATAGAATAAAGATCTTGGGTAATTACGAAACAAATTTAAAATAATCAATGCTATTTTGTAATTTAGCATTTTCTCAATTATTTATAAAATGATAAATTGTGTAGTATTTTCACCATATAATTTTGACAACCTTTTGTTTTCTATTACTTTTTAAAGTATGCTGGGAAAAAACATAGGGGCTATTTCGAAACACCATACATCACTTATAAATATTGTTAATGCTACGGTTAGTATGATTGGTTGCGACTGTCGTAAAATTGAGATGTTTAGTGCTATAATACAAGGTTCAATCCACCATGATTGTTTACATACGAAAATGCCTGTACAAGGCCGGAATATGCCAGTTGTTATCCATTCGTTTGATGTGTTTGAGCTTTTTATTTTGCCATTTGATTAGGGAATTTCCGTTTTCAATTTTCCTCTGAGTTCAGTATTTTTTGTGATTTTACTTTTTAATATGAATTTTGTACCTCTTTTTGTATACAATATAAATATTAACAGTAAGGTACTTTATATAAGATACATTATACTACATTAAACATTAACGAATTAAATTATCTTTATTTAAAAAAATCATTAATGTTAACATTGAGAATTAAAGAAAAGGAATACAATATCAATGTATTGACATGATTGGCCTATATATTATTAATTATTTTGTTCTAACACTCAACAATATCATTATCGTGGAAATATTTCCTTTCACTCAACTAATTTGAAGAACAGCAAAACATATTGATTAGAATTGAAAAGTGGATTTTTTTTTATTGTTAACCATCATATTTCTATGTTAAAATTGGTAGTCAGATTGATATTAATTAAAATACTTTCTACACAAGTTGCAATATCGCCGTTTAAAAAGAACAAACCTCAATTTCAATATGTTTATAGTTTTTATTTGCCAAAAAGACAAGTTTGGAAATTTAAAAGCAAACTGATATCACTAGTAATCAGTTACAAATGGAAGCTTGAACGTTATTGTATACTTTGTGACTCATACAACAGTTACTAGGAAAAACCTTTAAGATGTTAAGAAATAATTTTTTAATTTAAATAAAACACGTTGTTAAGAATAACAAAATATTATCATTTGTATCTTTACAAAACCATTGGATTCCACAACAGTACGAAATGTTCAGCATTAAAATTTTATAATAATAATAAGACAAGACATGTTGAACCATGTCAACAATAAGTAAGTATATTACGTATTGGGGGATTGAATAACGACAAATATCAACTAGACGATAACGAATCATGATTAGTTTTACTCATTTTTATAAAAAAACAATCTATGTTTATCAACTGAACACAAAGGAGAAGCCATGCAAAAGGAATTGTCTTTAAATTTCAAACAAAATATGGTAAAGAAATATTGCGTACACCTATACAGGCAGGATTTAGCATACACACAATGACACATATAACGTTGTCATTGTTTACACTCCAAATTTTTCAATTCGGGGTATTTATCATCTTAAATTGAGAAATTTTATCACAAACGCTGAATGTTTTAAAACTGAGTCTAGTAAAAACATGTTACCAAAAGATTGAAAATATGCAAAGAACATTATAGGTTGCACTTTGTAAATACAGCTGTTTCTCAAACCACGCCTCTTTTGGGGAGATATATCATATTCATAGATGATTTGTTTTGTTTACATCCCGGTTATGATCTGTATGTTTCATCTGATAGAAACATAACTTGGGAACGTAACCAGTAAATGTACATATGCATATTTTTTATATTGAAATATGTGGTAATCCTACAGCCAAGGAAGGGATAGTTCACACGTTTAGTGTTATTTTAAACTCTTAGAAGTTCGAGGCATATACACGTTAAAAATATGCCGCACAGCCTTATATTTTGCCCTTTGAAAAAAAAAATTGTAGTGTATATGAACTTTCCATTCCAGGATATGATTTTTTTCAAAACTTCATAGATATGGTGGTAGGTTTAGCTGTACAAGGAGTTCCTACAGAAAATTGCATTATTAATATATGTATTTACAGAAATGCAACCTTTTTTGGTTGACAAAAGACAATGAAAGAGAACATACAGAATTTAACCAAATTTGGTTTATCTCACAGATTTTACAGAAATGAACTCAAAAATGAAGTTTTGTAAATATTTCATGAAGATTTAGAAAATTCTGGGCCTTAATTATGATGACTCAGCATAAATTGAAAAGTTTACAATATGCATAGTTTACTTAAAGACATGAATGCAAAATAAATTTATAAAATATGGATATTTGTAAATATAAATGGTTTAGAATTAAGTGCTTATATTTACTGTTCGCAGTCATTAAAACTGATAGATCCTTCCTGAATATTATTGGTGGGGTGTTTTTTTTTTCATGTCGATAACCAAATGTAAGCCATAACGCCTAAATCTGTTTTATTGTCACTGCAACATTGAAAATAAAAGTTTGAAATACAAAAATATCTCAACAAAACTTATAATAGTGTTTTCTATCCTGAATTTGCTATATATATTTCATATTGTTAGAAACAGCAGAATAATTTAGGAAATTTGAGTCCCAGGGGCAAAAAACAGAGAAAATTGCCTACCCCTGGGTCGTAAAACAAATAATTTAACTTGTAAATGCTATGATTTTATGATTTTAAGAGTCTTTGTAGCGAAAAGAAAAAGTGTGCTTGCAAAAATCATATGTTAACAATCATTTGTATAAAATTTATAGTGAATTTATACTCTAGACTGGTATCTGCATACATACAACTATTGCAATTATGGCTTTTTTAACACTTCTAGCTCATATACTAGCTAAATTATGTCAGATATATGGTAAGAGGTTATACTGTTGTGACAAGATTTCAAAACTGACCATTTGAGGCAGAAATATTACGATGTGGACCTGCGACACAGACAGGATTGGATAATTTATATAATTTTGAATGTTGGAATGAATGATTGCTAAATATCATATTTACAGTATTCTGAAATGCTTTCAATATGTTATTAGAACAGATTTAAACAGGTTCTAGGCATTTCATTTCAGAAAACATGCAAATAGAGTAAGCTGGCAATAATTAAAGTCTTGTTTTCAAATTCGTTAAAAAATTGAAACAGGGGAAGGGGTATAAAATATACAGTTAAAGAAAAATACGAAGGTTTCATTAAGGCTATATTTCTGATAAATAAGTATTAATGTGAGAAAAAGTGTGTTAAGAAACACATGTTTATATATGTTTTACTTTGTAAATACAGCTGTTTCTCAAAGACATAGAATATTCATAGATAATTTATTTTGTTTACATACTGGTTCCTAGTTACGATTTCTATGTTTCATCTCATAGAGACATAACTTGGGAATGTAACCAGTAAATATACATATGCATACTGTTGATATTGAAACATGTGGTAATCCTGCAGCCAAGGTAAGGAAAGTGAAGACGTTAAGTGTTAGTTTAAACTCTGAGAAGTTCAGGGCATATACACGTTGAAAATTTGTCGCTAATTCCTATATTTTGACCTTTGAAAAAAAACGAAGTGCATATGAACTTTCCTTTCTAGGATATGGTTTTGTTCAAAATTCATGTAAAAGTGGTACAGTTTTATCCGTAAAAGTAGTTTCCATGGAAAAGTACATTGTCAATATTTACAGAAATGCAAACTATAACACGCACATATGACATACCCATGTTTATTTTGTGCTCAGACACTTGTGACATGTTATCAATTCGTAATGGTAACCGCAAGATTTTTAATATCGAAAGATTTCGGAAACGTATGTGCCATATACGGGTATCGGTATAGTGTAATTAGGTGAAGTAAATGTATGGCATCTTCTTTGTATAAGAGTATATATTTATTAGATTTTTCAGTCCTGAAATAATTATATTTTTTTCATTCGACCAGTCTTTATTAATGGTGAAATGAATGTATTCCATGACCGATATCTAAAACCCTCGACAAGGTAAGCAATAATGGTTTTTCATTGCATGATGATGTTCATATTTTAGGAGAAAGAAACATGTTTTTTCTTTATTTTCAATGGTTTAAATATAAAATAATACTTGAACATTTCACGAGTTTTCTTTTTTTTGAGAGCAATAGCATAATGTGTACGAAATGATAGGGCATATACGAAAGCCGAAAAGACTCACCTAGATTTCAGAAATCAGCATTCAGAATTCGACATTCAAAAAATCGGAAATCAGGGTTTTAAATGTTATAAACTTAGTTATTAGTAATAATCACTATTTGTTGTTTTTATGACATGAAAATTAAATGCCTGTTTTCATGCTCCACCTTACAAAAATAGTGTATCTTTATGTTTTGAGGAGGGTTTGCTTTTCGCCTAATATATGCTTTTTTGCTGGTTTGGTTTAGAACCAACTCATGTTAGTTGTTGTTTCAACTGTCTCCCTCTCAACCTTACCAACATACACCGCTACGCCGTTTGTTTTCCCTTTCTTCTATGAACTCCCTCAAACCATGTCCATTAAATGATATATACCTCCCCCCCCCAACCGGCATGTATCTTGTAAAAAAAAGCGAAAACCTTTTAAATTGAAATTAACTAGTACTTCGCTACTGGTCAATCAAACATCATTTTATCAGCCTCTTATCCTCCCTTTTTAACTAATGAAAATAAAAGTCCATAGTTCTGGAACGAACGATCAAAATTTTACAAATACGTTTACAGATCATTTGATCGTGTCACACCGTACTGTAGAACGATAACAGACGGGTTACGAATATTATATTTCCTATTTTTTTTAGTTATGTTAACATATTTTATTGTCTCAAACTGTGGTAACACCTTACCGGATGGCTCAAACGGACGACGAATGAATGAACAAATTTTCTATTGGCAAACATGTAACCGTTGGGAGTTCTTTGGTGTAATGACCAAATATAACGGACGCATAACGAATTCCGAGCTGTAAGACACAGGAGAAGTACCAAATAAAACAGACTTCTAACAGAAGAGTACCGGATAAACTGGATGAACAAGATCAGCGAAAAATTAAAGACGGCAATAATGAGACATGTAAATCACATACACGTGACCTAAAAATAGTTAAATAGTTTTCGTTTATATATAATAGGTTCAGTCGTGCCTGAATACGAGCTGCTTGATAGTGAAGACGTGTTCTTTCTTCTTGATCCATCATGAATAATAAACATCATAACACTCAAGAAATCTGACATAGCAAAAATTAGAATTTCTGACGCAAAACTTTCAATTGGCATTGATCCGATTTACATTCGGTACGTACCCGATTTTTTTCGTTATCTTTCTGTTCATGTCCGTTTCAAATTTGCATCATCCGTTTTTTCCGTTATAGGTCTGGTAAAAATCCGTTGGCAAATTGGTCTACCGGACCTTTTACGTATATAGGGTGGACAAATAATGGATTAGAAACGGAACGGACGAGTACCGTAAAAAAAGGACGCCTACCTCGGACGTACAACGGACATTTCATTTGTTGGAAACCCGCCAAAAATTTGTGCATACCTTTAATGTTCCACCGGTCTGAACGGACGTCGACAGGTAAAACAGACGCTGAACGGACATGTAACAGATATTGAAGGACGTTTAACAGCTAAGAACGGATATCTGACAGACATTAGCGGATAACAAGAAATTTCCGTTCGGTGTCAGTTCGCGCTATTCGTGTAAGGTGTGACCAGGTTTTAAATAAACAATTTGTTCGTGTCGATTCATATCCGTTAGACTCTGTTCCTCGTTTGGTGTACCCATTACTTGAGTCCGTTCTGTCAGGTTGAAACTTCTGAACATGTTCAATACTGTGAACGGTCGTTTATATAGATTCGGTAGATGTCCATTTTGTACGGTATTCGTCCGTTTCTTCTCTTTTACTTGTCTTTTGATGTCCAGTAGACTGAATTTACCAACGGACTACTAACAGACTAATTACGGATAAAACGAAAAAGGTAACGGACGAATGACGGATTAAACGGATGCGTACCGTTTGTAAAACGAGTTAGAGTCACAATGAAATATAAATATACCCGAGTTTTAGCTTTGCATACATTTGATAAATTTTATGATGGACTTTGGAATAAGATGAATGAAGTCATTGGACCAGCTTCAAACTATCTTTACATTCGGTTGCACTTTTTGGAGAATGAATTAAATCTGTTTACACAGGAACTGAAATGTTATTGTTGGGTCGCATATGTATTATCAATATTTATTTTTTGTTGTTTTGCGCTTTGCAAACTTCTTTTCATCCGTTCTTTCCAGTGCTAGTCCGTTACATTTCTTTTCTATCAGGTACTAGTCCGTTACATGTCCGTTTTATCCGGTATTAGTCCTTTACGCGTCCGTTCTATCCGGTACTAGTCCGTTACATGTCCGTTCTATACGGTACTTGACCGCTCAATTAGGTTCATGATAGTTCTAGCTTGTACTAGTCTGTTACATGTCCGTTCTATCCGGTACTTGTCCGTTCTATTTGGTACTTGTCTGTTGCGTGTGTTCGTTTGGCATCAGTTATATCTGTTATTGTACGTTTCATATCCTGTACATATCCGGTATTCATGTTTAAGTCTCACCGGTGCAAAGTTTTATCACCGGACGACATTTTTTTTTTCATCCGTGTGTCGTCTGTTCGTGCTATTCGGTAAGGAATGAACAAAGTGTACATATAAACAACTGTGTTAAAGTTGAGGTCAAATGCGCAGGACATTCTAAAGTTACGGACGAAATATCATAGTAAGCCTTATATTAACAACGGACGGACATACGTTTAAATGTTATAATACGTACATTTTTAAGGGGTGTATATACCAAAAAAAATCATGATTTCTTATAAAACTTATTGACAGGCTATTATAGTATTTCTATAGATCATGTTTGTATTAAGCAAAATACAAAATGCAAAAATCGAGTTAATAGACGTCGAAAATGAAAGTTTCAATCGCAGGTTTTACTGTACGCCAATTAGCAAGTACAATTTCCCGCGCGTGTCTCCTTCCACAGATGATATACCCGTTGGTGTTACATTTATGCTTGTACACACCATATCATTAACTTGAGGAAGAACAAATTTGAATGAGTTCATCACAAACCGTCTACCTCAATTTTATGTAATTCTATATTTTATTTTAACTCTAAACGGATTTTATTGTTCGAAATAAGATATATTCTTGTGGTAATTTACCGTTTGGTCGACATGTTTTAGGAAGTTAATACTGACAGGATAACAAAAGTAGCGTAGGGGTGTATTTTGGGTAGGTGGTGAGGGATGACAGCTATCACCAGAGACTTACAAGGGTCGATTCCAATCCAGAAGAAAAAACCCACAAAGATCAGATGAAAAGCAACCCCCCTCTATATCTTGTGCAATGGGCAAATATATAAAAGCTCTTTATATAAGATGAAATATAGTTGATATCAAGACAGGAATTAAATTATCATATCATAATAAAAAGTAAAATTACAAAAATACTGAACTCCGAGGAAAATTCAAAACGGAAAGTTCCTAATTAAATGGCAAAATCAAAGGATAAAAGATATCAAACGAATGAACAATAACTCTAACTGTCATATTATTGACTTAGTACATCACATTGTAATTATTACAATGAAACAAAGTTTATAAAATTTTGAATTATAGGTGAGCCTTCTCGTCTTTCGTAGGCATATTTTGTTACAAAGAAAAAAAAAGAAAATCAATTTGTTAAAAAAAACTATTTATTCATCATAAAGGTAGATTTACAAATCCATGTTTCGAGATGTTTGTTTGGAAAAAAAAACCATTTAGTATGACTCATTATTTTCTGATTAAATTAAAAAAAAAAAAAATAATTTAACTGGGAATGAACTTGGAAGAGTATTTACGAAAAATAGTACAATATTTTATAGAACTTACAACATAGTGTATAATTTGAAGGTGTATTGTGAATTGATTGTGCGTAAAATTATTGTTTTGGGTCAGGTAATTGATACCGGTCACAGGTTTTTCATACTGCAAAAAAATATCATTACGTTTTTCAATGTATAGTGATATACAAAATGTACATGTTTGCCGTCAAAATTATCTTTTTTTATTGGCATTATTCTAGATTTTCGGGTTAATTCTGTTAAATAAATTATATATTTATAAACATGTGTATACAAGAACACTCCGACGAATGGTGTTTTATTTAATCAACGTTATATTACTCATATTTAGAGTTGAATTCATTGAAACGTTGTGTAAGTAATGCCAGATAGGGAATGAAAATCGTGATTTTGGTAGCATATATATAACACATGTCATGTCACTTGTGCTAGGGCAGAAAGTGGCTGAACACTGGTTATGTCAAAGAACGTTTTGTCCGTTTATAAAAAAGTTCATTGGAACATATTATGACCTTGTTGATAATTATATAGTATCAACTCCACACATAATACGTGCTGGATTAAACTATAGTTAATCATTAATAGTTATCCCACAAGGACGCGGTGTGTCAGTGTTAGATCACCCCGATGGCCGGAGGCCAGAGGGTGATCTAACACTGACACACCAAGTCCGACTGGGATAACTATTTTATATCCCAGCTGTTTTAGATTAGACGAAAAACCATTTACAATTCATAAAATCTAGTTTAGAACGCCACACGACCATAACAATATACTTTATATATTACTATATGATGTATACCCTTTTTGACCCCCAAACACGATGAGTAGATATCAAACAATGTAAACTCGCCCCACTTGCCAATCGGCCCACACTATATCGCCACTTTATAAAAATATCGTCCCACTCTTGTAAACGACTTGACCCACTTTGAAAAAGTGTAAAATCAAATTGAACAATCAGTCTGAAAACTCACTAATAACGAAAAAGGTTAAAACCCCACTGAATAAAGGTCTGACAACTCGCCCTACTTATAAAAAGATCTTGCTTCCTTTAAGTATTTCAAATTACTATTATTTCGTATCCAGTCGTCCTGGTGTAGTGGTATGTGTCGTGGCTTGATATGCTAAAGGTCTTGAGTTCGAATCCCAGCATTTACACTGCATTTTTTTCTACGTGAATTTTGATAAATAGTCTTTTCCGTATAATTAATTATAAGTTTTATAGTGGATTTGACATTCCCGCCAAAATGTTACAGAACAAAGGAAAGCATGCATAACAAAGAAACTCAAACTGGGGTGATCTGGTAGGGGTGATCCGGCTCAGATCACCCCTGTTAGAACAAAGGAGCTGGGGTGTAACTTTGTTTATTACCTTACTTGCATGTTATATCGTTCTTTTTATTAGTCATTGTATATTTGTAACCTTAATTATTAAGCATACCACATTTAAATCAGCCAATTGCAAACATAAATAATTTAATCCGGAAACCACTAATAATTGATATTTTCACAATTTTTCCAAGAATATCCCTCTTTCTTTCCCGAAAAATCAAACAGTCCTTCCTAATTCTGTATATGTGTATGTGAACGAAGGTTGGTTGTGTTTACATGTGAAAGTGATTTCATTTGTCTTTGTATATTGTAACCTTAAACATTAAGTCCATTTTTAGTAAGCACTTTTGGTATGACTAAGAATTTTTTCATCAGGTCAAACATTCATTTTGTTATTGTGCTATGTTCAATTTTGCATTTTAGTCGTTCATTTTTGATTATTTTTTGTGTCATTTCAATTTTCGTTGTTGAAAATAAGTAGTTGTTTTTATAACGATTAAGATTATGATACAATATTGACTGCTGTACCTCTAATGTTGACATGCTTACTGATGTTGTCTCTTTGTGTTACTCACATGTCTTTCCGTTTTGATTCTTTTTGGATTTCTATGTTTGTTTTAATTTGCTTGGTAAAACTTACGAAAGGAGTAAATCGTATTTTAAATAATTAAAATAAAATTTCATATATTTTTTTTTATATTGATATATAAAGTGTATATTGTTCAGACAACTTGACTTGTTTGTGTTAAAACAATAAATTCGATAGAAGACATTTACTTTATTCAGTTTACATACTCATTAACATATTTAATCATTGTTGTTCACGATATTGAAACTAATTGGTCGACAACAGAAAATGTAATGAACAATGTTATTCAACACTGTATTGCGTTTTTTAGCATTGAAGTTTATTATAGTAATGATATAAGTATAGTAATGATGTAAGTGTTATCGGTCTTATGTTGTGGGAATATTTTATCAGAGAATGGCCAATAAGATAACAATAGGAGAACAACATAAAGCTTCGTGAAAAACGCTGTTCGTTTTAAGATATCTAGAAAGATTTTACCCGATCGTTGATTTTTGAAATAGAAAATGTGGCAATATTCTCCAGCTTCGTATTACCTACACGTAAGATAGTTTTTAAGTTTCTTCATGCATTGGCTGATACAATGGATACTTTCAGAAATAAACATGTTTGTCAAAATTGTAAATGTATACCTACTCTTTACTTTCTGATCAAATCCTTTCCCGAGCGTGCTATTGGTGCTTGATTAACCCTCATTGTGGTCTGTAATAGTGATGGTAAGGTTTTTGAGATCTATGTCATTCAAAATATTAATATAGAATTACATTAAATGTTTCAATTTTAAAGACATTTATTTGATATATTTATTGTTTGCATGCATATGCACCCGTGACAATCCACCCCCCTCGTATGATTATCGTTCCATCTTTCACCGGCGATATGTTTTTCATTCAACCATCATTTTTGAAACATTTAAAGTTTCAGTATTTACTAGAGTATATAATGCACCAACTATTGCCAATAAATACTAATTCTTGTATTTCTTTCGATAAAATATTGTAATTTGAATGTTCAACCCCCAAAAAATCATGTTGTTCCGTGTTGTTTTCTGACAACTAAATCATTCAAAGAATATCCAGGCTTCCGATTGTCACAAACATGATAGATCATAAAAGAAACTTGTCCCTTACTGGTTTGTTTTTATTATAACTAAGGCATGTTATTTAATTTTGCATTTTAAATTTGTGTCTTAAGGGGTAATTCACCCCCCCCCCCCCCCGTTACCACTGTTTTTTTTTCACCCGTGGAATCATTTGAAAGACAATATTTGATTTCTTATAACGCAATGAGAATAGCTTCATGTCCTGAGTGTATGACTCTATACATGTATGTATAGTTTGAATGGCAGCCACTTTTAAAAATCCGAGGTCACCAAAGATAAAACAATAGAGAACAATTATTGTGTTGTTCTCTCCTGTTTCAGCCTTTTTGTGTATCTTCTGATATTTTTGATTGTCAGCACTATAACATTAAATGTCTTTTTATAGTATCTTATTAAATTGATATGTAGATATAATTACATTCCACACGATTCCAGTAATTTGACAAAAAGTACTGTGTAATTCCTTTCTGTAACGTTCTGTCATGTTACATCATCAATAACAGGAGGGATGTCGAAGACAAGTTCACTGATGGAACACAACGTTAATCAAATATATGTTAACAATTTCACTTAGTATAAGCAATTATCATTATGTTAAATACATCTCAATAAAATATACAGTATTGTGAATGAAAAGACTGGTTCAACTGTTGTCAAAATCAGAGAACATTGTGCAATTCTAATATAGTAGATGGTAACAGAAATGAATTTATTTTTCATTTTTTGTTATTACTTAGGCAAATTTTAATCTTGTTTCTAAAGAGAAATTACATTGTTTGCTGTAATCTTCCAATTGTAACCGATTTGTAATAATGTATTTTTCTAAAACTATGAAATGAAGGAATTGTTTTGAAAAACATAATTCATTCCTGTTTACCAACTCTGTCCGGTTAATCAATGATCTTTCATGTTACCGACATATCCATGATATCGGACTATATTTAAGTTGTCTTAACCTTTTGTATTGTAAATGCTAAATTATGTAATTTGCATTTGATAAAATATTGCAGGATATACTAGTGACCCACAAATAGTATCTTTAACTTACTCTTTATTCCTATTAGAAACTTTTTAAAATTGATTCATTTTGGAAACATGAAAGAACTGGAAGTTCTAAAGACTTTTTGTTTGCCTATTGCTAAAAAATAGACATTTTCCGATATTATCCCATTTACAAAACGTGTGTTCAGCCTTGTATCTCCATCACTAGTGCTCCGATAGATAAACTCTGTCGAAAAGTCACTGGTTCAGACGTCCATTTTTTATTTGACTACATCGTACATTAATTTGTAAGATCCTGTTGGATAGATAATTCAGCTGATCTGTTCAAAACCTGTCAAAAAGTACTTCTAACCGCATTATGTACATTATGTACTGGAATATTCGTATCAGGTAGAAGACGCAAATAATTCGTACATTGTCAAAATAGGAGCCAAAAAACAAAAATACAAATGTTAGTCAACTAACTATCGATTTGGTACCATTTCATTAATAAATGTGGTCATGCTTTGATGAGTTTGATTTTAAAAAGTACTTTTTTCATACCACCCAATATGATCAATCGTCGAACAGGTTTTGTTTGAATCTAATGGCAAAACCTCTAAATCAGAATAGTTATCTTTCTTCTTGTTAAAGATATATGTATTTCTTTTCTTTTCTAAGGGAATCATTATGTGAAGAAAACTTAACCTCCTTCATAACGGGAACCGTTGACAATTAAAACTGAAATTATCTTTTTTAAAAGTGTATAATTAGTATGTATATCTTAGTTTATATAATCGAATATTTTCATGTTACTAAAAATGGACTAAGCAGTTAGGGTTAAACATATACAATGCCTAAACAAAGGCAGACAGTCATGTATGTAAGATGATAAATATCGTCATTACCTAGAGTGTATACTCAAAAACCAAATTATCTGTGAAGTTGATACAGATAAGTTATACACCTTTTTTCAGAAAAGGGACGAAAAGCTCTTTGACATAATCCTGGTTTATCAGCTGGTTTTATAAAGTCATCTTCAAATTCTTAAAAACAGTATGTGTCCCTTAAGACACACATTGGCTTTGTTTGGATTTTACAGAGACAGATATTCCTATGATTATTTTGATGAATCCTGACAACCGCTGCGTGATATATTACATGTACAACAAAGTAAAAGCTGTCAAAAATGCAATAAATGTGCTAAGAAAACAGTTTGACACATAAGCAGAGTTTAAGAACATCAGTTGTTCGACCTGTTAGTCAAATGCATTTTGTTAAAATATACTTTTTCACTTGTTTGGTCTTTCGGAAAATATTGTTTGTGCTGTATTTAGACCCTTCTACCACGAAATTTGTTTAACATACACATGTATGAAAATTGCGGTTTTTATCCAACGCAATCATAGGTTTGAACTGATGTTCTCAAACCCTGATGACCGCCATTGGCGATTGACAAATACAATTGATCACAAGATGTAACAAAATGGATCTTAATATTAATTGAATACTAATCAGAAAACAATAAACTGGCGGCAAAGATGTTATACCACAAACATGAGGTGCACAAATGTGTACACCAGATCCGGATTTCGAAAATAAATGTCTCTTCAGTGATGCAAGGGATCAAAACTGTATTTGGAAGGCCATATGATTTAACTCAATTTAGGATAAACTCTTGAATTTTAAAGAGTCAACATAGGATGAACGAATCATATAAACCGGAGGGAAAATATGATACAAACCCAAACGAAAAAAGTATACAAGTTTAAATTGAAAACTACGTACAAACCTATGATTGCAGTGGATAAAAGCTGCCATTTTTATACGGGTGCATGTAAAACAAATTTTGTTGAAGAAGGGTCTAAATACAGCACAAACAACATGTTTACAAAAGACCAAAAGAGTGAAAAAATATATTTCAACAAAACGCGTTTGACCAGCGGGTCGAACAACTGATGTTCTTAAACCCTGCTGACTGATATTGATGATTGCCAAATAAATTGATCACAAGGTGTAACAAAGGGAATCTCTATATTTACTTAATATCAAGTAGAAAACACTAAACTTGCAGCAAAGATGGTAAACCACAAAATGAGGTGCTAAAATTATTACACCATATCCGGATTTCGACAATTAATGTCTCTTCAGTGATGTTAGGGTTCGAAAAATATTAAATAAACCGGAGGGGATATATAATACAAGCCCAAACTAAATAAATATAAAACAAGTATAAATTGAAAACTACGTTCAAACCTATGATTGCGTTGGATAAAAACCGCAATTTTCAAACGTTTGCATGAGACAAACTTCGTTGAAGAAGGCTATAAATACAGCACAAACAACATTTTCCAAAAGACCAAAAGAGTGAAAAAATATATTTTAACAAAACGCATTTGACTAGCAGGTCGAACAACTGATGTTCTAAATCCCTGCTGACTGCCATTGGCAATTGCCAAGAAATTGATCACAAGGTGTGAAAAAAAAATGGATCTCTATATTAACTTAATGTCAAGTAGAAAACAATAATCTTGCGGCAAAGATGGTCAACAACAACACGAGGGGCTAACTGTTTTACATATATGTATGTATAACAAGTCCAAAAGGGTACAACACCACAAAAAAAAAAACAATAACACGAACAAATGTTAGATATTTCGGATAACAGATATCTATGAGTGGCCGTTCGTGTCATTGGCGGTATGAACACACCGTATGGAATTTTCAACGCGTTTGGTTTTACTTTCAATGCGTTGGTTTTACTGTCAACGCGTTTGTTTTCAATTTCAACGCGTTGGTCTTCATTTTCAACGCATTGATTCGTAATTCATACGGTATGAAAAACCAACGCGTTGGTTTTCAATTCCATATCGTTAGTTTTTCATTCCAAACCGTAAGTTTTTCATTCCATACCGTAAGTTTTGTACTTTTGTCAACCAATCAAAATGTTTGATACAAAGTATTTTCTAAATATATCTAATCGTTATCTCACTATTTGGAGAGGCTCCGGAGTTTTCTTGAGATAGCATAGGATCAGATTATCTGTTTATTTTATTTAAAGATAACCTTATCTATATACTGATTAATCAATCTCACTTGAGGACAAACTTATTTCCCATATGCATTAATACACTATAGTAGTATGCTATACAAACAATAACTTTATTTGTTTTAACTAACTCTAGTAACTCAGAGATATAAAATAGTAACTTGATATTAAAACCTTAATCATGGATAATTTGGTGAAGAAAGTTGCAACAAAATATTGATGTTATGGTACTTGTAACAATGATTCATGTTATACACACAAAGATTGCCTGGAAGGAGTGGAATTTATAAGATTTCCAAAGCCTTGGAGGGACAGAGAAAAATGCACAAGATGAATAAATACACGAAGAAGAGAAGGCTTTACAACTGACAGAGTAAAAAATAATACAATTATATGCAGTTAACATTTTGTTGGTGGAAAAGGTCCTACAGATGCTGACCCTGATCCAATTCCTGCTACCACTACTCCAAGTGATGTATATTCCTGAAATTTATAATGTCATGGCCCCCTCTGAAGTATTCTTTACATAGAAGATCCAGCTTTATCTTTTTCAGGCTTATCATCCCAAAATGAATGAATATATTTTACTATTAAGTTGACCTAATAATTTGAAGGTACTGATACCCCATTTCAGTCCCCACTTTGCACATATTTCTCTTGACTATGTCTTTTACTACCTATTCATATGACGTTTTTTTTTTGTCTGAATTAATTTTCGGTCCTGATAAATCAGCATAGAATTGTAATATACGGAGCGATGCATCCTGGGAGGAAGGCGACCCGTCTAAA
Organism: Mytilus galloprovincialis; assembly: GCA_037788925.1. Classification (NCBI taxonomy): domain Eukaryota; kingdom Metazoa; phylum Mollusca; class Bivalvia; order Mytilida; family Mytilidae; genus Mytilus; species Mytilus galloprovincialis. The sequence goes on from CM075330.1 coordinate 104,449,358, forward strand.
ATGAGTGATGTGTCGTCTGCATATTGATACAAGATATACTCTGCATCAACTATCGTAATACCATTTATCTCCTCACGATTTCTTACTAAAATGGCTTATATTTATGGCTATAGATTGACAACTTTTTATGTAAATTTAATAATTAGATATTTGGATTATAACATTTCAATAGTTATCAAGCAAATCCTGTAAATAATCAATAGTCTTTATGTCAATTGAATGAAAATGGTGATCAATTTAAAGTTTTCATATCTAAAATGGATAATATATTAACTAAGATGAGCAAATTCTCTCATTGATATAAAATCTCAGTAGCCTGTCAACTAAAATATGACTTAGTACATATAATTTGTTTGTACATGCATTTATATTTTTTTGTCTTTGTGTGACTGGTATTTTCTCATAAACTTAGACAATAACTATGGAAATAATACAATTTGTGTATATAAAATTCATGCTCAAATCAAAATGAAAAAAGTGTATTTCTGAATTGAAACAATGTCTTTCCCTGTTTACAAACACCAACACTGTTCATTTGTGTAGGTGGTGTATGAAACATAGCTAAGCCTAAGGAGAGGCAAACTGGGGTGGATATATAGGGGTGTACCCCTTTCTACCCAAGTTATGGAGCTATACATTAATGGATAATTTTAGATTATTGCAAACACTACACACACCTAGTTTGGGGCCCTCTTTTTGAGAGGAAACGCATATGGAAGAATTAGGGGGAGGGCGTATTTTATTATTATTTAACAGTTAGTTTGTAAAAAAGTCTATTGTTTTCATTTAGCTAAATTTATTGATTGATTCATAAGATCAACGGTTTCCGTCGTCGTTTATCAATACAAAATGAATAAATATGAATGTTTTGATTTGCTTTCAACAAATCTAATAAAAAAGAAATGGGTACCGGTGATAAAGAATTAGTTACAATTTATAACGTATTTACCTCAAAATGTATTCAAAGTCCATCTTTCTATCGTGATTTCCATTTGCCGACTTCTGTGACAACAGCTGATGATAATGAGTATGACGTGACAAGCTAAAAATTGACGTTGATGAATCTTAATTTTTGACGATTTTCTTACTTAAAACTGGTCATGGATGAAGATATTCTCAACGTCGCAATGCCGTTGTCGAAAAACAACAAGTTGATAAATCCTTGACCTCAGTGTAGCCAAAAAATCACCTGTCCATAACAAATTCTCCCAACGTCCGATTTAGCCAATCAGAATTCTCATAGTTTCGAAAATGACGTAATACATGAGATTCCGATGCAATCACCAAAATCGATTTGAAACCGCATTAACCTACCCGCAGAGAAAGTTGAATCACTTTGACAGACATATTTGTTTTTTTCGGATTTGTTCCGCGTTTTGAAAATTCAGCGATTGTTTTACATATTTTGAGGTAGAATTTACATTTGATTACATTCACGAAAATCTTTCACGATCCAATCGCAATGCTTGACCAGCGTTTTCTCTATTAACCAATTGACTGACTGCTGTTTGTTCTGTAACCGATTTATGAACAATCGGTTTCCATTGACTTTTTAATGGGAAACCCTAGTATCGATATAATTGGTAACATATTAAATACGTCCATATGTTTTTAATATGTATATAACATCAGGAATATAGTCATAGTGACGGCGGTGAGGGTCTACGAGGAGTGAAAATTATCGGTAATCTTTATAAAAAAATAATTTTTATCTAACATACACTGTTTGTTTTTTTAAGGAACAGTTTTCTTTTGTGAATATAAAGATGAATGCCAATAATGCTTTAGTAGAAGTTGTTATTGCTTAAATGTGTTTTATCCGCAGTGAAAGAGGGTCTTCAGAAATACTGTGAAACTGTTTACTCGCGTAGTGGTATTAACCATATGTGGATTCTTAAAAATTCTAAAGAACTTCTAGACAATTTTAAATCTCGGTCTATTTCTGAAATTAGTTCTATCAAAACTTTTGATTTTTCAACCCTGTATACCACCATTCCCCATGTGAAATTGAAAAATCGCCTAAAAGAAATAATCCACAATGCCTTTCAACATAAAAATGGTAGCACACGCTATAAATTTATTACTTTGGGATTTCATAAGGCATATTTCGTTAATAGTGACAAACAAAAAGGTAAAACCTGCTACACAAAAGAACAAGTGGTCATTATGCTGGAGTTTCTTATCGACAACATATTTGTTGAGTTTGGAGGTAGACTTTTTCAACAAACTGTCGGCATTCCTATGGGAACGAACTGCGCGCTTCTCCTTGCTGACCTCTTCTTGTTTTCATATGAATCGGAGTTCCTTCAGACACTTGTCAAAAACAAGAAGATCAAAGAAGCCAGGTTATTTAATTTCACTTTCAGATATATTGATGATGTTCTTTCCATTAACAATCCTAACTTTTCTGATTGGGTTCCATTAATATATCCACCAGAACTAGAAATTAAAGAGACAACAGACACGGCTTCATCCGCCTCATTTTTAGACTTATACCTCGAATTTGACATACACAGTCATCTTAGTACCAGAATCTATGACAAACGAGACGATTTTGATTTTGAAATTATCAATTTCCCCCACCTTAGTAGCAACATACCAACTTCACCTGCATATGGAATATACATTTCCCAACTTATTCGGTTTTCAAGAGCTTGCAGCTCCTACTCAGACTTTGTAAAACGTCACCAGTGTCTGAGCAGAAAGTTGATGAACCAGGGGTATGTCAAAGAACGTCTCGTCCTTTTTCTAAAACAGTTCATCGGAAGGTACCCAGAACTTGTTGATAAATATTCCGTATCAACTTCACAAATAATACACGATGGTCTTGAAGTATAGATTTTGCGTACTGACGTTGTTTATCATCTTAATTACGTGTTATATTATTCTTTTATTTGTCTTTATTAATATTACTTTTACTGTTGTCTGTTTTTTGAGATATCCTTTTGACGTAACTCTGTGCTTATGTATCCCATCATACTTTGAACGACAAAATTATTTTATGATGTGACTCTGTACCTATGTATCTTGTCATCTTTTGAATGACAAAATTATTTTATGATGTGACTCTGTACCTATGTATCTTGTCATACTTTGAATGACAAAATTATTTTATTCATTAATATTACTTTTACTGTTAACCAACTTTTTTTGTGATATACATTTTACGTGACTCTGTACTTATGTATCACGTCATACTTTGAACCACACTATTATTTTATTTATCATTATTACTTTAACTGCTAAGTCAGTGTTTGTTATATCTATTTTGCGTGACTGTATTTATGCATCCCGTCATACTTTGAACGACAAAATTATTTCATGTCTACCTGTGCGAATTTCAAACGCGCAATTTTACACCAGTACCCATACCCTCCTTCCTTGATGGGTGCATTTTACATAGACAAATATAATCGTATAATATAATCAAAATGAGGATGTTAATTTGATGTATGCCTTTTTGTGCTTCTTCGTTACATTTGTTGTTTTTATAGTGATTAAGATGATAACACAATGTTGACTGCTGTACCCCTATTTTTGACATTTTTACCTATTATGTCTGTTTGTTTTGTTGACGCATCGGTGACTATATAATGGAATTTGATGCGACTGTCATACAAGTGAGAGGTTTAGCTAGCTATAAAACCAAGTTCAATCCACCATTTTCTACATTTGAAAATGCCTGTACCAAGTCAAGAATATGACAGTTCTTGTCCATTCGTTTTTGATGCGTTTTGTTATTTGATTTTGCCATGTGATTATGGACTTTCCGAATTGATTTTCCTCTGAGTTCAGTATTTTTGTGATTTTACTTTTTACAATGAAATGTTGAAAAGAATTTAGCGTCGTTAAATCACAGTACATGTTTAGCAGCCATAAAGGACATTTGGATTAAGTCAGGAATATGACAGTTGTTTTCCATTCGTTTGATGTGTTTTATCATTTGATTTTGCCATTTGATATAAAAAACAGAAGATGTGGTATGATTACCAATGAGACAACTATCCACAAAAGACCAAAATGACACAGACATTAACAACTATAGGTCACCGTACGGCCTTCAACAATGAGCAAATCCCATACCGCATAGTCAGCTATAAAAGGCCCCGATACACAATGTAAAACAATTCAAACGAGAAAACTAACGGCCTTATTTATGTAAAATAAATGTACGAAAATTAAATATGTAACACATAAACAAACGACAACCACTGAATTACAGGCTCCTGACTTGGGACAGGCACATACATAAATAATGTGGCGGGGTTAAACATGTTAGCGGGATCCCAACCCTCCCCCTAACCTGTGACAGAGGTATAACAGTACAACATAAGAACGAACTATAAAAATCAGTTGAAAATGGCTTAACTCATCAGATGGACAAACATACAAGTGGACGTGGATAACGGATTCACCGTTTTGTTTTTTCGTCGGAGTTCTGTATTATTGGTATTTTACTTTTAAGTATAATTTGACTAATACAGACATGTTAGTTGTTCTTGACATTACTCCATTCAAGGCAAGTTTGCAGTTTTACCTTTTCTACAAGCATTTAATGTTCTGTTCATAGTTTTGAATCGATAACTCGGTTATATACCTATAAATTTGTATAGTTTTTATATACTGGAATATTCTTATATTCCATACACCAGTTGAAGTTCACATTGCTTTCTCTTGTTTTTACGGCTAATTGCATAATACTTATTTATTTATTTGCGTTAAAACAGGACCGCCAATTTCTAGAGTACTCAAAACATACATTCAACATGCGTTGAAGAGACAGTGGGGGCGTGGCAATACATGATATGTCATCAGCAAGAGCAGTTGTACAGCTATTCATAATGATAAATCTACGTATTGATTGCATTTTGCAATTTCACATACTAAATCATTAAAAAAAGTAAATATAATAAACAAGAAAGCAAACTGCCTTGTCCAGCCCGTATCAAATGCTTTCTCGCTATCCAGAAAAGCTACAGATTATGGAAAATTGTCTGGTGTAGATTAAAGGAAACTGTCAGGTAGTGTCAGGTTCCTAAAAAATCCTTGTTGTTGGCAGTTCGACCTTTCTTCACCTTGAGGTTGAAAAATGATGTTAGGCAACGGATAACATTTTCTCCACCGTATATTGATTTTCTCAGTTTTATTTTGTTCGTGTCCGCTGACGTTTTTACGCTTCAAGGATTTGACAATATCGCGCACTTTACATTTGTTGATGATTCCACCTGGTAGGTTTTTATTGTAGTTACTTTAAAATCTCTAAATATATGCACTGTCAATAAGTAGTTTCTTGAACGTATCAAAAGTGTCAGTATTGTCCGGGGTGCAAAGGTTTGAAAAATAATCCATTAACGCATTAACAATATGTTCTGGGTTATTACATGTATCACCATTAGGAATAATGTATGTATACATTTGTGATGTTGATGGTTTAAATCTTTTTATTAGTTTTCAGAATAAACGGATATAACTCTCTGCTGCTTTGTTTATATCATCGTAACATTTTTTGATATGTTGGTGGTTAGCTGCGTTGCTGCATATTCCGAAATTCATATTTGGCTTTTATGTAATGTTATACGATTTATGACTTATTCCGCTGGATCGTCCATCTGCAAACCATCGTTTACGCATTGACCGTCCGTATGGTTTTGTATATGGGTTAAATCCGCACGTAGGAATAACGGAATCTGCCGCCGTATGTAAAATTCTCTAAATTTTCGTGTTAACAGTATCTCTTTCTACATTGTCTGGAATAATTCGGTCGGTTATCAGTTAAAGTAGTACATTTGTACGTCTATGTTTTTTTTTAAATTTCTAATATGTTCGGCATAAATGTTATGTCAAGCTTGAAATTTGCTATACGAGTTCATTATTATGTGTGATTTTTATCTATTAAAAGTTCCACTTTTATCGGTAAACTACTGCTAATCGAGAATTTCACAAGACCTCAGTTGCCTAAGTACACTCTTATTTACTAGAAAGTTATCGTTCATAGTTTTCTTATTTATAAACGTGTAATCAGCACTTGTATGCTTATTTTTACTACATGAAATTCAAATATCATGGTTTTAACAAATGTTTTACAACTCATCAGATTTATATTGGTTTGAATGATATCTTTCTTTTGTACAAAGCTAGCATTAAGGTCGCCTGCTACAATGACACTGCTATAATTAAAAAATGGCAAGAAATTATTAAACGTGTTGTTTCCATTTTTTTACATCACTGGGTCGATACCTCTGCTGGTGGACTATTAGTCCCCGAGGGTATCATCAGCTCAGTAGTCAGTAATTCGGTACTGACATGATTTAACAAACTTTATTAAAATTGTTCGTTTATAAATTTTGAAATTATTAAGAAACTAAGGTTTCAACTCCCTCAGGCAAAGTTGGCTTTTGATGAAATTGGCTATTTATTTTAGGTATGTTTTACATATAGCTCTTCAACGGGTTCGGTACTTATACACCTTCGGATTTCAAATGTTTGGCTTTGAGCGTTCTTGATAAAGGTAAATCCAGAAAAGCGCTCCGGATGCAAGAAATTATTTAACGTGTTATTTCCTTTCGTTTTGTTTCCATTTCTTTTCTTTCTAATAATAAGAAACTAAATTATCTAACATGTGCTAAACTTTTCTATTATTATCTATACAAGTCGATGCTGCCAGTGATTTGTCAGAACTGACCTTCTACTATGCTTCTCTTGTCCTAAATATGCCTGATATATTTGTCACTAGACATTTTTTAATCAATACTATTTTCAGTTGTTTTAGTATAACAAAATATATATTTGTTTCTCTTGTTAAATACTTGTATTAACGATCTCTAGTTGCGGCACCCCTCAATATTTGAAGCTAGATAAATTTAGCAGTTTATATTAGTAGATATTACCGAAAACGCTATATATCTGTACATGCCAATGCGCTGTACACCAAGACGTCAAGAAGCTAAATACCAGCAGTTACTTCGTTTATCAGGCAAGGAAGATAGCAATACGATAAACACAGGCAGTTTCTTCAGTTTTCAAATGAAATATCAGAAACCAAGACTTACACTATACTTTGCTGTATCGTCGATAATTTGTCTAACAATTGTGTTTGCTTTTTTGGATTTCAAATTTACTTTGATTCCACAGATGGCGTACAATTCAGGACCTGTTGAAGAGTACGATTATGTTCAGAAATTTGAAGACATATTTAACGATACAACAAGAATAACAAAGAAAATACTAGTATGGACACCATTTTTCAGAACTGTAAAACAATGGGCCAAAGGAATAAATAATGATTTGCAAAAGTGTGATTACGCTTGTACAGCAACCCATAATCGAGGAAATCTTCCTCTGAGTGACGCCATTATATTTCATGACGCTGATATAGACATTAATGATATGCCAGGCCTAAGAATTCGTCGACAGCCATGGATTTTATATACTCTTGAACCTACCGCCTTGATAAAAAAGAATTACAATTGGATGAACGGGATGTTCAATTGGACTATTTCCTACCGGAACTATTCTACTATTCTTGGCGCCTATGGAGGTTATGTGCTTAAAAACATGAATACACCAACGCCACAGACTGTGTCTTTAAAAAACAAAAACAGAACCATGTATGCATCTATAAGTAATTGTCATGATGCTGGGAGACGATTTAAATTGATAAAAGAGATTATGAAATACATTGATGTGGAATTGTTCGGTCGCTGCGGTGACCGGAAGTGTACTAATTTTCGTGGTCCATGCCATCCAAAAGAAATATTGAATTTATATAAATTTAGACTAGCTTTTGAAAACTCTCATTGTCGGCATTACGTGACAGAGAAATACTGGTCTACTTTGGCGGAGAGTGATACTATTCCAATTGTTAACTGGATTAAAGGGCAAATAAACCCAACTGTAATACCAAATTCGTATATCAATTTCTTTGAATTCAAAAACATAAGTGATTTTGTTAAATATATAGAGAAAGTTGGTGCTAATGAGACTCTTTTTAAACAGTATTTTGAATGGAAGAAAATGTATGAACTTGGGAAATCTGACTCTGATTATTGCAAGTTATGTGAAAAACTGCACAAACCATACCAATCGCAGGTATATACGGACATCGGTGGGTGGTTCAAAGAAGATACATGTACTAAATACAGCGTAAGTTTTACTTATTATTACTTGGAATAACTGTTGAGTAAATGTCAATGAGACAGCAACCAAAACAACACAAAAAAAAAGCCTTTTAGAGGTCTATTGATCTATACGGAACATTCCTTTCCTTTCCCTGTTCTGGTAATTCGAGATATAATTTGGTTGAAATGAACTAGTATTGACAATTAATTTGCTGTCATTGTTATCAAACTTTGTTTAGATATTCAAACAAAATTTGTGTAAAAGTTTAACATATTGATTGATGGTCTATATATTTTTGCCGTTTATTATAATATATGTGTTAAATAGACCATCAATTAATCAATATGTTAAACTTTTACACGAATTTTGTGTAGCTCAAGCTACAAAGATATTTTTTGCCATGCATCCAATTTCACCTAGACAGATGCACACGCCCGATGAAACTAATTTGTTTAGCGAAATATTGCGTGAATAATATATAAAATATAACAACTAATTTTATAACACTCATTAGTGTGTTACAGTTACATTCTTAGACACTTATATATATATATATATATAAACTCCATTGAAATTTGGCGGGAAATGAATCTCTCTAGATTTTTCATTTAGTTGTCAATGATACATTTTTTTCTTTAGAAAAATATGAAGAACAAAAAATTGCTTTTTAACCATGTTAATAAATTATGAAAAAACGGGTCCAGCGGGTAAATTATTTAATGTAACGGCATGGATGACTCAGAGGATGCGGTTACCTGAGAAAAAGTCAAAAACATGACTTAACTTGGAACAGCCCTGTATGTAGGGGGTTTGGACGAATTTTCATAACTCGACCGTCTTCGGTACACAATGTTAGGTTATGTCAAGAGTTCATTAAGGTGTCATCTTCGCGGGTCTGCGTTACGCTCATTTGGATTTTGTTAAAATTAATCAACGATTAAGAATTAGCTTTATCAAATCATCAAAAATGTGCTTGTAGGAAAATATATAATTTATGTTATGAGCTTTTATTATTTTTTACAAGGTGAGGCATTCTATTATTTTATTCCCCATAATGAGAAATAGGTCCATAAGTAGTACATGCATAAACTTTAGGGTCAGCGCTAAATATTGCATGAGTACTTAGAACACTGGTATAGGAAAAAGGGGGGGGGGGGGTTAAAACATTGTGGTAGCATTGGAGATGCTTATATGTGTGACCTTTATGAGAATAATTTTAGTTTTTGTAAAACGGTGTACATGTTCATTAGAACCTTTGGAAGTTTTATGTGTAGCTTTTAAGATTTAAGTATGGGTGTAATTGGACTCCGTCATTTTCTGTTAATCTTGTTTAAATGTACATATATTCATGTTTTCAAAACGTTTTGATTTTTATTTAAATGCTCTTCAACTTCGTTTTTTGTTTGTCAGTCCAGCTGTTATTGATCCAGGCACAATTAACAAGTCTTATGTTGAAATAATTGGTGTCGGGTCGTACTTAATTATGCTAATTTTAATATGTTTAACTATTATAAGAACCATGTGTGGCTTTTATATGAAACTTATGAAGTTTTTATAAAAAACTTTATGTTGCTTTAATACGAATTTTGTGTAGCTTTAAAAAGAACTATGTGTAGCCTGCATGTGTACCAGATTATATGTGTAGCTTTTCAAGTTAGAGAGTATTGATGCGTTTTTATAATGTACATCATGTTTTAACCTGGTTAAAGTGATGTGGAAGATACAAAAAAGGGATTATCAAAAAAAAAAACACACACAAAACCACAGACAATGCCATATCATAAAAAAAAAAACATGCACAAAATGAAAAACGAACTCACGACAAAAAACTCCCCAAAACTCAACATAAATCACTAATATCTGAGCAACACGAATCTCCTATAAAACTGGGTGTGCATGGCACCATTGTATGTGTCAAGGATGAGGACATTGTAACAGTTTACTGTTTATTAATGCATGTAGCCCTTCTAAGAACATGATATGTGTTTATATATGTATCTACGTTGTGCATTATTCTTTTTTCAGTTGATTGGAATGGCTGGAAGATGGTTAGACAGAAGAATTTTTAACATTTTCAATGAATGATCTTTAATCTATTGGGTGGTATCAAAAGCTAGGACGTGAACCTTACACATATGTAAGATCATATACTATTGGATACTTTTGAAATATTATCAACCTGATCATGCAAGTTTATATTGTCAATTTTTAAGCTAATAAACATGTTTTATTTATAAGAAAACAAAAAACTAAAAGCTTTGCTTGAGGAGGTCAAACGAATTATTAGTTTCGGGACGCAGAACATTATGGCGGGAAATTAAAAGTTGAATTACTTCGGTTAACATTAGTTTGACAGCTTTTACAGTAAATACTACACAGTTAAGCTTATTCATGACTAAATGTGTTTATACGCATTGGGCTGGATGTTGTTTAAAATCCAAGTACAAAAACGTATTCCATTGTTGAATCGACCAAGTAATGATTTCATGGCTAGGGTTAGGGTTATAGTATGCAACTTGATTCCGTAAACTAATCAAATGTCAATTGTAATAGTACATGTTGGACACTAAATATGAGGGTTTGTATGGGATTTACAGAAGAGTTAATAACAGGTAAAATGAACGCGAAATTGATGGATCGACTCAATAGTGAAAGTCCATGAAATAATATGCCACAGAAGGACAATTATTTTTAAATGTAAAACCTGTGTGAACACAGATCAGTGTGGATAATATATTTTGGATGTTCGACAGTGTTTTTTGATATAGAGAGTTCTCTGGTGTTTCCCAATACGTTTCAATATTATCCTGTGGTGCACAGTGACAACCAACCTCTACCAAACACTAAAAATAGCTGTTTGTTTTGATAAAAATTGTTATTGATATCAAATGTACATGTTGGCCAACGTACATTGACTGCTTCGTGTATATAATATGTAAATTTCTGTAATTACATTTTGTGATTCCAACATTGCATTCTAGAATTTCCTTTCGACATTTAATATAACTTCTTTTTGAATGCATTGACATTTTTAACAATGATCCTTTAAGGGAAGACAGCTAGCTGAGTGGGCTCTACCACTACAGAGATTTATGTAAAGAAACAGAAGATTGCAAATATTGACAAATGATTCCGATTAAATAAGTTCCACAATTTTTATTTCGGATGGCAGGAAAAACTCAAAATAGAAAGACTAATATCACATAAGGTGCATTTCTGCAAGATGTTATTTTGATATGCAAGATTGTATCCGAGAATCTGCAAGAATGTAATATTTGTATGGTTTTATTTATGTTCCTTTGAGGAATCTTTTCTTACTAGGTTTGTCCACACAAATCTGTAAATTTTTCGGGATCTTCCCAGTATCATTAGTAAACAATTGTGTATAAATGTCGGAAGTGTTTCTATGAAGCTTTATTATGGTTTGAAGTAACAACAGTACACGCAATATGGCAGATACCAATACAGATGATCATAACTCTTACAAACCGATACACATTCTTATGGATATGAACAGGACTGGCGGTCAAAAGGATTAAAAAATATACTTGGCATTGCACAAGGTCATGTTTTTTCTCTGACTGTTTATGACGTCTTTACACTAAATCCATTGGATGTTGGATGTGTACCGATTGATAATTTAGTCTTATATGCATGATTTTTTTTTATTATTTGTTAGTGGCTTTGAACTAGCTGTCAGCTAACTGCGAGTACTATCAGATATGTACTTGGTGTCTTTTTGTTATTGGGATGTATAAGTACCGGCCACGTCCACTTGTATTTTTGTCCATCTGATGAGTTAAGCCTTTTTCAACTGATTTTTATAGTTCGTTCTTATGTTGTCCTTGTATATATGGAACGCCTTAGCTTTCTTATGTGTCTTTTTTATTATAAGCAGGATTTTTTATTATACGAAGGTGTTTTTTTTGTTATATGAAGGTTCTTTTTTATTATAAATAGGTGGATTTGTTTTTATAAGAAGGTGTTTTTTTATTACACAAAGGAGTTTTTTTTTTATTATAAGAAGGTGCTTTTGTATTATGTGATGGATTATTATTATTATTAGAAGGGGCTTGTTTTATTATACGAAGGTGTTGTTTTGTTATATGAAGGTGCTTTTTTATTATAAGAAGGTGGAATGTTTTTTATAAGAAGGTGGTTTTTTTATTACAAAAAGGAGTTTTTTTTATTATAAGAAGGTGTTTATTATTTTGCGATGGTGATTCCTGTGATTAACCGGAAGTGTGTCGTATCACATTCTGGAAGTCGACATTTAAATGAAAGTTGTGAAAGTTAAAATATTGTAGATCTTGGAAATGTATATTATAATATATTTCAACAATGGGGTTTACTTTTAGTTTTCATTTTGTCTATTGTTTGAAATTGTCTTTTGACATGTAGACGTCTTTAAAGTATCTTGGACATTTATGTAGGACATGTATATATCAACGTGGCATTTATTTAAATGAATATTAAAGGTATATGACAAAGTAGATCAAGAGGATGAACTTCTTTCACCAAAATATGATAATGCATGTGCATATACATGCAATTTTTAAGATAATGTTGATGTTGGTCTTCTTGTTATTTTCTGAGGTTTGACCCTTAATTTTTAACTGTAACATGTCCAAGATTTAATGTCAATAGACCATTACAACCATGACTAAGGGGGTTGACCAACTATTTCCATGGATGAGATGTTGTAATTCTGACAACAACACATCAAATATTGCTGACTGACCATTGCTGATGTCCCTCAAACTGAACTAATGAAATTCAGCATATACACCAACCAATGATTTTTTTAGGTCAGACCCCCTTCTATTAATAGCATTAAATACAAAACTCCTCCTCCAACTATATTATAGAATACGTACATACAACGTATCATTGACTTCCCATAATTGTTTCCTGTTAAACTAACCAAACAGTACCAAATTTAACATGTATAACAATTGTTATTGGCCAAAAAATTGTCAACTTAACAAATAACTTTAAGTTCAAATATGACCTTAATATTTATAAATGTTCACGTTATTTAATGATGGGTAAACAGACACCAGATAAGATTAATTGGATATTGTGTGCAAATATGATTATACAGGAGCATAACTCAAGAACGGCAGTAGTGATACTACCCAATTTTGTGCTTAATATTTGTTTTCTGGTAATAAGCATTGTTTATGAGTTTCATAACATTTGCTGGAGGCAAAACATAATTTAAAGAACAAATATGAATAAATGGGAAATGTTTCCATGGGAAACAGATACTGGTCCCGCTTGCATATGATGTTGATTAGGAACATAAATTCATCTACATTCAAGTCCATCCGCTCCACAGAGAGTCATTTAGTAAACAAGCATATCACAACCATACCAAAGCTTAAGGCTTCTTCTGAACATTTGAAGGTCCCTACTATGTATTGGCTACCTAAACTTCACAAAAAAACATTTAAATATCGTTTCATCTCGGCCTCTAGTAAGTGTTCTACAACCAATCTTTCAGTGCTCTTACCTAGTTCATTAACTATTATTAAAGAGCTTATCTTAAACTATTGTAATAAGATATATGAACATAGTGGTATAAACCATTTTTGGAGTGTAAAAAATTCTTTGGATGTTTTAGATAAATAACGTGCTTTTGATGGTCCTTTTGATTCTGTTAATAGTTTTCATTTTTCTACTCTTTACACTACACTTCCACACTATCTTATTAAACAAAAGTGTTCCTATTTAATTATGTGGTCGTTTGGTAAAGCTGAATGTAGATATATTTGCTGCAACTCATTTAAAGCCTTCTTCTCTAATGAGAAAGGTCAATATGCTAGATATACTTACTGGAGGTGTGATGAGATGATTGAAGCTGTTAATTTTCTCCTTTATAATATTTATGTACGTTTCGGCAACAAAGTTTATCGACAGGTTGTAGGTATCCCAATGGGCACTAATTGTGCCCCTTTAATAGCAGACTTGTTTTTGTAACCGTTACGAATCACAGTTTATGACTAAACTCAGTAAAGACCCGTCGAAATTGCATTTAATTGATAAATTCAACAACACTTACCGTTATCTTGATGATATTTTTTCGTTAAATAACCAAGATTTTTCTCAAAATACTGCTGAAATTTACCCTCAGGAACTTACTTTAAATAAATCAAATCTATTCGGTAATAACTGTTCTTTCCTGGATTTAGATATTTCGGTTTTAAACAGGAAACTCCACACTAAAATTTACGACAAAAGAGACGATTTTTCGTTCCCTATTGTTAATTTTCCATTTTTAGATGGTGATGTCCCTTTGGCACCATCTTACGGTGTTTATATTTCACAACTTGTTCGCTATGCCCGTGTCTGTTGTGACGTTTTTGATTTTAACGAACGCAATCTGTGTATTACTGGTAAATTATTAAACCAGGGATATCGTTACCATAAATTACTTAAAACCTTTACTAAATTTTTCCGTAGATATAAAGATTTGGTTTTGAAGTTTGGTTGTACCTGTATTTCAAACGGGATAGCACATCCTCATTTTTACAGTAATGTTGTCAACCGTGCCCGGAAATTTAGAAATGATCCATGTAAACGGGTTGCTCCTTTAAATAAACTTATTCTAAAAGGTTACCTTTTCAACACAGTAATAAGATCATTGAATATTGTTTTTATTGGTATAAATATTGATTTTGTTATCAGTAAATTAAAAGCCAACTAAATACTAAATAATACTAGTATGTTATATACATATACATATTCATGGATCTACAATCTGTCGATACCTGTAACTTGGCATTGCACAAGGTCATGTTTTTCTCTGGCTGTTTATGACGTCTTTACACTAAATCCATTGGATGTTGGATGTGTACGGATTGATAGTTTAGTCTTAGATGCATGATTTTTTTATTAGTTGTTAGTGGCTTTGAACTAGCTGTCAGATAACTGCGAGTACTCTCAGATCTGTTCATTGTGTCTTTTTGTGTCGGGATGTATAAGTACCCGGCCACGTCCACTTGTATGTTTGTCCATCTGATGAGTTAAGCCTTTTTCAACTGATTTTTATAGTTCGTTCTTATGTTGTACTGTTATACCACTGTATCAGGTTAGGGGGAGGGTTGGGATCCCACTAACATGTTTAACCCCGCCACATTATTTATGTATGTGCCTGTCCCAAGTCAGGAGCCTGTAATTCAGTGGTTGTCGTTTGTTTATGTGTTACATATTTGTTTTTCGTTCATTTTTTTTACATAAATAAGGCCGTTAGTTTTCTCGTTTGAATTGTTTTACATTGTCTTATCGGGGCCTTTTATAGCTGACTATGCGGTATGGGCTTTGCTCATTGTTGAAGGCCGTACGGTGACCTATAGTTGTTAATGTCTGTGTTGTTTTGGTCTCTTTTGGATAGTTGTCTCATTGGCAATCATACCACATCTTCTTTTTTATATAACTCAAGAACTGTACAAGTGACGCTTCACACATTTCTACTGTATGTGAGTTTTGTGGTAGTAAGCATTGTGTATACATCTCCTAACATTTGGTTGAAAACAAAACTGAAGCTAGAGAACGGGAACTAAAAATTCAGCATTTTTTTCATTTGTAAAGTGACATAACTCTAGAACGATAAAAGTGACACCAACACAATTCAAACTTGGTCTGTGTTTTGTGGTAATAAGCATTGTGTGTTAGTTTCATAACATTTGGTTAAGTCAAACTAAAGAAAGATAATGGAAATGAAAATATCAGCATTTTTTCAATTTGTAAAGGGGCATAACTGTAGGACGGTAAAAGTATAGCCTCCATCATTAAAACTTGACCTTTGTTGTATGGTATTAAGGATTGTGTATCAGTTTCATAGAATTTGATTGCGGGAAACTTTAGTTAGAAAACGGAAAACAATTCGGGGACGTACAAATGTATGTACAGACGGACAAGGGTAAACATTAATGCCCCCTTTAGGTACGGTGGGGCATAACAATTCAAAACAAAATCCATGTAAAGGGGGGCATAATACTAGAACAGTAAAAGCGAGGCCACGAACATTAAATTGTTCAAGGCAAACTAAAGTTAGAGAAAGGAGACATCAAATTCAGCATTTTTTTTCCATTTATAAAGGAGTATAACTCTAGAATGGTAACAGTGACGATACTCGAATTCAAATATTATCTGTGTTTTGTTTTAATAAGCATAAGTTATTATGTAATGTTTCCAGAACTAAACTTCTGACTAGAATCATGACATCCAATGATTTTGATGATTTCTTAATACGAATGTGCACTACTCCTTCGTTATCAATTTGAAACAACACCTTTTTATTACTAAGTTCCGACCCTCACATAATGATCGATACTATGACTGGAAATAGTTCTAATAGTGTAATTTTAGACAATAAACCGGTCTTATGCCACGTTCTTGACCATAACCAATGAGCCCATCTACCCTTAAAATATATGCAGGAACCAAATGTGGCCCTCGGCAACTGTGTAAAATTTAAGCACCTCATTATAGGTTCATAATCTATCTGGCATAAGACTAGAACTGTCAACATTTAAAAAAAAAGATGTCTATATCAAAAGATCAGCTTTTATGTTCGAAGTTATTTTTATCCTGTAATATGGTTAATTGAAACTAATCGTTGTATCAATAAATCAATCAATCTTCTGCAAAAATCTGTCCCCGGCGCGACAGCACGAAACGCAAAGTTTAAAAAAACCCAAAAGGAATGGCTTTTCCCTTAGCGTAACCTTCTTGTTTTTGAAGTAATTCATCAAGCGTATCTGAATGTAAGCAGAGAGCCATGTCGAAAGTGTCAATTTCTACACCCAATAATGTACGCCGTTTTATTTGGATCAATAAAATCGTTGACGAATGATTTTTGGATAAAATAAGTGGTGAATTACTCTAAACTAGCCGTCCTGTCCCTTTGGAACTAAACCTAATGTGGAGATTAATAAAGTAGGAATAGGCCTTAACTCAAAAGAACCGGCAACCACACCCTGCATCTATTTCCTACTCAATTGTGTGAAGAAGTATATCTGGTCTTTCGACCGCGCTTTTTAAGTTTTTAGAATTTGTAGGTAAACGAGGGCCTGAGTAATGTAAAGAACACACAGATTGGAAACCGGACAATAAATACGAGGCACTTTCTAAGCGGGGATTATCATGTACACATATTTCTAAATTTTCGACCTTAACTGGGGGAAAACCAAGTGAAAAAGTGTCTCGCTGTTTTCATATTTTAATGTCTCTCACAAGAGTAAGCTGGGTGTTGACCTTCGCATGTTGAGCATGCATGTTTGAATCTGCAAGGGTTGAAATTACATTGCTTCCCTTTTGGGTTGTATGCATTGCATGTTCTAGGTCGCTGACATTTTTTTGCTAGCCTGGTGACCGACGAAAGGAATGATGGGGCTCACTTTGAGCACTGAAACTTCTTTTACTTTCATTACTTTGACCTTGATCTCTCTTAGCTGTTGTTATATAAAATGCCCTCTTGGCATGTTAGATTTGTTACTGGTCAGCTAACAAACAGCTAGGATGGTACTTAATTTAGACAATGGAAAGTAACACTTTCAATACAGACTAATGTTTCTTCGGTATAAACACTCTAAATGTCAACAACATGTTTCTACGATAATACTTGGGCAATATTAACTAGACAGGTGAAGATTGCACACCAAATCCTAGAATATAAACTATGTCAAAAATATTTTTTATATAACAATATATTTTGTACAAAATGTTTGTAAGAAGCTAAATAGATGATATGTGAGAAAGTTTTAACGTGTTTTAAACTCTTGAGAATAAAATGCACGTGATAGTAATCATTCTAAACAGAAGGAGGCGTTCCTAAATGTGAGCTAGTGAAAGCAGACACGTTTGATTTATTATACAAACACATTATAATAAAAAAAAACATACGCTAGCAGCCTCATTATATACAATTAAAAACAATAATAACTATTATATTTACTCGTATCATAATTTAAAAGTGGGCACGTAAAACAGCTTTATTTATATGAAATTGCAAATCCTATGGCGTTGGATGAGACTGTCTAACGTTGTTCTTTTTTTGTCAATATTTTTAGCAAAGTTAACCCACATTAAACGGTGCTGTTATATAAAATATCATAATTACAAAATTGATTATATTGATCTTGATGTGTTGCTTTTTACTAATAGTCATTCGAATATCTGTACCTGTCTGAATAAATCGCCGACCTTTTTGCTTCCTATGTTGTGAGACTATTGCACAAAATTGGACAGTCTCTTGAAATTGATAATAACAAATTGTCAATAATTGTATAATAATCAAGTAAGTAATCAATGTTCAATAACAATGAGTATACACAAAATTTGTTTTAAATCATTCAGATTTTTTACAAAAACAAACAATAACCTCAATTGCAAATATATAAGACTCTCCTAACAATAGAAAATCGTCTTTTTATTCGCACTTGCTTATGGATAACACTGTCTTACGTAGCTCCTTTTTTGTCAATATTTTTAGCAAAATTAAACCACATTACACGGTGCCGTTTTATAAAATATCATAATTTCAAAGATGAATTTCTTGATCTTGACGTGTTGCTTTTTACTATAACAATAACAATATAATTTATTTGGAAACACTTAGACACATATGTACATGTGCAACAAGAGGCAAAATACATAGTCATTATTATGGTTACTACATAATATTTTAACTAATTTCTTAAAAAACAATGATAAATTATTAAGAACTTTTATATTGCAAAATGAAAGCAGTCCCTTCATTTTCTCAACACATGGATGGATGCAGTATTATTCTGAAATGTATTTTTTTCTGATATTTTTAACAAGATCAGATTGGCACTCAAATAAGTAGTGAAACTCATTTCCAAATTGACAAGGAGCAGAGATGACACTGTCTTTCATATCTAGGAATTCCATTCCATGTTCCTGTTTCAATTGGTATTTTTAGGTTGGAGCATCGCAGCTTAGTTATATGTTTACGATTTGCAGATGAGAGTCTTAATAAATATTTTTCTAAGTCAATTTTGAAAAGACCGTAATATTACCCCCTCGATGAGTTTTTGATTTGAGAGTGCCATTGTTGAATGAATTCGTCTGATAATTTTTGCTTTATACTGTTTTTTTACTGAATTGGATCTATTTTTGATTGCATATCCCATATATAGCTAAATCCAGTTTTGTCAAATATGGATTGAACAAATTTCATACGGTGCCGTTCTATAAAATGTCATAATTTCAAAATTGGTTATCTTGATCTTGATGTAAAAAAGGAGATGTGGTGTGATTGCAAATGAGACAACTGTCCACAACAGACAAAAATGAGACAGACATTAACAACTATAGGTCACCGTTCGGCCTTCAACAATGAGCAAAGCCCATACCGCATAGTCAGCTATAAAAGGACCCGATATGACAATGTAAAACATTTCAAACGAGAAAACTAACGGCCTTATTTATATAAAAAGATGAACGATTTTTACTAATAGTCATGTTCTTCTCATATATTTTATGATAGTATGATACTAAACCCCTAACGGGAGGGAATGTGCCTGATATTCATATGATGAAGACATAATCTTGCAATCAGTTTAATTGAGGTCTGGAGCTGGCATGTCAGTTAACTGCTAGTAGTCCGTTGTTATTTATGTATTATTGTCATTTTATCTATTTTCTTTTGTTACATCTTCTGACATCAGACTCGGACTTCTCTTGAACTGAATTTTAATGTGCGAATTGGTATGCGTTTACTTTTCTGCATTGGCTAGAGGTATAGGGGAGGGTTGAGATATCATAAACATGTTTAACCCCGCCGCAATTTTGCGCCTGTCCCAAGTCAGGAGCCTCTGGCCTTTGTTAGTCTTGTATGATTTTTTATTTTAGTGTCTTGTGTATAATTCAGAGTTTAGTATGATGTCCATTATAACTGTACTAGTATATATATTTTTAAGGGGCCACCTGAAGGACGCCTACGGGTGCGGGGTTTCTCGCTACATTGAAGACCCATTGGTGGCCTTCTGCTGTTGTCTGCTCTATAGTCGGGTTGTTGTCGCTTTGAGACATTCCCCATTTCCTTTCTCAGTTTTTTTTTTCGAATATACCTGTCTAAAAAATTCGCCGACATTTTTGCTTCTTATGTTGTGAGATTATTGCACAAACTTGGACATTCTCCTGAAATTGATAATAACAAATTGGCAATAATTGTACAATAATTAAGTACGTAATCAATGTACAATAACAATGAGTGTACACTTCATTTGTTTAAAATCATTTAGAAAAGTTAATAACAAATATTCTGCTGTAAAACTGTTGTCCACACTAGCTGCAAAGAAAAGCTGGGTAGCTTTGGTTTCCTTAAAAAAACACAGGGTGTTCTCCGGCTTAGTTAATTTTTTTGATAGTAGGTCTTTAGTTGGGGTCGGAAACCGTACCACACTATTTTACAGAAAAGTTAATAAAAAATTGTTCAATATGAATACTTTTATCCGCACTAGGTGCAAAGAAAGGCTGGGTAGCTGTGGTCTACTCTAGAAAAAACAAACACAGGGTGTTCTTTAACTTAGTTTATTTTTTGATAGTAGGTCTGAAGTTGGGGTCGGACACCGTACCACACTACCCTACAGAAAAGGTAATAAACATTTGTTCAATGGCAATACCTTTGTCCGCACTATGTTTAAATAAAAGCTTGTTAGCTTATGTCTACTTGAGAAAAAAAACACAGGTTGTTCTCCGGCTTAGTTTATTGTTTTTTAAGTAGGTTCAAAGATTGAGTCGGACAGTCTACTAAACTACCTAACAGAAAAGTTAATCAAATATTCTGCGGTAAAACTGTTGTCCACACTAGCTGCAAACAAAAGCTGGGTAGCTGTGGTCTCCTTAAAAAAACCCAGGGTGTTCTCTGGCATAGTTTTTTTTTATAGTAGGTCTTAAGTTTATGTCGGACTACGTACCACACTACCCTACAGAAAGTGAATAAAACGGGGGTAGCTGTGGTCTACTCGAGAAAAAAAAACACAGGTTGTTTTACGACTTAGTTTATTTTTTTTATATAGTTGGTCCAAAGTTTGGTTCGGACACCGTACCACACTACATTACAGAAAAGTTAATAAAAATGTTGTACGGCAATACATTTGTCCACACTAGGTGCAAAGAAAGTTCGGGTAGCTTCGTAGGTCCAAATTTAAGGTCAGACACCCCACCCTAAATGTTAATAAAAAATGATGTACGACAAAACTTTTGTCCGCACTAGGTGCAAAGAAAGGCTGGTTAGACGTGGGCTACTTGAGAAAAAACAAAGGGGTTTATTCGGCTTAGTGATTTTTTTTAAGTAGGTTCAAATTTGGGGTCGGACACCCTACTCCACTACCTTACAGAAAAGTTCAGCTTAGTTAAGTTTTTTTAAGTAAGTCTAAAGATTAAGTCGGACAAAAAGTTAATAACACATATTCTGCGGTAAAACTTTTGTCCACACTTGCTGCAAAGAAAAGCTGGGTAGCTGTGGTCTACTTAAGAAAAAACACAGTGTGTTCTCCGGCTTAGTTTTTTTTATAGTAGGTCTAAAGTTGGGGTCGGACACCGTACCACAGTACCTTACAGAAATGTTTATAAAAATTTGTTCAATGGCAACACTTTTGTCCCCACTAGGTTTAAAGAAAAGCTGGGCAGCTGGGGTCTACTTGAAAAAAAAAAAACACAGGGTGTTCTCCGGCTTAGTTTTTTTTTATAGTAGGTCTAAAGTTGGGGTTAGAAACCGTACTACACTGCCTTAGAGAAAAGTTAATAAAAATATGTTCAATGGCAAGACTTTTGTCCGCACTAGGTTTAAAGAAAAGCTGGGTAGCTGTGGTCTACTTAAGGGAAAAATACAGGGTATTCTACGGCTTAGTTTATAGTTTTTTTAAGTAGGTTCAAAGATAGAGTCGCACAGTCTTCTTACCTTACAGTCTACCTTACTGAAAAATTAATAAAAACATGTTTTACGTCAAATCTTTGTCCTCAATAGGCGCAAAGGGAAGCTGGGTAGCTGTGGTCTACTTGTGAAAATACACAGTGTTTTCTACGGCTTAGTTTATTGTTTCTGAAGTAGGTTCAAAGATTGAGTCGGACAGTCTTCTTACCTTACAGTCTACCTTACAGATAAGTTACTAAAAAAATGTTCTACGGCAATACTTTTGTCTGCACTAGGTGCAAAGGGAAGCTGCGTAGCTGAGGTATACTGGAGAAGAAATCCAGGATGTTCTTCCCCACAGTTTTCTTTAACGTAGGTCCGAATTTAAGGTCAGACACCCAGCCCCGCTACCTTACAGAAAAAGTAATAAAAAGTGTTTTACGGCAATACTTTTGTCCGCACTAGGTGCAAAGAGAGGCCAGGTAGCAGTGGTTTACTTGAGAAAAAACACAGGGTGTTCTTCGGCTTAGTTATTTTTTTTAAAGAAGGTCCAAATCTAGGGTCGGACACCCTACCCCACTACCTTACAGAAAAGTTAATAAAAAATGTTGTACGAAAAACATTTGTCAGCAAAAGGTTCAAAGGGAAGCTAGGTAGCTTATTTCTACTTGAGAAAAAATCCAGGGTGTTCTTCAGCTTAGTTAAGTTCTTTTAAGTAGGTCTAAAGATTAAGTCGGACAGTCTACTTAGCAACCTTGCAGAAAAGTTAATAACAAATATTCTGCGGTAAAACTTTTGTCCACACTAGCTGCAAAGAAAAGCTGGGTAGCTGTAGTCTACTTAAGAAAAAAAGATAGGTTGTTTTTCGGCTTAGTTTATTTGTTTTTATAGTAGGTCTAAAGTTGGGGTCGGACACCGTACCACACTATCTTACAGAAAAGTTCATAAAAATGTGGTAAATGGCAATACTTTTGTCCGCACTAGGTTTAAAGAAAAGCTGGGTAGCAGTGGTCTACTTGAAAAAAAAAACGCAGGGTCTTCTACGGCTTAGTTTATTTTTTTATATAGTTGGTTCAAAGTTAGGGTCGGACACCGTTTCACACTACCTTACAGAAAAGTTAATATAAAATGTTCTACGGCAATACTTTTGTCCACACTATTTACAAATTAGGCCGGGTAGCTGTGGTTTGCTTGAGAAAAAACACAGGTTGTTCTTCGGCTTAGTTAATTGTTTTATAAATTTGGTCCAAATGGAGGTCGGACATCCTACCTTATAACATTGCAGAAAAGTTAATAAAGAATGTTGAACGACAAAACTTTTGTCTGCCCAAGTTAAAAAGGGAAGCTAGGTAGCTTATGTTTACTTGAGAAAAAATCCAGGGTGTTCTCCGACCTATTTTATGTTTTTTTTATAGTAGGTCTAAAGTTGGGGTCGGACACCATACCACACTACTCTACAGAAAGATTAATAAAAAAATATTCTACGGCAATACTTTTGTCCACACTAGGTGCAAAAAAAGGCCGGGTAGCTGTGGTTTACTTTAGAAATTACACAGGGTGCTCTTCGGCTTACTTTATTTTTCTTTAAAGAATGTGAAGAGTTTGCCCGGACACCATACCCCACTACCTTACAGAAAAATTAATAAAAAATGTTGTACGACAAAACCTTTGTCAGCACAAGATGCAAAGGGAAGCTGGAGAGCTTATGTCTACTTGAGAAAAAAGGCCGGGTAGCTGTGGTTTACTTTAGAAATTACACAGTGTGTTCTTCGGCCTATTTTTTTTTTTCAAGTAGGTCTAAAGATTAAGTCGGATAGTCTACTTAACTACCTTATAGAAAAGTTAATAACAAATGTTCTGCGGTAATACCTTTGTCCACACTCGGTGCAAAGAAAAGCTTAGTAGCTGTGGTCTACTTAAGAAAAAAAACACAGGGTGTTCTTCAGCGTGGTTTATTTTTTTTAAAGTAGGTCTAAATTTAGGGTCGGACACCCTACCCCAATACCCTACCTTACAGAAAAGTTAATGGAAAATGTTGTACGGCAATACTTTTGTCCACACTAGGTGCAAAGAAATGCTGGGTAGAATGTGGTCTACTCGAGAGAAAAACACAGGGTTTTCTTCAACTTGGTTTATTTTTTTTAAAGTAGGTCTAAATTTGGGGTCAGACACCCTACCCCAATACCCTACCTTACGGAAAAGTTAATCAAACATGTTGTACGGCAATACTTTGTCATCACTAGGTGCAAAGAAAGACCGGGTAGCTTTGGTTTACTTGAGAAAAAACACAGGGTGTTTTTCGGCTTAGTTTATTTTTTGTTTATAGTAGGCATAAAGTAAGGGTCGGACACCGTACCAAACTACCTTACAAAAAAGTTATTAATGAATTAAAAACCAATTGTTCAGAGAACAATTGAAAGTTTTTCCATATTTTAGAAATTTTGAAGATAGTTTGTTCATACTAATGCGATAAATGATGGTTTAATTATATTTTTGTGTGATATAAGGGAGATAATATGCTACTTCCGGTGATATGAATGTCACTTCCGGTCTCATGTGATAGCTTCTTTCACACTGATTCCAAAAATATATAGTTTCTATATACTTTTGTTTGTAAAATGGGAGATAATTGGCCACTTCCGGTTTGTTTTAAGTCATTTTCAGTCTTCAGTAATCAGTTTATGTATCTATATGACAAAATATATGGATTCTGAGTACTTTTATATGAAAAAATTGCAAAAAAGGCTACTTCCGGTTTTCTCAAGGTCACCTCCAGTAGTCATTTTTCAAGGTTATTTGTCACCTAACCTTTTGTACCAGTTAAAAAACCTTTATAATGAACTTAGTTAAAGTAATAATCAAATAACCTCATGTCAAGACATTTCAGGGGCACCAACTCCTATAAGATGCCATTAAATTGTATAAGACTAAATGTAGCATATCTTTATTACAAAAAAGCAGATATTTTGCACTTGTTCTTTTATATGTATCTTTCAAAGTGTCGGAGAAAATGCAAAAACAAGCAAAAGTCACAATTGAGAACTTGACCTTGACCTTTGATCTTGACCTCATTTTCTAAGTTATGACCTAGGGGCCTCAAATAAAAACATTCCAGGGTTATCAGGTTAACTGTTTATGAGTTAAAAAAACATGCCGACAAATTTATTTTGTAAAGGTAGATAACTCCTATAAAATTTCATCGAATCGCTTCAATCCAAATTAGCCAAAAATTCCTGAGGATGTAACGAACAATTTGTAAAAAGAATTTTGTCGCTATCTTTTTTTGTTACGAAGGAGATGCACACAGATGATAAACAGTGAATAGGGAGATAACTCTTACAAAGAAAATTGTTCGCCTTGGCAGGATGAAATTTAAAAGCGCATAAACTATACGATACCATATGAGAAATATCTAAGCGACATATTGCAAAACAAACATTTATAGCAAGAACAAAATTTGGCGGAAAAAAAATAAAAAATAATTAAAAACCAATTGTTCAGAGAACAATTGAAAGTCTTTCCACACCAAAGAAATTTGGATAAGAAGGTAGTTTCTTCATACTGATGCGATAAATAATGGTTTAATTATCTTTTTCAGTGATATAAGGGAGATAATAGGTTACTTCCGGTGAAATTAATGTCACTTCCGGTCTCATATGATAGCTTCTTTCACACTGATTCCAAAAATATATAGTTTCTATATACTTTTGTATGTAGAATGGGAGATAATTGGTCACTTCCGGTTTGTTGGAAGTCGTTTTTAGTCGTCAGTAATCAGTTTATGTATCTATATGACAAAATATATGGATTCTGAGTACTTTTAAATGTAAAAATTGCAAAAAAGGCTACTTCCGGTTTTCTCAAGGTCACTTCCGGTAGTCATTTTTCAAGGTCATTTGTCACCTAACCTTTTGTAAAAGGTCATATGCCTTTATAATGAACTTAGTTGAAGTTATAATCAAATAACCTCATATCATGACATTTCAGGGGCACCAACTTCTATAAGATGCCATTAAATTGTATAAGACTAAATGTAGCATATCTTCATTACAATAAAGCCGACATTTTGCACTTGTTCTTTTATATGTATCTTTCAAAGTGTCGGAGAAAATGCAAAAACAAGCAAAAGTCACAATTGAGAACTTGACCTTGACCTTTGACCTTGACCTCATTTTCTAAGTTAGGACCTAGGGGCCCCAAATAAAAACATTCCAGGGTTATATGGTTAACTGTTTATGAGTTAAAAAAACATACCGACAAATTTATTTTGTAAAGGTAGATAACTCCTATAAAATGTCATCGAATCGCTTCGATCCAAATTAGCCAAAAATTCCTGAGGATGTAACGAGCAATTTGTAAAAGGAATTTTGTCGCTATCTTTTTCTGTTACAAAGGAGATGCACACAGATGATAAACAGTGAATAGGGAGATAACTCTTACAAAGAAAATTGTTCGTCTTAGCAGGGTGAGATTTAAAACCGTATAAACTATACGATACAATATACAAAATATCTAAGCGACATATTGCGAAACAAAAATTTCAGAATGTGGCGGAAAAAAAAAATAATAATAATCAGAAGAAAAACAATAAGTCTTTCCACAGAAAAGTGGAAAGACTTAATTAAAAACCAATTGTTCAAAGAACAATTGAAAGTCTTTCCACAGCAAAGAAATTTGGATAAGAAGGTAGTTTCTTCATACTGATGCGATGTATAATGGTTTAATTATATTAATGAGTGATATAAGGGAGATAACATGCTACTTCCGGTGAAATGAATGTCACTTCCGGTCTCCTATGACAGCTTCTTTCACACTGATTCCGAAAATATATAGTTTCTATATACTTTTGTATGTAGAATGGGAGATAATTGACCACTTCCGGTTTGTTGGAAGTCATTTTTAGTCTTCAGTAATCAGTTTCTGTATCCATATGACAAAATATATGGATTCTGAGTTCTTTTATGTGAAAAAATTGCAAAAAAAACTACTTCCGGTTTTCTCAAGGTCACTTCCGGTAGCCATTTTTCAAGGTCATTTGTCACTTAACCTTTTGTATAAGGTCAAATGTCTTTATAATGAACTTAATTGAAGTTATAATCAAATAACCTCATTTCAAGACATTTCAGGGGCACCAACTCCTTTAAGATGCCATTTAATTGTATAAGACTAAATGTAGCATATCTTCATTACAATTAAGCAGACATTTTGAACTTGTTCTTTTATATGTATCTCTCACAGTGTTAGAGAAAATGCAAAAACAAGCAAAAGTCACAATTGAGAACTTGACCTTGACCTCATTTTCTAAGTTAGGACCTAGGGGCCTCAAATAAAAACATTCCAGGGTTATACGGTTAACTGTTTATGAGTTAAAAAAACATACCGACAAATTTATTTTGTAAAGGTAGATAACTCCTATAAAATTTCATCGAATCGCTTCGATCCAAATGAGCCAAAAATTCCTGAGGATGTAACGAACAATTTATAAAAGGAATTTTGTCGCTATCTTTTTTTGTTACGAAGGAGACGCACACAGATCATAAACAGTGAATAGGGAGATAACTCTTACAAAGAAAATGGTTCGACTTAGCAGGGTGAAATTTAAAAGCGCATAAACTATACGATACCATATGAGAAATATCTAAGCGACACATTGCGAAACAAACATTTATCGCAAGAACAAAATTTGGCGGAAAAAAAAAATAATAATAATTAAAAACCAATTGTTCAGAGAACAATTGAAAGTCTTTCCACACCAAAGAAATTTTGATAAGATAGTTTCTTCATACTGATTCGATAAATAATGGTTTAATTATATTCATGAGTGATATAAGGGAGATAATATGCTACTTCCGGTGAAATGAATGTCACTTCCGGTCTCATACGATAGCTTCTTTGACACTGATTCCAAAAATGTATAGTTTTTATATACTTTTGTATGTAGAATGGGAGATAATTGGCCACTTCCGGTTTGTTGGAAGTCATTTTTAGTCTTCAGTTATCAGTTTATGTATCTTTATGACAAAATATATGGATTCTGAGTACTTTTATATGAAAAAATTGCAAAAAAGACTACTTCCGGTTTTCTCAAGGTCATTTCCGGTAGTAATTTTTCAAGGTCATTTGTCACTTAACCTTTTGTAAAAGGTCAAATGCCTTTATAATGAACTTAGTTGAAGTTATAATCAAATAACCTCATATCAAGACATTTCAGGGGCACCAACTCCTATAAGATGCCATAAAATTGTATAAGACTAAATGTAGCATATCTTTATTACAATAAAGCAGACATTTTGCACTTGTTCTTTGATATGTATCTTTTAAAGTGTCGGAGAAAATGGAAAAACAAGCAAAAGTCACAATTGAGAACTTGACCTTGACCTTTGACCTTGACTTCATTTTTTAAGTTAGGACCTAGGGGCCTCAAATAAAAACATTCCAGGGTTATACGGTTAACGGTTGATGAGTTAAAAAAACATACCGACAAATTTATTTTGTAAAGGTAGATAACTACTATAAAATTTCATCGAATCGCTTCGATCCAAATTAGCCAAAAATTCTTGAGGATGTAACGAACAATTTGTAAAAGGAATTTTGTCGCTATCTTTTTTTGTTACGAAGGAGATGCACACAGATGAAAAACAGTGAATAGGGAGATAACTCTTACAAAGAAAATGGTTCGCCTTAGCAGGGTGAAATTTAAAAGCGCATAAACTATACGATACCATATGAGAAATATCTAAGCGACATATTGCGAAACAAACATTTATCGCAAGAACAAAATTTGGCGGAAAAAAAAAAATAATAATTAAAAACCAATTGTTCAGAGAACAATTGAAAGTCTTTCCAAACTAAAGTAATTTGGATAAGAAGGTAGTTTCTTTATACTGATACGATAAATGATGGTTTAATTATATTTTTGAGTGATATAAGGGAGATAATATGCTACTTCCGGTGAAATTAATGTCACATCCGGTCTCATATGATAGCTTCTTTCACACTGATTCCAAAAATATATAGTTTCTATATACTTTTGTATGTAGAATGGGAGATAATTGGCCACTTCCGGTTTGTTGGAAGTCATTTTTAGTCTTCAGTAATCTGTTCATGTATCTATATGACAAAATATATGGATTCTGGGTACTTTTAGGTGAAAGAAATTGCAAAAATAGCTACTTCCGGTTTTCTAAAGGTCACTTCCGGTAGCCATTTTTCAAGGTCATTAGTCACTTAACCTTTTGTATGAGGTCAAATGTCTTTATAATGAACTTAATTGAAGTTATAATCAAATAACTTCATATCAAGACATTTCAGGGGCACCAACTCCTATAAGATGCCATTTAATTGTATAAGACTAAATGTAACATATCTTCATTACAATAAAGCTGACATTTTGCACTTGTTCTTTTATGTGTATCTCTCAAAGTGTCGGAGAAAATGCAAAAACAAGCAAAAGTCACAATTTAGAACTTGACCTTGACCTTTGACCTTGACCTCATTTTCTAAGTTGGGACCCATTGGACTCAAATAAAAACATTCCAGGGTTATACGGTTAACGGTTTATGAGTTAACTAAACATACCGACAAATTTATTTTGTAAAGGTAGATAACTCCTATAAAATTTCATCGAATCGCTTCGATCCAAATGCGCCAAAAATTACTGAGGATGTAACGAACAATTTGTAAAAAGAATTTTGTCGCTATCTTTTTTTGTTACGAAGGAGATGCACACAGATGATAAACAGTGAATAGGGAGATAACTCTTACAAAGAAAATGGTTCGGCTTAGCAGGGTAAAATTTAAAAGCGCATAAACTATACGATACCATATGAGAAATATTTAAGCGACATATTGCGAAACAAACATTTATCGCAAGAACAAAATTTGGCGGAAAAAAAAAAAAAATAATAATAATAATTAAAAACCAATTGTTCACAGAACAATTGAAAGTCTTTCCACACCAAAGATATTTTGATAAGAAGATAGTTTCTTCATACTGATGCGATAAATAAAAGTTTAATTATATTTTTGAGTGATATAAGGGATATAATATGCTACTTCCGGTGAAAAGAATATCATTTCCGGTCTCATATGATAGCTTCTTTCACACTGATTCCAAAAATATATAGTTTTTATTTACTTTTGTATGTAGAAGTGGAAATAATTGGCCACTTCCGGTTTGTTGGAAGTCATGTTTAGTCTTCAGTAATCAGTTTATGTATCTATATAACAAAATATATGGATTCTGAGTACTTTTAGATGAAACAATTGCAAAAATAGCTACTTCCGGTTTTCTCAAGGTCACTTCCGGTAGCCATTTTTCAAGGTCATTTGTCACCTAACCTTTTGTACAAGGTCAAATGCCTTTATAACGAACTTATTTAAAGCTATAATCAAATAACCTCATATCAAGACATTTCAGGGGCAACAACTCCTCTAAGATGCCATATAATAGAATAAGACTAAATGTAGCATATCTTCATTACATTAAAGCTGACATTTTGCACTTGTTCTTTAATATGTATCTTTCAAAGTGTCGGAGAAAATGCAAAAACAAGCAAAAGTCTTAATTGAGAACTTGACCTTGACCTTTGACCTTGACCTCATTTTCTAAGTTTGGACCTAGGGGAATCAATTAAAAACATTCCAAGGTTATACGGTTAACGGTTTATGAGTTAAAAAAACATACCGACAAATTTATTCCGTAAAGGTAGATAACTCCTATAAAATTTCATCGAATCGCTTCGATCCAAATACGCCAAAAATTACTGAGGATGTAACGAACAATTTGTGAAAAGAATTTTGTCGCTATCTTTTTTTGTTACAAAGAAGATGCACACAGATGATAAACAGTGAATAGGGAGATAACTCTTACAAAGAAAATGGTTCGGCTTAGCAGGGTGAAATTTAAAAGCGCATAAACTATACGATACAATATGAGAAATACCTAAGCGACATATTGCGAAACAAACATTTATCGCAAGAACAAAATTTGGCGGAAAAAAAAAATAATAATAATAATAATAATAATAATAATTAAAAACCAATTGTTCAGAGAACAATTGAAAGTCTTTCCACACCAAAGAAATTTGGATAAGAAGGTAGTTTCTTCATACTGATGCGATAAATGATGGTTTAATTATCTTTTTCAGTGATATAAGGGAAATAATATGCTACTTCCGGTAAAATGAATGTCACATCCTGTCTCATATGATAGCTTCTTTCACACTGATTCCAAAAATATCTATATTCTATATACTTTTGTATGTAGAATGGGAGATAATTGGCCACTTCCGGTTTGTTGGAAGTCATTTTTAGTCTTCAGTTATCTGTTTTATGTATCTATATGACAAAATATATGGATTCTGGGTACTTTTAGGTGAAAAAATTGCAAAAAAAAGCTACTTCCGGTTTTCTAAAGGTCACTTCCGGTAGCCATTTTTCCAGGTCATTTGTCACTTAACCTTTTGTATGAGGTCAAATGTCTTTATAATGAACTTAATTGAAGTTATAATCAAATAACCTCATATCAATACATTTCAGGGGCAACAACTCCTATAAGATGCCATTTAATTGTATAAGACTAAATGTAGCATATCTTCATTACTATAAAGCTGACATTTTGAACTTGTTCTTTAATATGTATCTTTCAAAGTGTCCGAAAAAATGCAAAAACAAGCAAAAGTCACAATTGAGAACTTGACCTTGACCTTTGACCTTGACCTCATTTTCTAAGTTAGGACCTAGGGGACTCAAATAAAAACATTCCAGGGTTATACGGTTAACTGTTTATGAGTTAAATCAACATACCGACAAATTTATTTTGTAAAGGTAGATAACTCCTATAAAATTTCATCGAATCGCTTCGATCCAAATACGCCAAAAATTACTGAGGATGTAACGAACAATTTGTAAAAAGAATTTTGTCGCTATCTTGTTTTGTTACGATGGAGATGCACACAGAGGATAAACAGTGAAAAGGGAGATAACTCTTACATAGAAAATGGTTCGCCTTAGCAGGGTGAAATTTAAAAGCGCATAAACTATACGATACCATATGAGAAATATCTAAGCGACATATTGCGAAACAAACATTTTACGCAAGAACAAAATTTGGCGGAAGAAAAAAATAAAAAAAATAATAATAATCAGAACAAAAACAATAAGTCTTTCCACAGAAAAGTGGAAAGACTTAATAATAATCAGAACAAATACAATAGGCTTTCCACAAAAAAGTGGAAAGACCTAATAATCAGAACAAAAACAATAAGTCTTTCCACAGAAAAGTGGAAAGACTTAATAATCAGAAGAAAAACAATAAGTCTTTCCACAGAAAAGTGGAAAGACTTAATTAAAAACCAATTGTTCAGAGAACAATTGAAAGTCTTTCCACATCAAAGAAACTTTGATAAGACAGTTTCTTCATATTGATGCGATAAATAACGGATTAATTATATTAATGAGTGATATAAGGGAGATAGTATGTTACTTCCGTTGAAATGAATGTCATTTCCGGTCTCATATGATAGCTTCTTTCACACTGATTCCAAAAATATATAGTGTCTATATACTTTTGTATGTAGAATGGGAGATAATTGGCCACTTCCGGTTTGTTGGAAATCATTTTTAGTCTTCAGTTATCAGTTAATGTATCTATATGACAAAATCTATGGATTCTGAGTACTTTTATATAAAAAAAATTGCAAAACAGGTTACTTCCAGTTTCCTCAAGGTCACTTCTGGTAGTCATTTTTCAAGGTCATTTGTCACCTTACCTTTTGTATAAGGTCAAATGCCTTTATAATGAAGTTCAACGTAGTTGAAGTTATAATCAAATAACCTCATATCAAGACATTTCAGGGGCACCAACTCCTATAAGATGCCATTAAATTGTATAATACTAAATGTAGCATATCTTCATTACAATAAAGCAGACATTTTGCCCTTGTTCTTTTATATTTATCTTTTAAGGTGTTTGAGAAAATGCAAAAACAAGCAAAAGTCACAATTGAGAACTTGACCTTGACCTTTGACCTTGACCTCATTCTCTAAGTAAGGACCTAGGGGCCTCAAATGAAACATTCCAGGGTTATACGGTTAACTGTTTGTGAGTTAAAAAAACATAACGACAAATTTATTTTGTAAAGGTAGATAACTCCTATAAAATTTCATCAAATCGCTTCGATCCAAATACGCCAAAAATTACTGAGGATGTAACGAACAATTTGTAAAAAGAATTTTGTCGCTATCTTTTTTTGTTACGAAGGAGATACACTCTGATGATAAACAGTGAATAGGGAGATAACTCTTACAAAGAAAATGGTTTGTCTTAGCGGGGTGAAATTTAAAAGCGCATAAACTATACGATACAATATGAAAAATATCTAAGCGACATATTGCGAAACAAACATTTATTGCAAGAACAAAATTTGGCGGAAAAAAAAAAATAATAATTAAAAACCAATTGTTCAGAGAACAATTGAAAGTCTTTCCACATGAAAGACACTTTCATAAGAAGATAGTTTCTTCATACTGATGCGATAAATAAAAGTTTAATTATATTTTTGAGTGATATAAGGGATATAATATGCTACTTCCGGTGAAAAGAATATCATTTCCGGTCTCATATGATAGCTTCTTTCACACTGATTCCAAAAATATATAGTTTTTATTTACTTTTGTATGTAGAAGTGGAAATAATTGGCCACTTCCGGTTTGTTGGAAGTCATGTTTAGTCTTCAGTAATCAGTTTATGTATCTATATAACAAAATATATGGATTCTGAGTACTTTTAGATGAAACAATTGCAAAAATAGCTACTTCCGGTTTTCTCAAGGTCACTTCCGGTAGCCATTTTTTAAGGTCATTTGTCACCTAACCTTTTGTACAAGGTCAAATGCCTTTATAATGAACTTATTTAAAGCTATAATCCAATAACCTCATATCAAGACATTTCAGAGGCAACAACTCCTATAAGATGCCATATAATAGAATAAGACTAAATGTAGCATATCTTCATTACATTAAAGCTGACATTTTACACTTGTTCTTTAATATTGGAAGTCATTTTTAGTCTTCAGTAATCTGTTCATGTATCTATATGACAAAATATATGGATTCTGGGTACTTTTAGGTGAAAGAAATTGCAAAAATAGCTACTTCCGGTTTTCTAAAGGTCACTTCCGGTAGCCATTTTTCAAGGTCATTAGTCACTTAACCTTTTGTATGAGGTCAAATGTCTTTATAATGAACTTAATTGAAGTTATAATCAAATAACTTCATATCAAGACATTTCAGGGGCACCAACTCCTATAAGATGCCATTTAATTGTATAAGACTAAATGTAACATATCTTCATTACAATAAAGCTGACATTTTGCACTTGTTCTTTTATGTGTATCTCTCAAAGTGTCGGAGAAAATGCAAAAACAAGCAAAAGTCACAATTTAGAACTTGACCTTGACCTTTGACCTTGACCTCATTTTCTAAGTTGGGACCCATTGGACTCAAATAAAAACATTCCAGGGTTATACGGTTAACGGTTTATGAGTTAACTAAACATACCGACAAATTTATTTTGTAAAGGTAGATAACTCCTATAAAATTTCATCGAATCGCTTCGATCCAAATACGCCAAAAATTACTGAGGATGTAACGAACAATTTGTGAAAAGAATTTTGTCGCTATCTTTTTTTGTTACAAAGAAGATGCACACAGATGATAAACAGTGAATAGGGAGATAACTCTTACAAAGAAAATGGTTCGGCTTAGCAGGGTAAAATTTAAAAGCGCATAAACTATACGATACAATATGAGAAATACCTAAGCGACATATTGCGAAACAAACATTTATCGCAAGAACAAAATTTGGCGGAAAAAAAAAATAATAATAATAATAATAAATATAAAGCAATTGTTTTGAAAACAATTGTTAGGCAGTCTTTCCCCTCTGATGAATGGATAATTGATTTTTTTGATTGATTGATTTGGAAAAGGGGGGGGGGGTATTTGTTTGGTTTTTTTTTTTGTTTTTGTAAAGGGTCTATATTATTATGTTACCGGAGAAGTTTCATGTTTAGTTTGGAAAGTTTTTATTTTATTTTAGGTACAGCGCGCGCGCCAGATTGAGGAGACATCACGTGACGCGAGTTTATAATAACGAAAACTTAGTCTTTTTATTTCTTTTTAGGTGGGGACTTTGAACAGACAACATGTTTAGAGATGGAATGTACACAATGTAATTTCTTTTGTCATTGTAGGAAATTGACATCTTGATGACAGTTCACGGGCAGTGCATGTTTTGGATTTAATTGAGCCGGTGTAACTTTAAAACACATTTATTGATTATTTTCTGATATTGTACATTTTTCAGCACCTGTTTGTAACACAGATTAGTATTTCAATCTCGGAGCGGACATTTTATTGTAGGTTTTTACTGAGATTTACGGACCTAGCAAGCGATTTTTACGGCATTGCCATTTCTTTTCTCTAGGAAAAGCTTTGAGAGATATCTGCACCAAGTTTTTTTATAAACTTTTAGTACATGTATGCCCTGCTGACTGCAAATTTTCAGGTCGATTGGACTTGTAGTTTCAGAGTACATGTGGATTTTTTTTTCAGAAGTGACGCAAGAACAATATTAAATTTCAATTTTTCATGAAACATGATTGATTGATCATGATCATGATTGATTGATTACTTGATTGATCATGATCATGATTGATTGATTACTTGATTGATTGATTAGTTGGTTGGTTGGTTAAACACGTTGGATAGGGTCAATTGAAACAGCGAAAACGAAACAAAATAGATCTTGGACCGTATATTAAACACGTGAGACGGATACATGATTGATTGATCATGATTGATTGATCGATTGATTGATTGATTGATTGATTGATTGATTAGTTGGTTGGTTGGTTGGTTGGTTAAACACGTTGGATAGGGTCAATTGAAACAGCGAAAAAGAAACAAAGATCTTGGACCCTATATTAAACACATGAGACGGAAACATGATTGATTGATTGATCATGATCATTATTGGTTGATTGATCATGTTCATGATTGATTGGTTGGTTGGTTGTTTGGCAGACAAACACACATAAAACTCTTCAAGAAGGGCCCCAAATCACATATGTACATGACCTTGACCTTTGACCTTGTGACCTTTGTCAAGGTCATTGTTTCACAATGTCATTGCAAAAGACCCTATGGGTCAAGGTCATTTTGTTTAAGAGTTTTGTCTAATAATGGCTTTATATAAACCATCAACGGGGATTATGTCCCTTAAACAATGGTGAAACCAATATAGTCATAATGTAACAAAGTTGCCCCTTGAAGTACTCAACATTTTTCACTGCTTAAATTTTCTGTATCTATAACCATTCAAGAATTATAGGGAAATCAAAGACATATTGAAATCTAAAATATGACCTTGACCTTTGACCTTGACCTAATTTTCTAAGTTAGGAATCAGGGGACTCAAATAAAAACATTCCAGGGTTATACGGTCAATGGTTTATGAGTTAAAAAACATACCGACAAATTTATTCCGTAAATATAGATAACTCCTATAAAATTTCATCGAATCGCTTCGATCCAAATTAGCCAAAATTTCCTGAGGATGTAACGAACAATTTATAAAAAGAATTTTGTCGATATCTTTTTTTGTTACGAAGGAGATGCACACACATGATAAACAGTGAATAGGGAGATAACTCTTACAAAGAAAATGGTTCGTCTTAGCAGGGTGAAATTTAAAAGCGCATAAACTATACGATACAATATGAGAAATATCTAAGCGACATATTGCGAAACAAACATTGATCGCAAGAACAAAATTTGGCGGAAAAAAAAAATAATAATAAATATAAAGCAATTGTTTCAAAAACAATTGTTAGGCAGTCTTTCCCCTATGATGAATGGATAATTGATTTTTTTTATTGATTGATTTGGAAAAAAGGGGGGGGGTATTTGTTTATTTGTTTGTTTGTTTGCTTTGGTATGGGGTCTATATTATTATGTTACCGGAGAAGTTTCATGTTTAGTTTGGAAAGTTTTTCTTTTATTTTAGATACAGCGCGCGCGCAAGATTGAGGAGACATCACGTGACGCGGGTTTATATTAAGAAAAACTTAGTCTTTTAATTTCTTTTTAGGTCGGGACCTTGAACAGACAACATGTCTAGAGATGGAATGTACACAATGTAATTTCTTTTGTCATTGTAGGAAATTGACATTTTGATCACAGTTCACCAGCAGTGCATGTTTTGGATTTAATCGATCCGGTGTAACTTTAAAACACATTTAATGATTATTTTTTGATAATGTCCATTTTTCA